>VFFE01007547.1:740038-785192 GCA_008921705.1 Burhinus oedicnemus | reverse complement strand
CTGAGGGTTTTGTGTTTGCACAGAGTTTTGTGAATTCCGATGTCAGTACAATAGCAGATCAAGAGGCTACTGTATTTTTAGCGTTGCTACTGAAAGCATTTTTCTGTTTCTTTTCCTCTCCTGTTATAACTGTGCTATTTATGAAGATAAAAGTCTTTTGGAGTGGAAGTTCCATGACAGCACATTTGTCTCTGGAGTTGTTTGGGCTCTGGAGTCAGTGCTGTGGTGGCTCAGCAGAGGGTGCTATTAGCTCTGAGCTATTTCTTAAACAATGCCAGGCTTACCTCTGGCTGGCCCCTGCGGGGGACCTTCTCCGTGAAATGTTATTTCATTTTTAGGACCCCACTCCTGTCTGGCTTTCAGCAGTAGCCTAAGGGTTTCTTCTCTGTTGTTTTGTTTGTTTGTTTGTTTGTTTGTTTGTTTGTTTTTTCCCCCCTTCTCTCTAGGTATTCTTTTTTGGTACACTCACAGAATGGTTGCATTTCTACAACAAGTGGTTCTACTGCTGTCTCTGGGTTGTGAACGGCTTGCTGCAGTCCACTGGTTGGCCCTGTGTGGTTGCTGTCATGGGCAATTGGTTTGGAAAAGCTGGGTAAGTTGAGTTTTCTTCAGTGACTCACTTATCTGACCTGCTGAGTAGCAGATTGAGCTGAAAGTCTTAAATGAAAAAGGCCCACTGTTAGGTCAGAAGTAAAGTTATGTGGGATGAAATATGCCTTACTGTTACCTGTCTTGTTTTTTTCTGGAGCCACAGAACAGCTTGGTGCGAACACAATTGTGTGTGTTAAAGGCACAGGTTCAAACTTCAAAAGTTCCATAGTGCAGAGTGGCTGAACTAAAATTTTCATGCCACAGGAAAGCTTGTTTCTGTCTACTAACTACTGAACAGACTGAATGGAAACTGACTCATTGTAGGTTCAACTCTGCCACTTTGGGGTATTGCAGATGAGCTCTAGCCATAGCTTGTAACCATGTTGTTGCCAGCTCACTTCTGCTGTAACACAGGTGTTTCAGGATAGAACATTCCTCACTTGTCTATTTGGTACCCCCAAGTTATTCTGTGTTTTGTTTTAAGTGACCTTTGAGTGTCTTTGAAGTGGACTGGGAGAATGCTGTAACTTTATGAATAAGTTAAAGTTCACTCGAATGTTGTGTCTTTGTTTTTGCTCCTAATGTCACCTCTCCCCTCATTGCCTTTTTCAAATTTTCTTCCGTTTCTGCAGGAGAGGTTTTGTGTTTGGACTCTGGAGCGCCTGTGCGTCTGTGGGAAATATCCTTGGGGCGTTCCTTGCCTCCTGTGTTCTCAAATACGGCTATGAGGTAGTTATTGCTGTCTGGCTTCTAGCTAGGTCTGCATGTCTGATTGAGTTTTCTTATCCTGTCTCTACGAGATAACAGGCTCAGAGTGTTCAGTTTCATCTTCCTGAATTCTGTGGTAGCAAGCAGTAGGCAAAATAGAAAGGGTATTCCATTCCTGACCCTGCCAAGTTGGGAGAAGTGAGCCTGAGACTTCTCTGTAAATGAGACTGATGTTATTGAAGAGCCCTAGTGTCATAGTATACCCTCTTCTTATTTGGGTGGCCTAAAGCGCTCTTCAGAGTCATCCGTCACAAGTTCTTACTTAACTGAAGTCACTGCTGCTGAATATTGGTGAAGTTCTGGCAGGCACGGACACATAGCTTCTCTAACTGAGAAGAGGTCAGGCATGTTCTACATTGCTGTAATGCAGCAGGCAGGCAATTGAATACAGGGAATATAAGTGAACCAGTGCATCATGCAGCGCATGACCTATGAGGACAGGCTAACAAGGCTGAGCTTGTCACTCTGGAGATGAGGAGGCTTAGGGTACTAAATAGCAGCCTTCCAAAGCCTGTGAGAAGGTTGCTGAGAAATCAGAGCCAGACTGTTTCCTGGGTTGCATGGTGAGAGCTAAAAAGCAATAGGTATAGAGTGAAGCAGAGATGGTTCCAGCTGGATGTCTGGGAAGCTGTTTCACTATGAAGTCAGTTAAGCATTGGAACAAAGGGCCAGAGCGTGCAGGATCTGTCTGTGGAGGATTTCGAGACCTGATAGAACAAAGCCCTGAGCAACCTGGTCTGAATTTAGTGTTTGATCCTTCTTGGAGCAGTCCCTTCCAATATAGCTGCATCTGTGGTTGTGTTAGGTGAGCTCCTTCCTCACTGCTGTCACCTCAGTACACTAAAACAGCTGTTTCAATGTGGTCTTTCAGCCTGGGTGGAACCAAGTCTGTTCAGGAGATGCAGAGATCGCTTGTTTCCAAGTTTTATGGACGTAGTCTGGGTTGTTGTAGCTGTGTTTACTCTCTGACAAAGTTGGAATGTAAAGAAACCGTTTTTAGTCAGGGAAGTCTATGTGACAAAGTGTTTTAAAAAATAATCTTTTATTTATTTATCTTCAGTATGCTTTCTTGGTGACTGCCTCAGTACAGTTTGCTGGAGGAGTCATTGTCTTCTTTGGGCTCCTGACATCACCAAAGGAAGTGGGTAAGTAGAAGGGGGCTGTAGCATTTCAGTCCTTTCATAGAAAGCAGATCTGCAGCTTTCCATGTAGTACTAAAAGTGCTGCTCATTCTGATAGCACTTATCCTCAGGGCTCTTATAAAACGGTGTTGCACTTTAGTGTGTTTTATGGAGCAAATGCTTTACTCACCAAGATCACACTAAATGCCAGCATGCATCATGTGTATAGGGCCTGGATATTCTAAAAAGCAAAATAAAACATCCTGACTCTAACATCTCCATTAGGATGTCCCTAATTCTCAGTTTTTCTTCACCTGGAAAATCAGTATTTTTATAAAGAAACAGTAGGCAAACTGATAACTGGCTACTGTAGGAGAAAACTATGGCAGGCCTTAACTGTGCAGTGAGAAGGGAAAGTACTTTTTGTCTGTAGGTCTCCTGCAGCTGGTTAAATAGCTCTTAGGTTGGATATGGTCCTTCTCTGAGAAGATGGTAGGCAAGCTAAAGTGTAACAGGAAAACAAAAGAACTTTTGGGCTTTGACAGGGCCATGGAGGAGGCTTCCCAGGTGCCTGCAAAGGCTATAAAATTGGTAGCACTAAAGCTACCATAAAGAGCGCTCATAAGAGCACTCAGCAGCCCAGAAAGCGCAGTGCAGTTCCTACGGTTTCCATTTCAGTGGAGGCGTTAACAGGCAGCAGCTGTCTGAGTAGTTGCTGGTACACTCAGCCTCCATGCTCAAAGGGAAGTGGTACACAGGAGCCAGGTCCGAGGATCCCAACTACTAAATAAGGGGGGAAATGCACTAATTTGTTGTGTCTTCCAACTAATGGCCAGACACTCAGAACAGACAAAGCCGACGCCAGGATCAGACAGAATACTTTCAAGAGCGCTAGAAGACAAAGGGTAGAAACTGGCGACACTGCAGAACACCATCTAGAAGCGTTTCTAAACCAAAGGAGGATGGAGGTATGGGAGAGCAAGGGAATCGCTAGAAGAGAGAATTGCTTAAAAGAAGCGAGCATAGCTTTAGAGTGGGGAGAGGGTGAACAGGCTGTGGTCCGTTTTTCCTGTTGCATATCCTTTGTAAAACTTAGGCCTCCCTGAGCTTGGAGCAGATGAAGACGACAGTGTGGAAGAAGATGCCAACAGACCTTTAATGGGCAGCGATGATGCAGATGAGGATGACCGGAATTACTCTATTCAAGCAACTGACACTGACCACCAGCCAAAGGCCATTGGCTTTTTCCAGGCTTGTTGCCTGCCGGGCGTAGTACTGGTGAGAACACAGATTCTTGAGTGAGATCTCACTTATGTTGTTAAACATGAAGCTGACTTTTTATGTTCTCAGCACTTGTTGACATCATTGTTAATATGTTGACCATGTGTTGTAGTTGTTGACATATGACTTCTTATGCTGTTAAAACCTTGGGGTTGGGACTGTTATCCTTGTGCACATGGAGTATAATACTATCCGGATATCTGGTTGCATGTTGCTCTTCCCATCGGACTCCTGCTTCATTTACTGTATGTAATGAGCCAACTAATGGCAGCAGAGATCCTGCCCTTTTTGCTGCTGAATCTAGAAGGGAGGTCATAAGCAAAGACGGCTGTAAGATGCTTTCTTGATAAGGTAGCTACACTACCCTGAGGAATGGGATGCTCACTGCTAGCTGAGCATCACACAGGACTCTGTGGCACTGACATTGGGTTTGGGGTTTTTTTTAGTTGCCTTAAAGCAGAAAACTGGCCTGAAAAGCCATAATCAGCATGATATAACATGTGGCAAAGTAGGCGGGTTTTTTTATAAACAACTGGAAACAAGGCCTGGTGATGCAGTTTCCACATATCCTCATCTTGTCCCTTGTGTGAGAACTTGTACTTCTGCATCAGCAGTATTGCCCAGTTTATGGACTCAGTTCAGCTGAAAAATTAACCTGCCATTAAAAAACAATGTTAACTTTCTGTGTCAGTGAGCTGTGTGGCCCCTGAATACTAGAACCAGTACAAGAAAGGGGGCAGGGTGGCTGCCTCAGTAATACAGTGTGAACTGTCTGGATTTGATCATGAAGCAGAACTGCCAAATGGACAGTACTGTCAGATACCCTTAATGAGTAAAGCGGTTGGTTGTGATTAAGGCAACACAAAATCTAGAAAGGATGGGTGGATCATCAGTGTGTAGAGTGCTGGACAACCACAGTTCTGTTGTTAAGACGGTGGTTGAGGGATGGCAAAAGAAAGCATACCCATCTTGAGTTCTTTCCTAATATGGCTAAAGGCTGTATAAACTATGGGTCTGTTTTGGTGGTGCTAAGAATGGGCTGATGTACAAAGAACCTTCAGGCAAAATTTCTTAGTGGTGGAGGCTACCTCAGTTGATGTGTGACTTTTTTTCATTGGCCAGAACATAAGGAGGTACTATGCAACTGATGTCGCTATTTCTGTACTTGGGATTTTGAAGACACGTTCTGTGCATTAACGCAGCAACACGAATACCTCTGAGTCTGTGAGTTTTATCTCATGTTAGATCAATGCCCAGCCAAATTAGGACACTATGTCAGATCGGTGAGAGACCAAATACTGAGAGAACCTGCAAAGCCTTGTCAAGATTCTACAAAGACTTTATTTGACATATCTTTTCTGTAGTTCCTCTCTTCTCCTGCTGAGTGATATGGTGGAAGAGTTTTAGTGCAGACAGCTTTCCCCTGAGTCTCTAGAAATTCAATGTTTAATCATTCGACAATCTGGTAGACAGTTTCTAAGCACGTTATAATAAATATCATTTCGTATAGTGCATTTCTCACACCCAGAGGCAGGAGAACTCTACCAAACATCCCCGTGTGTTACATGTATGGTGGAGATCAGTTTGTGTCCTCTAAGAGTGAAAAAGCATTAATAATACGGCTAAAAAGGATGTATTTATTAAAATAATACAAATTCTGAAGAGATGATTTTGTGGAGTTTAATATATAAAAATATCTGCTTTTTGAAATTCAAAGACAGGTGTGTACATACATATATACGTAGTCTCAAAAGCTGTGATTTTAACAGGTTGTTTTTTCCGCCTTCGTCCTTGTTTACCTCTTCAAATACGAGTTCCTGGAACTACTGTGTCAGTGTTTATCAGGAGGCCTTACTGAAATAGTATGCCTCGTTCCTCTGCGTGCTGGGCCAGCAATACCAGAGAACAAATCTTTGCCACTCATGTGAAAGCTCTAAAGAGGGAGATCCCTTGCTAGCTAAGGAGAACTTGAGCCCAGCAGCCAAAATCAGGAGGTTGTCTCAGCTGTTGGGTTTGGAAGCATGTGCTTGGCTTCGGCCAAACCTTTCATCTTGTGTCTTGGAATACCTGCGTGGGGATTATGACCAAAGCTTTCTCTTCTGGTGCTGTAAGCAGATGAGCCTTCTGAGCAGGAAAAGATAGCACAGAGGAACTACTTCACATAACTTCTCTCAGCGTGATGCACAGATAACTAAATCTCAAGCTTGTTTCATGTCACGTGGTTGGCTCCCTTCTCTTCAGAAAGTGAATTAAATTTCCTTCATTTTTTGAAGCCTGGTGTCACTTCCTCTCAAGACTACACTGAAAGTGTTTTAACCCGTTGCATTCAGTGAAAAGAAAATAACCTTCTTGACAGTGATTTTTGTATTCCTGGGTTCCCTTTGATGTTCAGCATTAAGCTTTCATAATGGTGCTTTCTTACATGAAATGCAGAAGCACTTCACCCTGAAACCTTTAGCTGGATACTGAGCTTTATGGGAAGAAGTAGAAATGCTGTTTGCATTTCTCAAGTGCTAACTGCTTGCTGGCCCTCTCTTTATTCCAGTACTCTTTGGCCTATGCCTGCTTGAAACTTGTGAATTACTCATTCTTCTTCTGGCTGCCCTTCTACCTCAGCAACAACTTTGGATGGAAAGAAGCAGAAGCTGACCAGCTCTCAATCTGGTACGATGTGGGAGGAATCATAGGTGAGTGAGCAAGTGAATGACATCTTCCTGCAGTTGCCCTGCTAGCATTTGAAAATGAAAGACAGCGATTGCAATGTTCAGTGGCATCTAGCTGTTTACTGAATATATGAAAAGTCTAGTTATGTATGTGGCTGCTTGGCTGGTTTTTTTGTTTGTTTTTTTTTTTCTAAAACAAGGAGTGAGTGAGCCCCTTAAAGAGTTTACATGTCATTTAAAGGGCACTATTGTATTCTTGGACATTACCCCCAGCAGGCATTTTTCTTTACTCACTAGGACTTCTTGAAAATGCCCTGTACAAAATGGTGTCCTTGCTGCTTGCTACTTCCTTTCTGACAGGTACCCTTGAGGGAGAGTTTACATCTGGACTTACTGGGTTCGGTACTGTCCCTTTTGTCCTGTATTTTTAAGAACATGCTCAGCGCAGATCTCAGCAGAGCAGGCAGAACTGTGTTATGTTCAGAAATAAAATGTAATTGCACTTGTTTCTGCTGGCTGCAAAATCTGACCCTGTTCCTCCAGAATAAAGAACATATTGTGTATGTGTTTAGACTTCCACTCTCCTGTACTCAGCTTCTTGCTTTATTACCTTGTCCAGTTAGCTTTCCTAGAATAGACATCCTTGTATTGGTCTGTTCAGGGTCAGGTTTTTTGCCTCTGTGGCCTTTTCTGTGTTAAGCTTTCTCAACATTCTAGTTTTTACCAGCAGAGCAGTTCCTACAGAGGTAGCAGTGATATATAAGGTGATTTTTATCAGCCATTGGCATTTGTTGCAATTAGTTGCACCTACTCTAAGTAGGTGAGACAGCAGGGAGTGTGAGGCCCCTGTGTGCTGATGCTTTCCCTGTGAAAAAGAACTGCCTTTTCCTGCACTTTCTGTTAAAGAAACCAGTCACAACGTTAAGCTTGCTTACATCCAGAGTTGTGATGATCCTAGAGCTGTGTCCTATAGAGGAAGGAAAAGGAAAGCAAGAGCACTAGCTAGTTGTGTGCCAGGAAAAAACAAGAAGTAATAAATTCCTGGGAAAGCAGTACGAGTAGTTTTCCCTGCACTATCTGAGCTGCTTAAGTTTACTGTTTTCTCTGAATCTGGGGCAGTAAGGGCAGGAGACTTAGTTTTCAGGTTTGGAGAGAATCCGTATTGATGAGAGGGCAAGAGGCCACTGCAGTCACTGAAATGAGTTTTGTTCAAGATGTTAGAATCCTGAGCCTGACAATGATTTATTTTTTTGCAGGTGGGACTATCCAGGGCTTGATTTCTGATGTGCTACAGAAGAGAGCCCCAGTACTAGCAATTAGCCTGCTCTTTGCTGTAGGCTCTCTTTTTGGATACAGCCGTGAGTATGCTTTTGCTGCAGTCATAAGAGGTTCATTCGGTACTTCTTAGAGAGAAGCAGAGCACAGCCTATTCGAGTTATGTTTTCTGGTCTTGAAACGGCATCTGGGTCAGGGTGGTGCCTTTTGGTGTATTTTGCCTGAAGTGTGGCACTGCACAGAAAGAAATCTGTTCTCTGGTTAGTAAGGCGGAAAAGAATTAGCTGAGTGGTTGGATTTCCCTGTACTGATGAGTTATGGTACCGATCTTTCTCTAGTGTCAGTGAGATTTTTGGCATTGTCATTGTATCAACATCACAACTGGCAGTGCAGGAAATCTCGGGTGCATCCCTATAGTAAGAGGAAAGAGAATCTGGGGGCAGATCTGTGCTGGAGTATAGATACGCTGCAAAGAGGCAGAAACTCTTAGACTTCACCACTTAACACTTCTCTAAGTGGTGAAATTGAAGAGTTTCTGTCTCTTTTATAATAGATATAGTTCTTGGTGATTGGTTATTGAAAGGAGTCTGTCAGGAAAACTGAGTGGAAGGAGACAGGCAGATCTCATTTCTATGAAACATATGTGAAGCTCTTCTAAGGGTAACAGTTTTGTGTCTTTGGACATGGTGTCCTATAGTACCAGAGTGCTTTAACACACTGGGATGTCATTTTACTTCTCTGTGTCTTCCTCCAAAATGGGGTGGCGATAGGGACCGGCTTTTATAGAGCACTTTGAGATCTGTGGACAGAAATCACTGCCAGAGCTGGACATGAATAGTAAAGCGTGCCTTTCAGAAGCATGATGGCTTACTCAGTCTCAAAATAAGGTCAATAAGGTATTAAATAGCAAGGGCTGGGTTTGGTGGAGTTTGGTAGAGTTTTGTAGGCTCTTGTGCAAACTCGTTACTTTTGAAAGTGAATTGGAAGCAAATATAAAATTACTGCTGACAAAGTTTGAAATTTGTACTAGATAACAGAGCAGCTAGAGGTCCAGGTGTCTTGTGCTCAACTCAACATGCACTACTGTCCAGCCAGATACAGAAGGCTCAGGCAGGCAATACAAAGTTACTGCGATGTGATAATTTAATTTCCATCAGCCAAACCAGGAAACCTTTTTATGCGCATAGTGTGTTGCATGTAAGATTAATAATGGCCTAAGAATATGTGAAGAGGGCTGCAACATGTCTTACGCATGGTAACTTGACCATGCGTGGGCCCTAAGTCGAAGTGGTGAGTAGGGAATTCAGGTGATGCCTGGAAGTGAGATATTGGGGAAAATAGTGTCTGAAAAGCACTGAGGGACTACAGTGGAAAACCAGCTGCATGTCCACATTATAATGCTGTTCCTGAAAAGGCAAGCAGAACCTGTAGGTGCTCAAACATGGCTTTCCAAGGAGGAATTAGGCTATGGGGTTGGTTTTGCATTTTTTTACTTTATTGTGTAGCGTTATTTAGGCAGTTGCTGGATTACTACCTCCAGATCTAATCTCTGTATTTTAAAAAAGATTTTGGAAACTTCAGAATGAGTGGAAGGAGTGATTCAAGTACTGAATACTTTATGATGGGAGAGTTTGAGTTGAGTTTAACTTCCCCAGAGAGACAGAGGGAGGATTCTCTTACTATTCAAATGGATTTTCAAGAAGAGCAAATGCGAGCTGTGTGTTGCAGAAAAAAGCATAACAAGGGCTGGAACCCAGAGCCAGGCAAATCTGATATCTAAATCGGGCACAAAATTGTCATGGCAAATTGTCGGGAAACTTCTGGGCCTTTAGTCTCTAAATGCAGCAAGACTGATCTCTGTAGAAGTCTCTAGTCAAACAGAAGTTACTGTTGTTACTCCATAGCTAATTGAACAGGCAGTTCAAACTGGATGTTTGCAGGCTTCTTTCTGATCCTAGATAAGTGGCTTTCTGTAGTTCATTTATTTTATTTACACTCGTCTGGTCTTTCTCTTGCAGGTTCTCCAAACAGCAAACCTATCAATGCTGTGATCATGACAATTACAGGTATCTTACCAAATGCCACTGTTATGCTAGTAAACATTGCAGAAAAATCAGTAACACCAGCCTCAGGTGGTGGTAATGCATTTGTGTGTGCTGCCATCTCTGCAGGTTTTGCAGAAAGAGTAAAAACTGAGGCACAATTTCTGTTACTTTTGGAATACAGCTCTAGGAAAACTGCCTTACAGAGGAGGTATAGGATATATAGACTGTATAGAATAATGGCTTGGAACTAAAAAGGTCTGCTTTGGTTCAGTATGATGAGGACAGATTTATGCCAAAATACTTAGCAGTGATCTGGTATCTGAGGAAGTGTGTATTTGGCAAAGTCATGAGCTGCAGCTCAAATTTGAGGGTGTTTGTCTGTCAGAACCCCAAATGCCCTGTGAACTGTGGGAGGTCACAAGCTTTGTGTGCTACCAGACATACTATGCTGTGTTATGGAATTAAGATTAGCCTGCATGAATAGAGCCTTTCTTTTCAAACACTCCTACTTCAGAACTCTCTGTCCTGTTGCATTTTTTCCCCTTCCATCTCCTTCACCCGTCCCTAGAGACTGAGGCAGTAGCATAGGGGTGTACTACTCCAAAATAGAAATGTGTCTAAATCTGCATCGTGTTGAGGGTTTGTATGTGCATGCTGTTCAACAGTAGCTTTCTGTCCTGACCCTTCTTGCAGAGCGTGCCACAGCTAATTACCTCGTTTTTGCTGTTGGATGAAAATGTGTTTGTTGGCAATTTCTGTGTGCTTCCTGCAGGTATACAAGGTGTGCCATGACCGTATGCTTCAGCTGTGAGGGTACGCTTCTACCTACAATTAGTTTATGATCGCTATCGCTAGACTTAAGCCTTTTCCTGAGCTTTGCCTGGTAGAAAATCTGTGTTTTGAAGATGTTCTGTTGAGAATCTGTCCGCATGCTTGTTTTGCACCAAGGCTGTTTTCTTGGAATTCCAGGATTTTTCATTGGAGGCCCTTCTAACATGATCAGTTCTGCAATTTCTGCTGACCTGGGGCGCCAGGATCTGGTGAAAGGCAGCAGCGAGGCTCTGGCAACAGTTACGGGAATTGTGGATGGAACTGGCAGTATTGGTGCTGCAGTGGGCCAGGTGAGGCTACCAAAGGAAAATAGAGATCTGGAGAAGGAGGCAAAGAGTCTGTTGTGGTTAGAGATATTAGCTCATTCCTCAATCCAAAGTTGCATGGGGGGAGAGAGAGAGAGAGAGAGAGAGAGAAAGAGAAGGTTGGTTTATTTTTTAAAAAAATATTTATTTATTTAAGAAACGACCAAGGGAACATGTGTGTTAAGCTTCCAGTGGAAGCAATTTAATTAAGAACTAAACTAAGTATTCGTAGTTTTAATCGTATGGCACTTTCATAATTCAAATGAATTTTAGAGACCTTCATATCCTGAACTCCAAAATGCAAGTAAAGGTCAGCTCCACAGAGAGTTTTTCGGGATTTTTTTGTTCAAAGGTAATAGCAAAACCATTGCTTACAGAAAAGTTTACCTGTATAACCAAGTAAAATTAGAATACCTATTGTGAATGTTATAGTGTTTATAAACTAATTTAAAATTTGGTCTTATTTGTGGTTCCCCTTTTTATCTACGGATGTCTTTTACACCTTGTAAATCCAGCACCGCTTGCTTCAATAGTGCTTACAGTATGCTGCCAGAGGTCTGAAGATTAGACCGTGTCAGAAAAGCAAGCTGACATTGTGCCCATTCTTTCTTCTCAAATACAAGCGTTAACTATGTGGAAGAACACAGTGATGCTTTGGAGAGGGAAGGATTTAGTAGAAAGATTGGAGCCAGTTCTATTCCAGGCATCCTCTACTGCTGGTAAAATACCAAGAACGCAAGGAAGGCATGCAAGTTTCTTTTCTGGAAAGAGATTTGGGTTTAGTTTTGCCATTGATTGTCTGATAAATACAGTCGTTCAGTGTCTGTTTCATAGGAAAGATGCTGCTTATTTCCTTTAAGCATGGAAAATTACAAGTGCTTTGTGGACATCTTGATGAAGTGCAGTCTTACGCTTGATGTTCTTCTTACATTGTCTACAGTGTTTCTGTCTTCCCACACACATACCATTCAAACTTACGTCATCATAAAAATTGGGTCTTTAGTTCTGAAAAATTCCACCTGCCTCCCATTCTAACATTGCATTTATTTCAACAGAGACAACCATGATGTCATTCTGGGGGTGTGTGAATAACAGCAAATGCACAATGAACATGTTAGAAATTCAGTTCCTGTTTTGTGCTAATATACCCAGTAGCGGGTATATTAGAAGAAGGGAGGCCCTTGTACAGCATCTGAATATAAATCTGCTAATAGATTTATTACAATTTTCTTTTGTAGCCTATGTAGTTCTATTGAACTAGGATGCAGTTTAGAACAGGCTGTAGTCTCAAGCATCTTGCCTGTGATGAAGGGTTAAGTAGTTAGTGGTTGTACAGCTCTTGAAAATGCGTCCTGTGTAATTTATAAGCCATTCTAGAGCTTTTAGTTCTTCTGAGAGTACTTACATCCACTTATGTCTCAGTGTTCTGTGCAAAAACGTTGTATTCAGCGGAGTCAATTTGTCACCCTTTGAAACTGTAGTTCTGTTCTGTCTTTATGCTGCTATGAATTACTGTAAAGGTTCAGGATGGTACCTCCGCTTTGCTGAGACTGTGGGTTTTATACAGAAAGGCTGCTGTCCTGAGTCATCTCTTCTGACAGGAAAAGATCAGCTGGAAGGTTTTGTGATCAGCTCTGTATGGAGTGTTAACAGCCCACAAATTCTAGAAAATGGAAGAGTAATGCCTGAAAGTCATGCTTATCTTCCCAGTTTGAATAATTTTTTTTTCCCTTTCTTTTTAGTATCTAGTGTCTTTGATCCAGGAGAACCTGGGATGGATGTGGGTTTTTTATTTCTTTATTCTAATGGTAAGAAATCACCTTTTTAAAAAATTCTTTGTCAAAGTTCAATTTGCAATTGAAAGTTTTTGTGAGAACCTGAAAATTGTGATTTAGACATGCAGTCTATTTCTGCAGCAGCTGTGAACTCTGATACCATTCTCAAGGTTGCCTGTAGTGTGCCTTTGCCTCAGGGTGTCTAAAAATCAACTGGGTTCATTTTGGATCCTTTAAAGTCGCGCTGCCCAACAGGAACTGAGATTGTGGCAGAGGCACAAAAATACTTGCCTTAAAATATGCATTTCCTAAAGCTCATACCACCTGACTGACTTCCAAGGCAGGACTTTTCCCTCCTTCATCTCCATGATATGTAGTTCCTAATATTTTCAGGGAGCTGAAGTTAAGCTGCTTGTTAGCCCTTGAAGATTAGTGGAAGGAGTGATGAGGATCTCAAAATTAAAATGAAAATGCCTTGCCCTGGTAGACCGCTGGGGGAGAAGACCATTCAGGCTCTGATCTCAGCATTGCCACAGTGATGAATGCTGTACAATTCACCCATTCTTCCCTGCTGGAAGTGCCAGGAACTGTCTTTGCATCTGTACTGATAAGGGAAAAGGCCACTTTGTTAAGCAGCAGAGGTGGCTAGGAGGAAGGCCGTTGAGGAGATGAAGAGCTCATCTTCTTTTCGTAAAGAAGATCATGACAGCTGAAATCATATGAGCTTTCCTGCAAGCTCAGTCCTTCCATCTGCTGTGCCACTTTGTCATTGCTTCTCTCAGCCTGTATCTTTCTGGGAAGGCCTTGAATGGACATTGGAGCTCAGGATGGCTGCAGCTATGGTTGCTCTGTACTAATTGTCCTGGATATGCTTCTTTTCACAGACGAGTTCAACAGTCCTGTTCATTTCACCATTAATAGTGAGGGAGATCAAATTGCTTCTGCATGAGCGGCGCCTGCGAATGCTGGCTGAGTGACTTCTGCTTGCTGCTGGAAGGACTGTTGTATGGACCTGACAGCTGGAACACTAATCAAAACTCTGGGAGACTTGTTTCTTACATCCTCCAGGTTTGGACTAATTCAAAATGGCTCTGGAAGACTTGATTGACCTGCTTTTGCGAGCTCAATAGTGAAGTACCAAATACCCGTCCTGAGACCACCCGCATCATGGAGCTGCTGGCCTAATCTAGACAATCCATGGGACTGGCGGATTGTCCCAGCCTACCAGACTCTTCCATGTCAGCAGTCACGCTAGGGTCTTCTGTTAGGTGGTCTCACTACTATACCCTTTCTTATTTATTTCTGGATGTCCTGACCAAAGGTCGACTGTTTAAAACTGACAGTGGAGAGGCTGTCTTGCAATGAATTTTGATGCTCTGTTGTGCCAGTGAAATCATACAGTGCATTTCATGGGTAGTCTAAGTTTACGATCACTTTAGCTTTTAGAAAGGGCAAAAATAATTATTTGGAATTTGCGCTGTCCAGTTGTTTAAAAAATGCTGTTGCTAAATCTCTGCACAGACGGACCTCTGCTATCCCTAGCTATTAACTGTCACATATTCCAGTAGATTCACATGGAGAAGTTACCTCCCTATTTGGTTTTACCATTTTTTAATAATAATATTACTAATCTCTGGGAAATGAGATTTCAGTTTTTAACTATTTAAGCAGACAAATAGTGTGCAATACTTTACTGTGATCTCTGAGAATAAGCCTTAATAGGTCCTTTGTGTCTAAAGGATCCTTGAATGGCTTTGGGGATCTGTAATGGGACACAAATACTTTCACTACTGCTTTATTTGAACTCTGATCAATACTGACCAAAATGGGACTGTCGGGTGACCCTCTGAAGGAAGCTGGTGTCACTGATTTCATATTCATTGGGCAATTGCTCATCTCCAGCAAAGGAGAACCAGAATGGAATTATAGGAATTTAAGGGACCTGGCTGCTCTTGAACATGGGCTTCCAGACAGGGACTGAAGCGTACTCGTGGAATAGCATCAATGGGCAAGTGCTGCTGTCTTCCCCTGTGCTCCCCTGCCTGTGGTTGCGTAGGGGACCTCAAGCTCCAGGGTTTTAAAGCTTGAGCTGTATCTTGAAGAGAAAGGTAGATGCAAGTCAGCACTAAGAACATGTGACTGCACTTAGTATGGTGGTATTTGAGTATTTTACAGTGCTGTGGTAAGCAGCGTGACCGACTGACACCTCTAACATTTGTTGGTGATGTTAATGGGATCATTCAGTAACTTCTCAACAAAATGTTTTCTGCTTATGCCTTGGGATGTTTCATGGTAATAAGTATGTGTTAACCAGCAAAATTTCTGATCAAATACTCAATCTAACTAGTCAGTGATGCCTGGATGGGGTTGGGGGCAGGAAAATTCTTGGAGCTGAAAATTTGAAACTTTTTAAATGAGAAAAGTTGCCTTTTTAAAATGTACAGTGATTTTATTTTCTTTTTAAATTTATGAATGTCAGTTTTTAGTCATGTGTTGGTTGTAATGAGTGGAACATTATTAGTGCCTTACGGTTCTACTGTATTGAACGGTTGGTTGGTGATTGCTGCTTCTGCAGCGGTGGCTCTGTGCACGGCTTTGCTTCCTGTGAAACTCAGTCGCTCCATTTTATACTTTTTTTTTTTTTTTTTTTTTTTTTTTTTTTTTTGAGAGAGAGAGTCTCTTTCTTGGTAGAGGTGATTCTTGCATTTTTTGCTAACTCTCAAAAAATTTCAGTGCTTGGGAAAGTGATGCCATTAAGCTGATGAGGGACCTGAATCCTGTTCTTGTCTCTTCTTATTCCCATTCCAATTTTTGCCTGTATAATTAGAGCAGGAGGCTGAGAATCTATCATCCTGTTCTCAGAATTATGCCCTGGGGTTAGTGTTCACATCCCAAGCTACTCATTAGCCCCTGTACAAATAGAATCAAAACTCCCTGAAATTTAGTTCTAAAATTGATGGCGGCACCGTTTGCCCCAGCCACGGTGTCTGAGAATCTGTGGTTTCAAATTCCAACCTGGATGAGCTTTTTGGCCGGCCGTCTGGGTGCTAGATAAGCTTCTGATGAAAGGTAGGGTGGGAAAAGGACATCGCTGGGGCCGGGGAGGGGAGGGGAGGAGAGGCAGGCCCCTGTAACAAATGGTTTCCTGTAAACAGTTCTGTCCCCTCTTGAGAAGTGTCAGATGCGTTGTAAGCACTGCGAACACAAGCTGCCCAGCAGCTCGCATGTAAGTGTGCGGCAGCGCTTTGAGGCCACCCTCAATTAGCTAGGCGTGCCTACGACTTCAGGATTGTTTTGTTGTTGTTGTCCTGGATTTTTGGTTCTGTGTATTTCCTCAAGGTGCTCAGATGGAAAACGGTTTTCAATCTGATCATGTCCAAACTGATCTCACATGAATAAACTTACTTTGACTTGATCTGGGCTAATTCTTCTGTGTGCTTTATTCCCCTCTTCTCAATGTGGTTCTGCTGAGTGTGCTGCTCTTCCTCCTCGTTAGAGACCTACCTCTAGCAGCTGCTTTTCACTCAACTGCTGCGAAGACCTGGGCCCTGAATAGTGCTGAAACCAAACCCTCATCCCAATCTAAAAGGGGACCATGTTCCTGCATGCTGTGGTTGGGCGCTCTTCCTGGGCAGACTCACGAGACGCTTTGTGAGAGTCCCCTAACAGAGATGCCCATAACGGTGTAATTAACCGTCTTAAATAAAGAAGCCAGAACATATACTTGGTTTATTTATTTTTTTTGTTGATCTGCATGTAGAAGTCAGGTGTTCTTCCCTTGAAATTAAATGTGCCATGTGGCTGCTGGCCCTGCTGTGCCTTCTCTCCTGTGGCTTGTTTCTTTAAACACAATTCCACACCTACGCTTAGCTGTGTTTAAATGGACACAGTAGGGAACTTTGTAATTGTATTGTGTTTTACAGTTTGCTGTAAATTCGGAGCTGAGCACAATACTGGATTGCTGGAGAAACCCCCATGCCTGCAGGTTCTGGTCCCTCAACTCCAAGGAGTTTGGTGGTGCTACGATGCTATTCCTCAAGAAAAGTAACAATTCATATTTTGAGCCCTTTTCTGTCACTTTTTTTTTTTTTTCCCCCTACTCATGAGGAACTTTCCAGCCTACTCTGGAAGTGTTCTAAGGAGTAGAGCTTTGCTGGACTATCTATTTGAAAATGCTGATAGTAGCAGTCCCCATCACCACCACTGTGACTGCGATCTCCAGAGCCCGATGTTTGGGCAAGCAGAAGTGCCGGAATTACTTAACTTCGAGAGCAAAGGAAGCGCATCAGGAACTGATCTCTGGGTGTTTGGCTGTAGCCCAGGAGGTGACAGACTGTCTGACCAAATTGGTTATGAAAGAAAAGGTGTGCCTCAGCTCCGTAATGCTTTTCTGCATCAAGGAAGGTCCTTGCAATAGATGCCCTACAAGCAGCACTACTGCGTCCTGGTTTTCTCAGAGGGCTGGAACCCAATGGCAAGTAAGTCTGCCCGGTGACAGTTATCACAGTGCTCTCCAAGGGAGGAAGAATTGGGCTTCTGCTCTAAGTGCTGGGCTGCCTTAGAGAGTGCGTGAGCTTCTTGTCCTCACCAAACCCAGAAGAGCAGCTTTCCCTTCTGCGGGAAAGGGGGAGGAGAAGCAGCAGCACGTTTTAAGGGTTATTGTTTTCTCCCTGAGATGAAAGGAGAAAGTATCTATTTTGAGATAGTCCCACAGATCTCACCAATAAAAGCACTAGCTGTTCAGGGGTGTCTCAGACACACCACTGATCAGTTACTCTAGTGTAATTTTGTCCTCTATCCAGCAGCAGCCAAAGTGCTCTGCCAAACCTATTTGCAGTTTCTCCTCCCTTCTTTTCTAACTGAAAGTGCCTACAGGGATGTTTTGGGTTCTGTATTGCAAAAGTTTTCTAAGGCACAGCATGCCCACCTTCCTACATCTTTGTCAAGCCTTATCTAATCCTTTTAGTAAACAGCCTACCGTTCTCCGAAGGCTGTAAATACAAGCTCTTAGACCATTTTGCGGGTTGGATCTGGGGGGTGTCTGTTATGTACAGGCCCATGAAAGCATCTTGGTTCTATTAAAGCCTTTCCTAAATAAGAGTTGCTTAGATGAGTATTTACAGTAAAGCAAAGAAGAATAATTTGGGCAATTGCTGTGAATATTCCCTTTGGTTCTCCTGCGCTGGTGATTATGTCTGTGTACATCTGGATCCCCGGAGGTTCTCCTGGAATGTCTTCCTTGACCACCTCTGCAACAGTGTGCAGGTGTCTATGAAAATAGATGCAGTGGGCAAATCAAAATGTACTCCTGCAGCACAAGGGCAGAAAGCAAGCTTTGTGGCTCTCTTGCTAGGTTTAAGATTACTGCCAGGAGAAGGAAGATTTCTACTGAAATTACAGAAGCTCAGGTCAACTCTTTGGGACAACCTATCTTGTTCCGGAATAGTTTTAAAGCAGCAGATGGCAGTTGATGGACCTCTAGGTAACTTGGTGAAGTCTGTGTCCATTAGAGTTCTTGCTCAGTTGCCAAGGATAGGAAATCCATACGCTGCCCCCTCTTGTCCTTGTGGGCCGCATAAGTAACAATATAATCCAGAGTGTACCAGTGAAACGACAGCAGATGGGGATAAGATTACTCAGATGTGCTATTTAAATCTTCTTTCCTTATAACGTGGTAAGCAAACTATTGGGGATTCAGGATGGGTTGATTCCTCTGGGCTCCTGGATTCCAACAGTAGCTCAGAGAACTTCTGCACCTGGAGACCCACATCCTCGCTCTTTTTCCCGTTTGTCAGGTGGGACCAGTTTCCAGAAACTCACTCATCTGCTCTAGGGTGCCTGGCAGAAAAAAGCGACGTTGGGCTGACAAAAGTTGGCGCTCGCCTGCAGCAAGTGCCAAAGATGACAGAGCAATTGGGTAATAGTTGACTGTGCTATTCAGCCAGAAGGATGGGAGTATCCAAGAGGCAGTTTCATCGGGACTGGCTCCACTATCCATTCACCTCTTCTTCAGCTTCCTTGCCCTCTGCTGTAACTCTTGCATCCTTCTGGGAATATTAATGTTTCATTTCTTCCACTCAGAAGCAGGTTCATCCCAGGACTGCTTATCATGGCATGGCAACAAGTAGGACAGATGGCAGCGGGAGGCTGCGGATCCTGCTGTTGAATGCAAAGGAGCTGTTACGTGAGGAGAGACGCAAAGGTGGGAGCCCTGCCTGCAACAGTAGGCATGCATCAGCACAAGTGATTTCTGAATTAGTGCACACCTCCGAAACGTCAGGTGAGCGCGTGTGCAGGGCTGGTAGGGTCTCTGCTGGAGGTGGCTTTTCACTACTTAGCTTTGTTTCTGTGCACATCTGTGATGCCGTTCTGGGCTACTGGAGCTCCCAGGCCCTTTTTTAAACACCATCTTGGCCCTGTGTGCTCAGGCAGCGGCAGGGCTGGTTTCCCTGAGAGAAGGAGGAGGGCATCGGGGGCACATGGAGCCATGGCCCCAGCAGCTGGGTACCACCCTGGTTCTGAGGGACTCTGGCCTTTGCTCCCAGATGGCGAAATCCAGATTGCTTTATGCGCCTGGTTCTGCTCTACTTTGCCGCTTGCTTTGGCTGCTGTTTTGCTGTCAGTTGGACGAGGATCTCTGCCTGTCTTCTGCGACTTCACTGACTGCAGTTTTCTCAGATGCCTTCTCTTCTTAGGAAGGGAAAGGGAGTCGCTTTGGGGGGTTTATCATAAGTCAAGGTCTTGGTTTGCCAGACTTGCTCTTTTCTTCCTACTTCCACTGTTTCACCTCAGGTTACCTGATCAGTCTCAAATGTGCAGGGCCAGATTCGTCACTCTTCTGTCCCCAGCCCGTTTGCTTTGCTCCAGCCTTTGTGGTAGCGTGTCTCCAGGATGAGAAAAGGAGCCAGTACTTTCTGTGCTAACAAAGTGAGCATTGTAATGCAGCTGCAGAGTGGGTGGATGTGATTGCCGACAGACTATTCCTTCTGCTAGGGTGTGGATTAAAGCTCAAGGTGACTTTGTTCCTGCATAAATTCACTAACTTTTCCCCGGGGAACTGAAGGGGCAGGGGTGGGAGGGGAGAAGTATGATAAATGAAAGTGTCAGAAGGAAATGCACTTACATAGCGTGCACGCGTGCTACCAAAGCATAAATGTGTGCTCTGTAAGGAGCTTTCAACATAGCTTAAGGTAGCACTCCAGGGGTTAAAGAAACCCCAGGATGATGTGTAGCTGAGAAGTTGAGCGTGGCTCTCTGCAGGCTGCTATCCCAGTGTAATTGCCTGGGTAAGCAGATTAGCGAGCAGCAGCGTAGCTTGTTCAGGGTTAGGCAGGCTTCGAGGGGAGCGAGGAGGGCACTGTTCCTCACAAGAGGATGAGAGGGAGGCAGGCTGCCTTTGCTGCTCTCTACCAGTCAGACCTGTTCGACACTGAAAAAGCTGTGGCAGACGGTTGGGCTGTCATCGCCTGCGCTCGCTGGGAAGGGTCCCATGGAAACAGTTCCTTTCAGAGCTATCACTTGTCCTTATCTGCCTCGAGGTGGGTATGGTGACAGCAAATCACATCTTGGGACACCTCTTCTCTGCCTTTGTTGCCATGGGAATCGGTGTCTTCCGCAGCTTTGTCTTCTGTGAAAAAACAGAAGTACTGTTACCTCCCCTGGCTCACCCACCAAAATGTGTTGAGGATGGAGGGGGGGTTGTGGTAAGCCACGTTGTGCCTGGAGCAAAACTTTCGTGCCAGGGATGGGGCTGCAAGGTCACTCGTCTTAAAATCTCATCTGGCCATGCACGTCCCTCTGCGGTAGTTACCACGTCAACGTGATGGGTTGGTGATGCAAAGCACAAAGCAGTGAGGCACGCTGGCCTGCTAGCCCTGCTCCACTCGCCCTGGGTGCCAGACACAGAGCTATCTGACCTTGCCCGAGTAACAGGGCTGGGACCTGCCCTTGCACCCTCTTCACAGTTAGG
This sequence comes from Burhinus oedicnemus, assembly GCA_008921705.1. Classification (NCBI taxonomy): domain Eukaryota; kingdom Metazoa; phylum Chordata; class Aves; order Charadriiformes; family Burhinidae; genus Burhinus; species Burhinus oedicnemus. Next base: position 764,568 of record VFFE01007547.1, on the reverse strand, counting down.
CAGAAGAATCTGGATCATGCAGATGTCTGACACGCCAAAACATGATGTCATTTTGAAGGTCTGGCACGGCCCAGGGGTTCAAACGCCCGTGCAGCAGGGACTCAGGTGGGATCTCCTGCCTTTGTGGGAGAGGGAGGCTGTGGGTGCACCAGACTTGTGGGGAGAGGTGCCGTGTTTCAGCTCCCTCCCTGGGTGACTGAGCAGCCCCCAGTGGGGATGTGGGAGCCATGTGGCCAGTCCTTCATAAGCAGGAGGCGAAGGCACTGCGGAGCCTCCGAAGGGACACAAGGAGCAACCGGGAAGCGGGAGCCCAGTTGGGAGCCTAACCCAGGATCTGCATCTCCTGTGCTTCAGCTCATGGCCAAGCCCTGTCGAGTGTGGCAGGGAAAGAGGGGAAACTGCATTTACAAACTGAGACTTAACTCTGAGGGGAAACCAGTCCCTGGAATTTTCCATGCTGTATGGGGAGCCAAGGCTCTCGCTCTGAACTGACCTGAAGTGATACAAGAAATCAGCTCGGTTCAGAGAGCTCCCCACCTTTGTACCGTACATCTCGTTCCTTCCTCCCAGCCCTTGCTTGTGTCATTTTTTTCGATCGTAACTGATCTCTATTTTAGTTACACTTCTCGAGCAGATTCCGATACCGAATTAAAAGGTATTTATCTGCCCGAAACTCCTACGAAATAAAGAAGTGGTGTTATTTCCACAGTACAAATGAGGAACTGAGTCAGCGGGAGGCTAAATGACACATCTGAGGTTACCCAAGAAGACTGAGCGCTGCTGGGAACCGACTCCGGCAGTTCCTCTCCTGGCTGCCAGAGCCCTCGCCCTCCATGGTGATGGACGTGGGGCATCGCCCCGCTCTGCCCCTGGCCTTTCATCTCAGCCTGGGCCCTTGGACTCTGAAATGAGCCATAAATGCAATCGGCCTCTTTGAAGAGGAAAGAGTGATTTATCTCGAGCCCTAAACTTTTGGGACTGGAATTAAAAGTAGAATTTGAACTAGTCTGTGTAAACGCTTTCAAACTGTGCTGCTTCATGCTATACAAAGAGTCTTCTTGATGTTCAGCCATTCAAACTATAAGTGGTTAAATGTAGAAATATAGATAGAAACGTGGAACTCTGGAGCAGCAGGAAAAAATATGCCGTAGCAGTTTAACCTGGGATGGAAATAAAACATAGAATTCTCTCTCAAAAATGTGTGCAAGTGCTGTATTTTTAAATAGAAAAAATACCTACGTAATAAGCTGTTTTAAATGAGTCATTCAAAATGCAGGAAGTTTCACTTTCTCATCTAATAGATGCATGTTTGTGTGTTTACCCTTTTGCATATGTATGCGTATATCCACATGTATAAATACATGAAATGCTCACACTGCTGTAGCTCAAACAGTTTTTCCATATTTCTCCCTTTTCAAGTGGCATTGTTTACTCTTCAAGGATATTCATCACAAAATCCACTTTAACTTGTGCACTGCTAATTTAACAGGAAGGGGCTTCAATTACAGCTTGAAGCTGTTTTCGTTGCCCTTGACCTCTGTCCGCGAAAGGGCCTTCTTGGAAATTGTCAAGAATATTGAAATAAAATGACGGGATAAAAACAATGAATAATAGAGAGTGGGCAACTAATGAGTCACCACGAAATACCGTCAATGGAATATGCTGAGCTGCAACTCAGCTCGGTCTGGCTACCTATGCATCATTGCCGAGTTCTTCGAAATGTGCCACTACAAACGGCTGATGCAGTCAGCTAACCACAGGGAAATGGTACAACTTCAAAGCTCTGGGAATAACAAAAGTCATGTCTGCCACTGTCTGCTTACTCACCCTTGAAACAAGCTGGTATGAAAGCAGCGAAGAGCGATTTAGGCTCACAAACAAAATGACTCGCAGGCTGTGATGTGTTAGAAATTAGTCATGTTTCGGTCTGTGCTTCTGATTTTGCTCAGCAGCCGTCTGCGCTGCCTCGGCCTCCGCCTGCCGTCCTGGAAGTCAGGCAAGATGGGAGAAGCAGGGAGTGATGGGGGAGAGGGATTTCTCCGAGCCACCCCACCGCACGTGGGGAGCACACGGTCGGGCGCTGGCAGGCAGCCCTCCACACCGGGATGGCCGTGCCATTGCCTCCAGCCAGGGATTTGCCCAGTGAACCTGCTGCTGAGGGCTGAGATTTGCCGGCGCTGCCAAGCAGGCGGGAGCGATGGAGGTTGGGAAGTGCCTGTTTGAAGGCACAAAGGGATGCTTTATTGGCCCGGGGCTTCTCATTCAGCAGCTTCCCCGTCGTGGACTCCTCCACAGGGAGGTCTTTTACCTTTGCCAGAAGAAAGGAGGGGAAGGTCCCTCCATTGTTCTCAGGCTTCAAAACCGCATCCCCTCCCCGAAACTGTGGGGCCGGTGGGGGGCTGCTTTGGTGGCGTTTTTCTTTCATGGGTCTGGGGGTGGATTAGGCTGATTTTCAAACACCTTCCTCCAGCCTTTCCCTTATTGTACAGCCATATATTTCTGCCGACAGGCAGTAAACCAGCAGTTAAAACCCAACCCCGTTCTGGCCGGCTCCGTGAGCCCCCCATCCCTCCTCCTCACTGCTGCGGGGCTCAGCCCTGCCGTGCTGCTTTTGGGGATGAATGTACAAAGGTGCATCCACTGTGGCCGCAGCATTTGCTGGAGGTGGGAGCTCAGCGCCTGCCGTGCCCACAGCCCTGCCCGGCGCAGTTTGCTTGCTTCCCCCAGCAAACTGCAGACACTGCGGGCCAGAGCTGGGCAATTTCTTATGCTTATTCTGTCCTGGGAGCCCACGAGGGCTGCTGGCATTTCCACCTGCTCCCTGTGAGAGGGTGAGCTGTGGTGGGAAATAGCCAGGGAAATGAGCCTGGGGATGCGACACCATGCAGAGGTAGCACCTTGCTGTCCTCGCCCTCCAAAACAAGGTGCCCAGCACGCAGGGAGGGAGCAACGATGCTGGAGCGGTGCTGGTGCCACGCTGGGAATGTGTAAAGGGCCGGAGCAGTGGGTGGGTTGATTTGTGGGCTGTGCAGCGATGTATTTTCCCTAGTGCAGTGGGTGTCCTGGGTTGCAAAGCGTGCTGAGACTGTCAGGTGCTCTACCGGAGCCCAGTTCTTAGCAATTCCTTTTTCTTTCTGCCCAGTTGCAAGGACACAACCCGAGCAGTGGCATGGCCAAGCACAGGGGATGCCCACCCGGCCGGCACGTCCCCTTGGCATGTCCACCGACAGACACGGCGCTGCATGGAACCCACCTAAAGCTCACAGCTGTCAGGGCAACAAAACCTGCATTGGCTCCGGTCTTTCAAATAAGAGCTACGCAACATGGATGAATCTGAGCAGAAGCGGCAACGGCTGCTTTTAATCAAAAAGAGGACATCTCAGAGGCGAGGCCAGCTCCGTGCTGTGGGGGCCTGCAAAGGGACCCCCTCCGAAGGGGTTACCCGGGGCTGCTGGCAAAGCCCCAGAGACCCGTGTTGAGTTTGGGCTGCCTTAATGTTTAACAGGTGCAGGTGCACCTCCGCAACGCAGGCGGTGGAGCAGGAGGCTGGCGGTAGTCAAAAGAGAAGGGGTTTTACAGCAGGTGCTGCAGGCGCTTTTTGAAATGTTAATATCACATCATCTTACGTCTACTTTTCTGAAGCAGTAAAGCCTAACTCGAGCAAAAATCTTCTGTTGGACCTAAGGAGAGTTGTATATATCAGTCTTTTCAGTGGCTAGGAATTAATACAGAATATTTTATCCTTTAAAATGCTGGGCAAACATTAACTAATCCTCTCAACACCCTTCTGGGGTAGGTAAATATTACTTTGTCCCAGGTGCAGAAACTAAAGAGGAAAAGTTATGTGATTTGCTTAAAGCCACAGAGGGAATCAGGTGGGGGTAGAGGTGGGGGAGAGGTTTTTTTATAGCTTGTGCCTGTGCTTGGGCTCATTGCAGGTGCTGCCTCTCCGCCGGTGTTGTTTTATAAAGTCATTGTGGTGGCGGGGAACATGCTGGTGTCTCCATAGCACTGTAAGGAGCGGAGCAGCCGATGCACGAGCATGCCTGCCGCCGTGCAAACCAGCGATGCTCCGGGGTCTGCCCAGAGCACAGACAAAAGGAAGGGCTTTTGGGGACAGGGTTTTCGGGGACCACATGGCTCTGCAAAAGCCCTCTTGCTTTGAAGTCAGTAAAGTTTTGGCCGGCCAGCTTCAAGGCAGGACTTAATGCTGTGAAAAGCTTGTTGCTTCCAGACTGAGCTTGCCACGGGTGGGGGGGTGCCCCTCAGGGGGCTTAGCCCCAAGCTGCCTGCCTTTAAAGTGGGCGATAAATGTTGTCTGCAAGGCTGGACTTGTTTATCTTTGGGATTTACATAGCAGATACGGTGGCGGGACAGCCCTGTGTTTGCAGATCTGGAGGGGAAGCTGCGCACCCGCTCCTGCCGGGACGGCCCGAGGAGGGGGCTGCTGGCCGGGCTCAGCCTTCCCCAGTGCCCACCGCTGCCCTCGTGTCAGGGCAAGGGTGGCTCTTGGGAAGCCAGCCTCTGGTGTTCCTTGGGACGCTTGCCTCCTCTTCTTGGCGGCTGGGATTTTAAGTGCCCTTGTAGCGAGGGGTTTCTCTCATCGTGTTTAATTGCACCACACCAACCTCTCCCTGCTCCCATCCCCACGGCGTGTCAGCTTGTCTCCTTGCTTGTTTTCTCATCTCTGAGCTGGCCGGGGCTTCAGTTCACAGGTGATCAGATAAAATTCAGTGGAAACGTTTGTATGCAAAGCCGCTCTCGCCTGCGAAGCTGAAGGTCACCTATGTGCCTCCAAGGTACCACTGGGGTTTACGGAGTGTTTACCCAGTGGGCTGCGACCGTGGCCACTTCAGGGCAGTCACCATCCATTGGAAAGCTCTTGTTTGTCATCCCCTGATCCCATTTCGGACCGGGTCCAAGGCAGGGCCACGTAGTTGGGGTCTGTTCCCATGTGATGGCCTGCCAGGGAAGGCTCCTGTCTCTGCCGTGTAGTTCCCGGGCTCTTTTAATTAGAGACATATGGTTTATTATTTAAAAGAATATGCTTTCCCGGTTGTTTGTTAGGATCTTGTTTTTGAGAGCACTGCATCTTGTGAGCCTTAAATTAAGCTGTAGGAAGGACGTTAAGCACCTCGGGAAGGGGGTGCTGCAGAACCAGAGCCTATTGTTCTCGCCCTGAATTGCGGGGAAGCTCTTTCCCCACGCCGGCTCTTTTACTTGGTAGCCAACTAATACACACGGCGGTTTGTTTCTGTCTCCATCTGTTCCAACTTCAGTTTATTCACGGCTCTGTAGGTATTGTACACTCCGTTGTTGCTTTTTTTTTTTTTTTTTTGATGGGAGAGCCTCCCCCTTTCATGGTTCACTTATTCGTTTTGTAGGTCCCTGGCTTCCTTGTCAAGTTTTCTCTTTTGTTGTATTAATTGGTCTTAAATCTATAGTCAGGTGCTGCGCGCGTGCTTCCCGTGTACACCTTAACCATCTGCTGTGTTTCATCTCCATGGCACCCAGGCCAAATTCCAGCTCTGGTAATGACATCCTGCCTCCCTGCATTTTCCCTCCGCTTTTAATTGGCTTTAGTTCACTTTTTTTTTTTTTCTTTTGTCCTAACATGCCCCTTTGCTCGGTGGTGAGGAGAGGTGGACTTGGGTGGTGAGGGGCTCCAGGCTGCCGGCACCCACTTGGGGGCAAGACGTCCGGCAGCAGGCAGCCTCTCCTGCCCGCGAGGAGCAGCCACAGCACGACTTGCTGACCGCAGAGCAAAATGGGGAAAACATTAGATTGGAAACAAGCCGCACATTTTCAGCACTGAAAGCAGTTGTACGATTTATCGAAGGCTTGTAATGAATGTTGCGTTTCCCTGAAGTCTTTTGCGGGAGAGTAGGTGGCTTTCTGAAACGGGCGCCGTTGCCTCCTGCCTGTCCTTCTGTCGAAACAGATCAGCTGTAGTTCCTGGAGGAGCACGGAGCAACTCCTGATAATGTTTACCTCTGGCCTTAGCCCTCACAGATTTCCATACGTTCGGAGTAAAACCCAATGTGTCCAAGTGATCCCAGAGCATATTGAAGCTCCAGGAGTCTCGCTGGCGCTTTTGCCTGGCTTATCTGACACTTTAATAGTGCAATAGTTGTTAGCTTTACAACCGGGTTTTGGGAGGGCGAGACTGGTGTCTGTGTTTGAGAATTGCTCTGTGCAGCGCGTGTTTTCCTGGGGGAGAGCTGAGCGGGTTCTTGCAACTCTTTTTTTCTTTCTTTTCTTTTTTTTTTTTCTTTTTAAATACTGGATTCTCATTTTTGTTGAAAAGATCTTCTAATGCTCAAAACTTGCTTCAAAGCATGGCCTGAACTTCTTACACATTTTGTTTATTCCTTGCCAGCCTGGAAGCTTTCTCTTCTCTCTGCTAATCCTGTTACTTCCAGTGACGGCCCCAGCTGTGGGGGTGAGCCTCTGGCAGGGCTCTGTCTCCCCTGTGCTCTCCGGCTGGGAGTCCTTAATGTCACAGCCCGGCTCCAGTTGTTGTGCCGAGTCCTGTACCGACGACTGTGAGCACCCAGACCACGGATGGATTCATGGATGGGTGGATGGATGTCCTCCTGCTGTTACTGCTCGCTGCTTATCATCTAATCTCAGTTTTATTGCAACAACTTTGTGTGGTTTAATGTCAATGGTCAGACCTCTGCTACCTCGGTGTGGTTGGCTGCTCGTTTGTATTGCTTTACGTGGGGCAACCTGTCGGGGGTTTTCTCCCTGGATGTCACCTTGGTGGGAGTTCAGGGCATGGACCCATTTCTGCCTCCTTTCTGGTGCTGGCCAGGGGCCCCAGGAAAGCAGAACGCTCACGGACAGGCCTCTGCATTGGGCTTCCCAAGTGTGTCTCCATGTCCTGCTTGCAGGCATCGCCAAACAGGAGAAACAGCAACCCTCTACTTCATAAGGCCGATGGCTAAGAGCCCCAGGAAGGGGCCATGCTCTTTGGGATCCAGTGCTAAGCCTGGCTCCCGCCTTTCCCTTTCCCATCTGGAAACCTGGCATGCTCTGCAGATCACACTGTGAACTCTTGGAGGGGACTGAAACCACTGTCGTCTCCATCCTCCCCCAATCCAGCATGCTCTTCATGTGGATTAGAGGTTCCTGGGCGCTTTCTGAGGCTGCCTGCAAGGGCTGCGCTTTGGACGACATGCCCCTCTGTTTCCTCGGCGTCGGGTGGAAGCTGGACTGTTTCCCCCATCGCAGAGCAGCTTGTAGGAGCAAACAGTCCCAGTGGCCAAGTTAAGGGACTAAATTGCACGCGTGCCACAGTCTGTGGTCAGGGCCACCACCAGACTCTTGCCAGCTCCATTCTTAGGTGAATTTACCCATGCTCAATTAACTTCCCTTCACCTTTCATACAATCTGGTGTGCAGGTTATGGGATGGCTTGGAACTCTCAGGTGCATTTAAATGTTGGTAAAATTTATATAAAATGAAATACCCCCATGCCTTTGTGCTTGTTGGCACTTTGTGACCCAGTCAGTAGCATTCTTAGAGCTGTCACAGCAGTCTGGGTGCACAGCCTGGAGCTGCCAGGGCCCACCAAGAAGGTGGGTGCCTGCTGAGGATGGCAGCAACACCTGCCTCTTATACAGCATTTTGTAGTGGGTAAAATCTTTTCGGTTGAGTAGAGGACCAGTGGTGGAGGCTGGGCTGCAGGCAGCTCATCAAAAGCAGGGCGACGACTGGCATCACCTTTTGCCTTGGTAGGCAAAATGTCTGCGCGACTTCAAATGCCTGGTGGTGGTTTCAACTGCTTTGGAAACGCCAAAGGAAGGACTGGGACTCTGGGAGTATTCAAGGGAGGGATGCCACATGAATTTATGTCACCTCCTGTGCTTCTGTGAACCAGTGGAAGGAACGTCAGGGCTTGTCCTTGCAGAAGTCCGCTTGCCCTGTTCTGCACAGACTTTCCCTTGAAACAGCAGTAAGCTGCCTGCGTTCCTCTCCTAGCAGTAAAAGATAAAGTACTCGTACCAATGTCTCCCCTAGCAAACCAGCAGTGAAGGTGTAGGGAGAAAGACCAGTACAATGAACAAAGTAGTACAGCTAGCAATAAACCCACCACCAGTGAATAACCCTGCAACCCCCAATCCAACAAAGTCCTTGGAATATTATATATTATTTGTCTTTTGAGCCTTAAGGTCTTTGTGAGGATGGTGGCCCGCTCAGCAAGGTGGTGTGTGCATGCAGGAAAGTGTCTGCCCTCAAGTATTTAGAGTCCAAGTGCACACGATAGGCAGGCAAGGGGCAGGGAAAAGGAAGGGCTATGGGTCCCATTTCCCTGACAGGGAGTAGGCTGACTACAAGACAGATTTTTGAAAATAATATTTGGAAGCATGGAGAGGTAGGGAGGAGGCTTCCCTGATGAGTCACTTGCTGGGATGCTTCGTAGCATGGTCTTTGGTGCATCTCTGCATGATTAATATCAGTCTTGGGAATTCAGTCGTCAACGTGCCGGACTTGGGAGTTCAGCACAAAGTTTCTGACTCGGAAGTAGTCTTTTAACAATGGCAGTAGTCTTTTAATCATTTGCTACAAGATAAGACTTCTAGATCAGCAATACAGTGGGTCAGATTTGATCGTTTCAAATGCATGGGTTGGTTTACCAGTGTAGCAGGTCAGTACTTTGCTTGTGTCCGTCCTCCCGTAGCTCTAATTTCTGTACTGATGGAACAGCTTGTGAATGTTAATGGATTTATCACTGCTCTCGCTCCTGTGAGAGAGGGAAGTGGTTTTCATGTTTTACAAGTAGATGGTGTGGCATAGAAGAAATAAGGGTTTTTAATCAGCGTCAGAGAAGAAAGCACTGGCATGGCGTTAGTGTTGCCTCAGGTGGGCAGCATCCTGCCTCCCCCGTGGGGATGCTTACAGCAGGGAGCAGAGGTCCCTGGTTAAGGACTCAGTCGGTGCTCCCTTCTTCTGCCCCTTTCCTCGTTCCCACAGATCAGATCAGCCCTCTGTGCCACAGCCTGTCACCTGATTTATGGGAGCCATAAACTGCAAAGCAGAAAGAAACGAAAATACTAAACACTTAGTTTTTTAAAAGGCCAACAGCGCATTGAAATCTCGGTGATAATTTGCTCTTAAAGAAATATTATGCTTCAGATCATAATCCCGGGCTGCAAACAAAGGATGAGATCTGGTCTGAGCTCTCCCAGTTAGGCTGTAAAAGGGAGGGAATGGGATGGAAAAAAACCCACATAGCATGTGGGGATTAGGCTTGGCTGTCTTGCTGTCCACCACCTCCTGTGCCTGGGAGGTTGTGTGGAGAAGCACTGATGTTCTCCAGAAAAAAAACTTGTCCTCTGCTGGGGGGACAGCAGGCTGACAGTGGGATAGGAGGCGAGAAAAGAGGGGAGGATAAAAATCCATAAGCAGCAGTCAAACAACTGAGCTATATAGTCTCAGTCTCAGTGCAGAAGTTGGGTCGAGGGCTGTTCCCCTTGGACTAAGCAAGGGATGTTGCTGCTTTAGTATTGTCAGCCTGGCCAGGCCAAATGCTTGTTGTTGCTGCTTGACCTGCAGTTGCCCTTAATAATGTTTGCTGAACACCGATTTTTGCTCAGTGCAGAGGGGTGTCTCTGTTTCCAGCAGTGAAAACCAGCCCCCAGCCAGCACAGCACCTCTAAGAGCGGAGAAGCAGTAGGTACGTGAGCAGGTTTGACCTTAAGTGGTGTCAGTGTCTGATTGCTAGAGAGGTCTCCCCGCTGCCCCAGGCAGGGGCCTGCTCTGGGTGGATAAAATCCCTTTCTGGTTAAGCTTCCTGCTGCAGACACTGCCTGTGCCCATTTACCAACTGGCCTTGCATCGGTGACTGGCACCTGGTGGCTAAAAGCAATGCGTTTCTCCAAAGGAGATGGAGGATTTTGCCACCGGTTCGGTGCAGCTGCGTTTTCTCTTATCTGATCTTCTCCACCTCGTTGTGCCAAAACCACCTATTTGTCCACTGCCATCTCAAATGAATCTTGCTGTGATGCTCTAGGGTTGCAGGAGGGCAGGGAGGTTGTCGGCAATTTGTTTGATTTTTTTTTTTCTTTTTTCCTTCTGTCCTGTCCTTACGTCCTGCTGGCAGGGAGGCTGCTGGCAGTGCTGCCTTGCGCCCTGGGCAGCACAGAGCTTGGTTCCCTTTTTCAAGTCTTCTTCCTACAGGAAACTTCTTTAAAAGAGAAACTCGCTTTCTCAGATACATGTCCTAAATGTGGTGATGTAGGGCCATTTATAGAAACATGAGAACTGGGAGAAAATTCTCACTTCTGTTTTTTGGGGTTTTTTTCCTTCTTTTTTTTTTTTTTCCCTTTCTCCCCCAATAATAGAAATGAACAGATTTTCCAGGAAGCCCTAACTCTGCTCTGGGACTCATAATACTCATGAAGTCCACTATTCCAGCTCTGTTCCAGGTGCAGCCTTAGCAGTGTTGAATTATCACCTCCCTTTGATCTGCTGGCCACGCTGCCCCTGACATTGCCCGCTGTGCAGTGCGCGGTGTTTGCGATGAGAGCACACTGTTAACTCGTACACAGCTTGGCATCCCTGTAACTCCCAGGTCCTTTTCAGCTGGGTGACTACTCGGCCACTCCGTTCCCAGCCTGTGCTGATGCCTAGTGTTATTCTTCCCCAGGGCAGAGCTTTGCACTCCCCTTCCTGTGCTTCGTGAGGTTCCTGTTGGCCCAAAACTTGAGTTTCTCAGGGTTGCTTTGGACCCTCAATTTGCTGAGAGTATGGTATGTCTCCCATGCTACATTTTAAGGATTTTTATGACTCCTTGAGACCTACTGAGTTCAGCCTTGCTGCATCTTGAAGGCTTGCTGGCGATCTCAGCAGAGACATATTAATGGTAACTGAAGTAGCAGGGTACTGCATTTCAACAAGAGCTTTCTTAATTAAAATAAGAAGGCTTTAACAAAAACAGATCCAAAGCTTAAGTAGCCTGGTTGAAAAGGGAATCTGAAGTATTTAACTTCTCCCACAAAGCCGCTGCCTAGGCAAGTCCCCAGTTACCAGGGTGGTCCTGGGCTCGGCAGTGCCTGTGCTCCTGGGGCAGGAGACGCTCCTGCCCTCCTTGTGCAGGAGGAGTTTCAAACACTCTTTATCAACCCCAGAGACACAAGGGCACGAGTCTAGTTTAACTCCTCCTGGGAAAAAAAATCACATTTACCTTGTAAATTAATCCAGCCAAGAGTGTTCCCTCCTCTACAGCCCTTTACAATATTGAACGCTGTAGGAGAAACCGCTCCAGGAGAGAGGGCTCACAGGCAATTTCTCCTCTAGTTAGAACAGGCAGTTCTTTGTCTTGGAGAAACCGAAACTTTCAAAGCTTCTGTCTGCCCCCATCTTTCCCTTAGTGTTTCCTGAAATGTCCAACAGCATCCTCTTTGCCTGTTTCCCAGAGACTTTACAGTCAAGGTTTCTCTTTCCCTCCTCCTCAGTCACGGAGAAGCAAAGGCCTTGTTAGTATGTCTTTGCAGGGAAAACAAATGATTGTGATGGCCAAAACCCACTATTTCTTCTGGTAAGTGGCTGTATAAGTGGAACTTTGTTCCTTTCTCCGATTGTATTTGCTTCTGCAAATGTGAGGGAGAAGGGATGCTTTGACCCACCAGACAGGGAGTACACCTGGAAGTGTGGTGAATTTTTAGTGATCCCTTTTAATAATACACAGAAAGAAATTAGGTCTGAACTTCATTCCCCCCAGATCCCGACTTTGATTAAAAGGCCGCAGATGATGTGTCCTTGCAGGTCTGGCAATAGGCACTGGTACCACCCGAATAACAATGAACATCTCGCTTCTAGTAGGGCTAAAATAGTTGCCCTTTGTGGTCAGAGTAAGTAATAGTTGCATGTCCACAACTGCTGCCAGAAGTGGTTGATAAATCAGTGATCACTCCAATAAAATGCTCAAAATGAGGAACACTTCCAGTAACTTTACTTGGATGTTCTTAACTCGGACCTTCTGGGAGTGCAGGTACTTTAAAAGAATAATACACAGATACTGTTCATTATAAAGTATGCAAGTAAATCCACTTTAAACAACATAACTATATGCTCTCTGGACATCCCCAGGTTTGGATAAGCAAGGATGCATGCTTGTCTGTGGTCCTTTAAGTCAGTGTAGGCTTGTCTCTGGGTATCAGGTCCAACGCTGTTACCTCTGCTGGTTTGGGCAGTAGCTGCAAAGTGAATGAAATCTGTTTGGGTCTTTTGCTCTTGAGCCTGCAGGAAAGCTGTGGGTAGCAGAGGATGTTTGGCTGCTCCACTGGTGGAGAGGTAGTTATAATTGCTGTGTAACCCCTCCTTGATGGGTAACTTGATCACTGCAACAGACGTATGCTGGGGTAAGTGGTGCCGATCCCAGGTCAGCCAGGATTCAAAGGATGCCACCTGCTCAGTGGCTCTTTTGCTTTGATTTTCTTTCTGGTGTTGCGGTGGTACCTTTGAAAGGCTACATTCGCAGCTCCATCCATCAGTGCTTCTCCCCCAGGTTTGATCAGTAATGGACTCCCATCTTCCTCTCTGCTTTGATTAGAATCATAGAATCGTTACGGTTGGAAGAGACTTTTAAGACCATCAAGTCCAACTGTTAAGCTAGCACTGCCACGTTACCACTAAACCATGTCCCTCAGCACTACATCTACACGTCTTTCAAATACTTCCAGGAATGGCGACTCAACCTCTTCCCTGGGCAGCCTGTTCCAATGCTTCACAACCTTTTCAGTGAAGAAATTTTTCCTAATATCTGATCTAAACCTCCCCTGGTGCAACTTGAGGCCATTTCCTCTTGTTCTGTCACCTATGGTAAGAACCTCCTTTCCTCTGTGCCTTTCTTGCAGCTCCTCTGCATGTACTCTCACCGCCTCCGGTGAGGTAGGCTTTCTGCCCACCAGCGGGGTGGCCACGCTCCACGTCTGCCAGGGTCACTCTCCCTTCCTCTGCCTCCGAAGGAACGGCTCCCCGGGAGCAGTGGTCAGCACAGCAGGCGGCGAATAGAAAATCATCCCTGGGATCTCCGAGTTTCTTTTGGAGGTGACCTGGCTTGTGTGGGCTTAATGGCCTGACAAGAGACTGGCTACAGGAACCGCAGCAGTCCCTTTGCAGGCAACTCGCCTGCTCCCGGGAGATGCAGCCCCGTTGCGCTCATCTGATGCTGAGGTACAACACTGAATCTGTTACCCATCCCCGCTTGTCCAGCGGCAAATCAATTAATTTTCCAAGTGACATAGCCTATTGAACACTTCTTTAAATTAGGGCACCGGAGGCGTAATTTAGATTAGGGTTAAGTTCCAGCTGCAGGGGAGACACTTAAAACGTGCAGCGCTTGTGCTGACAAACCTGCTCATCTCACTGGAAAGCGAATAAATTTGCCTTCTCGGTGGAGAATTTGCTCTTAAACCTGGGGACCGCTTCAGGCTTGGCTGGGATGCAGAGCTGTTCTGTGGTGAGAGGAGGAAGGAGCCGTGGCCTGATGGAGCCGGGTGCAGTAGCTGGGCACAGCTGACTCCTCAGGCACCGGCTGGTGAATGAACACGGTCTCACGACCCAAATGCACAGCGGTGCGGTGGAGGTCTCTGGGCAGATGGGGTAGGGGATGCTTTCTCTGGACATCTCTTTTATTCCTAGAAAACCTGCGCAATGGGCTTTTCAAGTCCGCTGTTCCAGAAGAGCAGCTAAACATGTGCTGAACTTTGATCGTGCGAGTGTTGGAGTTAATAAGTTACAAACTGACCCGAGTGCTCTGCGGGAGCTGGAGGCTGCCTGGGGAAGTTCCCTGCTTTTCAGTAAGGGGCACCTTGTTACACCCCATTTGGTTCCCATCAGCTTCATTAACGCAGGCAGCCTCTCCGGCTCAGATGCCAAAACAGCTCTTGTAGTCACTTTAGTTCAGCTCTGGTCTGATGCAACCGGCCCTCCAGCTGCCGAAATGCCGCTGCGCCGGAACGCCAGCTCGGTGCAGGCAGAGGCGCCAGGGGGGCAGAGCTGCCATGTCCCCATTTGTCCGAGGAAGCAGGAAGGCGTCATGGAAGGGGCATGGAGAAGAGAGGCCAGGAGCTCTGCCACCAGCCCACCGCCAACTCTTTCCCCTTTTGCTGACTTTTTACAGCCCAAGATGAAGGCCTTTTGCTTTATCTGGCTTTTTGCTTTATCTGCCCTCACAAAGTCTCCTCTTAGTTGGCAGCTTTGGGAACAGTGACCTTGGTTCTGCAGCTTAGATGTTACTGGGAATCTCCTGTCCACTGAACTCGGTGTGAGTCCTGCTTATAAAGCACGAGCATACTTTATAAGAGCTGCTGAAGCTTCACTGTCAAGTGCAAAACTCAAAGAAGGAAGTGATGCTGTTTAGATATCATGGTTTCTACTCCTTTTTTTTTGTTTTGTTTTAAAGTAGGAATTTTACAGTTTTCTTTAGCAAAAACTTATTTCTGAACAAAGCTTGTTTGGAGACCTCCTTGTTGATGGCCATAGGAGTATTTTTGCAAAAACTACTTAGGATTTATTTTAAATGCACCAATGAAAAATAGGAAGAGAAACTGAGCTTTTGATAGAGCCTTCCTCTTTAATGTGCACTGCTTAGTACCAGAAAATGTCAGAAACTGGTTTTCCCAGCACAACACTGAGAAATGAGTTCTTTAGTTGTGTGTATACAGCTGCTTCCTTACCATCCCTGCTCTTGTAGACACCCTTCAGGCTCCTTCAGCAGCCTCCGTAAGGTAAGTCTCCTGGTGCTTGTTCCTGGACCCTGTCGCTCTCTGTGCCGGAGCGCCCAGTGCTGCCATACCGGCAGTGGAGCACTTGCATGCCAGGGCTCCTCATGGTCCCAGCTGCCATCTCTCAGGACTAAGCTTTTCCCTCGGGTTTGGACCTTATCTTTATTTCTTTGCCTATGTCCCATTGGCTGTATTGTCCAAATGAGACCCACCTTGAGGTTGTTTCCGTGCGTGGCTAAGATCCCTTGAGCGAGCAATGCCAGCAGGGAGGTGTGAGACAGCCGAGGGCGAGCAGGGCAGGGACTGCACGAGCCGGTGTACCGTGTCCAGATGAGCGGTGCCTCTCTGAGTGTTGCTCGCCAGAGCTGGCCCATGTGCCGTGGCCACCATGGGGCTGGGCAGCACTGTGGTCCCTTAGGTGGTGGCACAGACATCGTGGGGTCACCCTGCTCCCCACACTGGAGGGACCTGCCTTTCCCCTTCTTCCCTCCGTCCTGGTCCCTCCGATGCCAGCGTCCGGTGGTGGTAGGAGGAGCAGAGCAGTGTGCTGCAGCTGGGGACTGACCCCTCGGGAGGGCTTGGCAATTACGGCTCTGCCCTGAGACAAGGGAATCTGGGTCCCGCCACCAGCCCCGCAGGATCTGGGGGGTGTAATGCTGCAGCCGCAGATGTGGCTCGCAGCGGGGGGGACACGGCCACCGCTTGACAAAGCAGTGGAGGTTTGGCAGAGGTGTCTGTGCTGCTCCTGAGGCCAGGAGGGATGCTGGGGGTGGGGTGGTGGTGGTGGGTGCTCCGTGCGCACTGAAGTCCGTGTTGCCAGATCTGCTCCCCAACGCAGCCTAGCAGGGCTTGCTGGCCCTGCGTCGGCGGTGCGGGGCGAGGGCAGCCCTCCCGCTCCCCTCCGCAGGACCAGGTGACCGCTCCACACCTCCCAAAGGTGTCGCAGGGTCAAATCTCTGGAGGGAGCCGGAGGCGCTCAGGAGGGGGCTGCTGGGTGCCCCATGGGCATGGAGAAACAAACCCCCTGGGTCCGTCAGTCTGTCCGTGTTGCTTTGCAGCCCCCGGCTCCCAGCCCTGAGCCGGGCTGGGCTCTTCAGGGTGGCACGGCAGGGACCCTACCTGCCCTCTGGGGCAGAAGGAGTGCGGGCCCGTGTGCCAGACGGGCACGTACGGCGGGGTGAGGGCAGGAGGCTTTTTGCACGCAAGGGCTTCCTTCAACAAAGCCATTTCTGTCCTGCTCCCAATATTTCTGCCTGTGCGGTGGGGGGACCGGGGAAGGGTGGAGGAGCACAAAGGACCCCAGACAATAGGGCGAGCGGGAGCATTCCTCACACCCATGGCGGCCGGCGAATGAGCTTTGTCTCCAGCCGCTGCCTCCCTCCGTTTCGGGGGGCAGTCGCTGCCGTCCTTCCCTGCTCCTTTGTTCCCGTGCTGCCTGCCAGGGGTGAGACAGGCAGGTGAGCGGCGCGGGAGGCAGGGGGCTGGCGACGTGCTGCGGCGGCGGGTGCATATTAATAGATTTCTCCAGCCTGTCGCTGGTCGTTTGACTTGATTCATGAGAATCCTCCGTCTTGGGGACGACCGACGGATGCGGCCGGGAGGGAGAGGCAAGCAAGGAGAGAGCTATTGTCTGCCAGGCTTGAGGCCCTGCTGGTGCCGCTCCGGTGGCTGCCATCGCCGCCCTGAGCCCCAAAAGCGCTTTGCTCCTTTGCCCCGACATCGTTCCCGCCCGGGGTGTCCATCTGTCCAGGGCGGTGCGAGGTGGGACCGGCTGATACCCACACGCCACGCGTGTCCCTGCGGCGTGAAGCTGCGCAGGGGAGAAGGCAGGCAGGCAGGCAGCTTCCCAAACACGCTGCCTCGAAGTGCAAAAGGAATTGCGCTCCCGTCGCAATGGGCTGTGTCCAAGCCGGGCTGCTCCTGCGAGTGGAAACGCTTCCACCTGGTGCCTTAGTGGCATCAGAAATCAAACACGGAAAAGCCTTTTGGTGCTTTTTTTTTTAAAAAAAATAGCAGCTGTAGATTTTACGCTGTATTTTATGACTGGCTATGATTTTGAACAAAATAAATAAGCAGATGGTGGACAGATATTAGCCAGGCAGCAATCAGCCTCTGTCTTGAAAAGGCTGATTCGGGTACAGTATTTGATAATGCTCATATGGAAAGGGTGTGTATGGTAATACCAGGGAAGCAAAACAAACAGGGTGGAACATACTCCATCATGCTGACAAAGACCTGGATTGTACATGCTGGGGTGTAAACGGGATTGTTTGCATATTCAGCCGACTCTGTCTTCTCTTCCCCATCCCCAAGCATCGGTGGTGCCTGAGCTCCTCGGCCAGCTGTTTGAGTCAGGGGGACAAATGTGCATGGGGGAGGGGGCAAAGGAGCATGTGGAGGAGGGATGAGAGCTAAGAGGGTGCTGCTTTTGGGGCTACAATGGAAAAGAGCTGGCTGGTGGGATGGAGCTCCGCGGGTAGGGTTTATTGGACTGAATGTAGGAACCTACAGATGAGCTTGTCTGACAGCTTTCCTTTTATATCCCAAACATGCAGCTCATCCCGTCCTGAACTAGACATCAAACAACACGTCTAAATTGCGCTCCACAGCAAAGCAAAGGTCCCGGGTTTGATTTTATTTTCTTTTTTTTTTCTTTCTTTTTTTTTTCTTTTTTCTTTTTTTCTTTTTTTTCTTTTTCTTTTCTTTCTTTTTCTCAGCTTTCAAGGAATGAAGCTGAACTGAGGGGGAAAGGAGCATTTATTCCCAGTGGGCAAAGAGAGGAAGGCTGAAATTAAGGATTTTCTCCAGCGATAGCACTCCCCAGGTGGCAAACCCCACGTCTGTTTCCAGTAAACCTCCCAGCACTACAAAGCAAACAAATGAAGAAACGTCAAGGTATATTTACTCTTCTGTTAACCTGCTGCTCCGCTCCCTCTCTGGCACACATTGGCAGCACGCAAGGGTGCACCCCGATGCCGTATCCCGGGAAGGAGGCACGGCTGTGAGCCCAGCTGGGAAGAGGTGACCGAACGAGGACCTGGCTCCCAGCTCCTGCTCTCCGGCTGTCGCAGCATGGAAAGCGGGTGCCTGCAGTGGGAACAGCGGTGCTCAGGGGCTGTGCCAGCCCTTCGCGCTGTCTGCTCTCAGCGAGGCAGAAAATTGGTTGTAAAGGGGAACTCACACACACCTGTTTGCAGCTGAAGCTGGAGGAGCTTACGTTAGAGGTCACCCGGACTCAACTGCTGTCAAGTATTGGCTGCAAGCGAGATGGGTTTCCTGAACGCCATGTTCTACTTGGTGACACATCCAGAACCTCTGGGAAGAATGTTTTCAGATAGGCTTGTCCTCAAGCTTTTTGCAGGTCTCTTTTTTTTTTTTTTCCTTCTTCCTTCTTATAAAGACAATTAGGCAATCACAGCATTTTCATCAATTTGCCTCTTAGTCTCTTGCTTCACAGCACATGGCCTTCCTGAAGAATCAAGGAAACGCGGATAAATTGGGTGTAGGAGACTTGCCTGCCATTCCTTCCCTCCTCTAATGTTCCTCCTTGCGCTGCCTTCAGAGCACGTCGTGCCCCTAGCTGCTCTGTTAACTTGTCTCTACTTATAACACTCTGTACATAAAACACAACCGGGCACTTTTTGCTCCGATTAAAATCATGCTGTGTGAAAGAAAATACAAATTAGCTCTGGCCTTTGGGCTCCTGACAAGTTTCCAGCCCCGCTTTCAGCACCACAGAGATTGTGTAACTCGGCATCCTCCGTGCGGTGACGTCTCCCCCTCCGTCAGGAGCTGGGCTGGCTGCCGCACATCCAGGTCCAGCTGTTCATACTTCAAGCAGCTTTTAGCACTGAAGGAGGAGGAGAGATTGCCAGCAGCCGGGTGAAATGCAGGAACTTGATTTTTCTTGCTAGGGGACAATGAGAAGGGGTAAAAGGAGGAGAATTTCCTGGGTAATTCCCCAAATCTTGATGTTTGTGCGCAAATACCTCCCGGTCTAATGTGTGCCGAGCGACTGGGGAGCCCAGTGCAGGGAGAGCTAATGCTCAGTACAGGTTAACCCTTGAAGGAAGAGCACCGTAGCATCTTATACAAACTATGGCTTAAGTTTGCCAGATCTTTTATGCAATAAAGCACAGGGCACCTTCCTGTCTCCCCCAGGGATTCAAGACGGGTACAGTATGTTACACCGTTTCGGCGTTGCTAACAGAAGGGCTGAGGCTGCAGCTACCATGTCACGTTTTTGGTAGAAGCCTTTAAGTCTCGACGACTTCCCCCAAGGACACCGAACCAAACGCCGTCCAGACCTGCGAGTGAACGAGTCGCACTGACATCGCTGGTTCGAAATGGCACGTGGGCAGGACGTGGGTGAATGTTCCCTGCGCTGGGTGTTTTCTAAAGGTCTCTGAAGCATGAGGCATGACTGAATGACTTGTGTTTTCTCTAAATGACGAGTGGGTGAATCGTGAATCGTTGGGCTGCCTTTATTTTTGTTAGATGTGTGTGGGCTGACAACATGACTCAGTATTTTCTCCGCAGATGCAAAGATCATATTGCCAATTCTGGGTATACTTCGGGCAGTTTCATGCAGGGAACTGGAAAGCTTTTTTAGTCCAGAGCTTTGCTTTTTGGCAGCCTTAAGCCTCTTGATGTGAAAATAAATAAAGAATTTAAAAAAAGAGTGCTTTTTCAAAATGTACAAAAATACACTTAAGAAATGACCGAACATAGGGAAACTATCTCTACCCCCATGTTTTCCCCCAAATTCATCTGATTATCTTCATGTTATTCTGGAAATGTCCATTAATGTCTGATTTTTTTTCTCTGATTCTCCCTAGTCTCGATTGCTCCTGGGCCATCTCTTTGTCTGCTGGAGTATCATCTCCGGTATTTGTTTAACCAGCTGTGCCCTGCCGGGTGAGAGCCACCGTGCTCTGACTGATGGGTGTGAGTTCTCCCCCTGCTCCCAAGAGACAAGCAGGCATACTTGTGTGTACATGTATGTGGTTTGGCCAGTACCCAGAAGTGACAAAAGTCACAGAAAATTTCCCTTTCTCCCTTCTGGCAACCTCCCTGCCCTGCTCCTCCTTCTTTATCCTCCCTGTATGCCACCTACAGCATCTGGCATGTGCTTTGGGAGATGCATGAGGCCAGGCATGGGCTGTGGGTGCTTTTATTGTGCAACGATGAGTGCTCTCTTCTCCCATCCCCTCTTCTCTGCTGCTGAGCAGACTGCTGGTAGTCATCTCCTTGATAAGAATAGGTTGCTTTCTAAAACCCTGACCTGTAATCATAGCCCAGTGTCCTAGAGCCACCAATAAACCATTTTTTGCTGCTGATACCAGGCCTCAGCTCACCATGAACCTTGCTGAAATTCTGGAAATAGCTAGACAACAGTAGACTTGTGAGTGAAGGATGTTGTATGGCAAAAGTTGTCTTTTGGGAGATCAGAAGACGATGTGCCTATAGCTGTATTCTACAGAGCATGCAGGGTGAAATGAATTCCATACACCCTGCTTTTTTGACCTCTAACAGTAACTTTAACCACAGAAAAATTGCCATACTCAACCCTAGTGACAGCCTTGGCTGATGTGACCTGTACTTAGCACCATGACCCAAACCCCACTACTGGCCCATACAACAGTGAGACATATCTGACCCATAGCTAATTATAAGCCATATGCACAAGTATGTATTGTAGTGCTAGGGGACTGTGTCATCTTCCTATCATCTAGTTACTCAGTCCTAAGCTCTGCTCCCTGTTGCTGACATTTTCTCTAGTCTCCACTGCCCAGTCATGGCAATAATTCACCCCAAACTTTAGGTCGAGCGTACCCATCATCCCTCCAGACCTCATGGGAAGCCACTTGATTTGGTGAGCTCAAGCACCTTTGCAGCCCTGTCCCAGAATGACAAGAACTGGGTACCAGATCTTATCACATCTCTGCAATCCCCACATTATTCAGGAATAATCCTAGACTTTCAGCCCTTTTTACTCTAAAGACTGATTCCAGCTTTAACCATAAACTATCAGCCGACACTCCTCCAAACACAACATGAAGCCTTCTGCCTCGCTGAGTACCAGCAAGTGGACTTGTCCAGAGGGGTAGAGAAAGAAGTGGTGCTCCTCAGTCCTTGGTGTCCCAATCTCTAACCCTGACTTTAGTATTCACAAACCTGATGCTCTTTACATACCAGCTGGTTCCTCTGACTGTCAGAGCTGCTCACCCCTGCCAGCCGCAGCCCTCATGACTGTGTTTCTAAGGTCTTTGCTGGAGTCTGAGCACAGGGCTAGGGGCAGCCAGTGGGGCTTGCTGGGTGCAGAGGCTGGAAGTTGTGTTAAGGGTTGTGCTTGACGGGACAGGGCATATTTTGGTGGAGTTTAGGGTGGAAAGATTTTTTTGGGGGCATGGCTTGAAGGATCAACTGGCTTGCTCCAGCTGCTGAGGGGATGGTAGGCTGGGTGCAACCTACAGCGTGGGGCAAGGGGGAGTGTGACAGTGTCTGTACATCAGTGAGAGAGCAGAGAGGCACACGATCACAGAGAAGAAGCAGAGGGTCAGGAATGATTAGAAAAGCCTGAGGATGGCTGAGGAGTTCCACTGACCCTGCTCCTTTCTTAAAACAAGCCTCATTGTTTACTTCTCATTGCCCTTCCACTGGTTCTTTGTTTCCGTCCCCACCCCTTGTCCTCCTGCTTCTGGATCTCCAGAGCTACTTGCTCCTCCAGAGGTGGTTCTTCAGCCCTCCCTGGACCCATGGTGCTGCTGCCTTGCCTGCTTTTGGCAGTCAGTTCTCAACCAGGGGCCAAGCACATGAACCCTAGGTTGCTTATTACAAGGCGCTCTGCACCCCACATCGCATGTTGGCACATCTTGCTGGTTGGGAGCCGAGGACAGAGAGTGCTATGGCCCCAGGTCTCTTCAGGTGTCAATGCGCTGCTGTGAATAACCAGCTTGCTTCTGAAGTTTTTTGGGGACTGGGCTTTAAACTTGCTTCATTTATTTATTTACATTCAAGGCTGGTATTGCATTTTTTGTCTCTGAACTGCATTTATTAAGACTGCCGTATAAAAGCTCTCCAAGTTTCTGGGAAGAAAACTTCTTAAAAGCGGTTTTGTAATTCTCTTACAGTGTGTGGTCTTGGGCTTTTCTGAAATTTTGCTGCGCTGCATTCAAGTACAGTTTAGTGCAGTTGGAAAGAAAGCTTGGAAAGAGAAAAGCTGACAAAGAGCAGATCAGACTGAGAGGGAGATGGAGCTCTTTTATGCTTTTTTTTTTTGCAACAGACCAAGTAGGTATTCCCCACCGGCTTAAAGAGTCCCCACAGCAGACTGACTCACTAACACACCTTGTTCTAAGACAAATCACAACAGCAAAAGGATGCTGTTAGTGGCAGTAGTGAAAGTGCTTATTAAATGGCCAGTTTTGTTTTGCACGCTTAAGGTCACAACTTCTTTCTTTTCCAAAAAACCCTAAATTTGTTGAGGTAATCAAGGCTGGTGAAGGGAAGGTCCCAACAGAGTCCTGAGACCGACTTGCTTCCTCATTCTTTGCACTTGCATCGTTTGGCAACTTTCTTCTATGTCAAGTGAAAACTTCCTCATCCAATCCGGTAACACAGGACGCACCCTGAACAAAATAAGGTCACCTCCCCACGTAACGCACGAAGTTAGGCAGCCTCACCCCCATCTCTTACGGGAATACCCAACGGTGTGCTTTACCATGGCGATTAAGGGTTTTGTCACTTGCAGACACCTCCTGAAATACAACATATGTGTATTTTTACGGCCACTTTGGATGAAGTTACCACTGCAGCTGGTAACTGCGACTTCAAGATAAAACTCGCCACGTGACAACCTAAGAAACAGCAAGCTGAGGAGCAAGTAATTGTTCATTCTCAGACTCCAGCATGGCTACGTCTACTGACGCTTCGTTGCACAAACACAGAACAACGACTTTAACTTGAACAGTTGTCTCTTGGTAGCTGTTATATTACCTGCAACTGTTTCTGCAAGAGCTTGCACGCCCTACCACTAATACGCATCTTCCTGGGTGTGCTTTTGAATCAGATTAATAGAGGAAAACAGTATTTTTCATGAGAAAGCCTCTTGGCATGTATTATTTCCAGAAACCCCGAAATCATCATTTGCTACCTTACTGGTGTTTTTTTACCCCTATTAAGCTTAACATCGGCTTTTTAGAGGACTGATGTGTCCGTGGCCACATTCTGAGTGCTTAAATACTGGGATGTGTTGGAAAACAAATAGTACCAAAACAGGTCAGAACTGCATGCACTTTCTAAATAGGTCAGGTCTGGTCTGAGAATCTGATATTTCTTAAAGATGCCCTTTATATTTCCCGTATTTCTCTACTTCATTCTCCCTTCAGTCACACAGCCTGCATGCTGGATTTATTTGTTTTACATTTCTTTGCTGTCTAATTTGCTGCCAAATCATCATCTCATGTTGCTGTCTTATACAAATGTTAACATTAGCTAGCTTCACAGTAACAGCCTGGAAAGAAAACATTTACTTCTGAGCTTCCCCCTGCCAAACAAAGTACAGCAATGGTTTTTTTGTGGCTACTGGTGGTTAAGGGCATGGGACGTAAAATTATAATGCTGTATGCACGGTTGGTCTATTACAGTTATGATCACAGTAACATGCACTTCAAGTTATTTATTGTTTCACTTTTAAATTGGCGCATTCAGCGGGGAGATGACTCCCCATTCCTTTATACAATGTAATCTCCACAGGTCTTTGAGACTCTGCCTGCCAGCAGGAAAAAAAAAAAATAATCTCCAAAACTCTACTTTTTTTTGTCCTTGATGACATATAACGAATGCACCAGTGTTACTTTTGCGTCCTGAAAGAAGGGGTGATGGCACGGAACAGTGATGCAAACACAGGCAGAGAGCTTGACAAGCAATAAACCCATTGCAAACCCCAGCTCAACAGCATGAAGAAGGCTGGGCTCCACGAAGCCAGACGTTCCTCTGCCCTGAGGAAGAAGCGCCGCTGCGCCTCCCCTGTGGCGCTCAAGGCCCGGCCTCCGCTTTGTGCCCTCCTGGGCTGGGAAGAACGTTCTTCAAAAAAACGCAGCACGCGGACGCTATTAACGACTCCCTGTGCCCCTTGGTTGGGTCCTCAGCTACTTTTATTCCACCCACGCGAGAAGAATTAAGTTAAAACCAAAGCAGACGACCTCCTCCAGCAGGCCCCCGCGCTCAGAAGCGAGCAGCAGCCGCCTGTTCCCACCAGCCGCCCCAGCTCAGGCGGCAGCCCAGGCCCGGGCCCGGGGCAGGGGCCAGGAGGCGGCAGCGCTGGCGCCCCACCACACCTGCCCCGACCGACCTCTGCCCGTTCCTCAGCGGCACCGGCCGCGGAGGGGGGCTCCGGCACACCCCGGTGCCGGCCTGCCCTTCCAGCTCCCTGTCAGCGGCCCCTCGCCAAGGCCTGTGCTCTCTGCGGGAGGTCGCTGCTCAGGAGGGACCAGGGCGGGCCAACCGCGGTCCCCCCGAGACAGAGGCCGGCCCGCCCCGTCCCTCAGCGTCCGGGGGGGTGGTGGGGGGGTGGCGGGCAGCGAGGGCCGCCACCGCGCCTGCGCGGGCGGCCGCGGCCCCCGACAACAAAGTGCGGCCTTCGGGCACCTTCGGCAACGCTCGGCCCTTTCCGCCGCCGCCGCGGTTACATAAGGGGAAGGCGGCGCGCGCCGCGGCCCGCCTTCTCTCTGCCCGTGTCCTCGAGGCACCCTGCCCCTCCCCCCCCCTTACACCGCGTGACGCTGCCCGGGGG
>VFFE01007547.1:711364-740018 GCA_008921705.1 Burhinus oedicnemus | reverse complement strand
AGGACGGGCAGGCGCCTCAGTCAGTGAGTTCTTTAAAGATGGCCGGAGCGGCGGCGGCGGCTGCCGCCGCGACCCCGGTGTACTGCGTGTGCCGGGAGCCCTACGACGTGAGCCGCTTCATGATCGAGTGCGACATCTGCAAGGACTGGTTCCACGGCAGGTAGGGCGCCGGGCCGGCTGGCGCGGCGGGGAGGGGGGGAGAACCGGCGGGTCGGCCGGCCGGGCGCAGGCGGTGGCAGACACCCACACACCCCCCCCACCCCGCTCCGGTAACGGCCGGGGGGGACAATGGCTGCGCGGCGGCGACACGGCGGGGGGAACGGGCTCCTGTCCGCTCCGGCTCCCCCCCGCGGCGGTGGCAGCGGCCGGTGCCGACGAGGGCTGCCGTCCCTGGGCACATGGGTCCCGGTTTGCGAGGGGGCGGCCGGCCGGCCGGGCGGCCGGGAGGGGGGAGGCCGGTTATGAAAGAGCAACAGATGCGGGGCGGCGGGGCCGGCGCCACCCTAAAGTTGAGCCGGCTTCGGGGAGGTGCTGTGTGTCCCCCCCTTCCCTTCCACCCCGCTCCCCCGGGGGGTCTCTCCCGGGACAGGGCAGTCTCTTCGCGGAGGGGACACCGCGCCGGGTGCCGGGCTCTCCCCCGGCGGGGCCCGGGCTCCTGGTTCGCCCTGCGTTGTGTTCGGGGTGGGAGGCTGTCTGGGGGGCAGCGGGGTCGGAGGAGGGTCGCCCCGCTCCTCTCGCCGCTTTGACGTTTCCAGCCCGGTCCCGAGCGGCCCCCGCCGACTCGCGTGTGAATAATAAAGGCCCGGCGGCAGCCGCCCGGCTGCGGGCGGCAGGAGGAGGAGGAGGAGGTGGCGGTGAGGATTCACGGGCAGTTAAACAAAGGAGTAAGTTGGGGGCCTCCGGTTCAAGCGGCTCGGCCGGGCGGGGGCTGCGGGGCTCCGAGCTGCCTCCCCCTTTATGTGGGGAGCCCCGGCGCCGGCGTGCGGGCCGGGGAGCTGGCGGCGGTGTCGGAAGTGCCTTGTGATTGACAGCAGGACATTTAAATACCCCCCGTGTAACAAAAACAGGCTGCCGGCCAGACGGCCGCCTCGCCCTCTGGCGGTGGAGCCCGGCCGAGCCGAGCCGAGCCGAGCGGGGCCGGCCGCCGGCAGGGCCCCGGGTCCGGCAGCCCCCAAGTTGCCCGGAAAGCCGTGACCGCACCGGGGCTCTGCACCTCGCCGGCGCTGCCGGCCGCCGAACAAAGCGGTGCGGCGGGGAGGGAGGGAGGGAGGGAGGGCTGGCTTCCCGTCGGGGAGAGGTGTCGTGCGGCAGCGCGCCGGCAGTCCGGCCGCGTTTGCCTTTCATCTCCTGCCCTCAGCGCTTGCAGCAGGGAAGCGATGGTTGTGTGGGGTTTTTGTTGGTTTGTTTTGGTTTTTTTTTCCTCTTTATTTATTTTTTCTTTCTTGCCCTCAATAGCAAAAGACGAATGCTGGCTAAAAGTAGGTTGCGTATCTAGGTGTTACTTAACAGTAATTATGACACATGGGTGTTTTCCTGCCACGTTCTGGGATGAAAGGAAGGCTTTCAATATTTCAGATGTTGACTTGTACGTATGTTGCGTTGATATGTGCTCTGCGTATGGGTTTCCCTAGACTCAAACCACAGTATAATAGGAACGATGAAAAGGGCTTTGTAAACTCTAAAAACTGGCGAAGCAGAATTGTCATACCTTTAAAAACAATCCCTCATTAATATGTTTAACTAGACTACGACTACTCTTTCCAGTACTGTTGTTTGAGGCTTAGATGCAGAACAGCTTCTTTGGATTACTGTAGTTTAATACAAGTTCATCAAAACTTGTTCACTGCTTGTAGTAAAGGTGCAGACGTCGCCTGAAGGTATTTGTTCAGTTACAGGTTCTCTCTCTTGCAAGGATTTTTCTGCATTTGTGTGTTTCTCTTTCAGTCTGTCTTGGCAATTGCTCAGCTTACATACAGGCTTAACTTTAATATCAGTCCATAAGACTGGCATTTCTAGAGTACAAGTAATTTCTGAAATTGTTAAGAGGAGGAAAGTATTGACTGTCTGATACAAAGGTGGGACAGACCACTCTGTAGCTTTCTTAAATCTTGATCTGCTTGAAGATCCACAGTGGTTCCCCTGCTTGAGCTCTGTCATGCAATTGGTAGAAAAACTGTGCTGGCACTGAGCTGCTTTGATAGTCTGAAACTCTTACGTGTGGAAAGTCAGCAAGAGCTGGCAACAGCCATGCTGCTCTGGGATTTAGTTCCATGTTCAACCAATCTTGTGACTAAGGGATAGGTTCGTGGGAGACTGTTGTCCTCTTCCAGCTGTGATCTGCTCCAGGAGTGCCTGTTTCCTTGATCTAAGAGTATGTGAATGCTGTTACATAGCGTGCGGAAGAAAATATGCACTCTCAAATCTTTTAGTTTTTGGTGAACTTCTTGGTTTCATGCCTTCTTGATTCCCACCCCACCCCCACCCCCTCCCGCCTGTGGAATGGAATTGTTGTGACTTCATGTTAAGAAACATGTAAACCCCATGCTTACTTAAAGGCTGTAGTACACTAGCATGATATGGAGCATGTGTTACTGGATCACGGACTCTTTGCTGCCTTCCTATGTATAGTAAAGAGCGTGCCTTACCAATAAACTGGAGGCAGTACAAAGTCTGTTCTGACAGATTTGCACTAGTCCCTTTAAATTTTATGTGATCTTTTTTCTGGGTGTTCTTGCACTGTCTGTCTGCAAATGATTGTACTTTGGCTTACTATCAATATATTAATATTATTAAATATGCATTTTATTGCTTCTGGCAAATATTTGTGTAAAAACAAATATTATGATACGCCTTACAAGGCTGTGAACCTACATTCTGCGTTTTAGTTACTCTACGAGTGGGCCTAACATCCGGCCGCAATCTTGTGCAATTACCTCTTGCTGAACAAAAGAGCATAACGTGTGTGTCTGTGTGGTGTTCTAGGCTTCATCACTTTCTTGAATGGCTTGCAAGAGTGGAGAGACTACAGAGACTGAGACGTGACAAACTATCAAATCTTTCAGATGCGGAAATGCATTTATATTTTAGGCAACTTCTGTATTTTTCTTGGTTTTTAAATCTTCTTTAAATGAAAACATCACATTAAGCTGCTTCCCCCTTTCTGGCTTGTCTGGAATATACTCCAGCTAGAATGCAGCAGACTCGTTTATGCTGCTCTAAGTGTTAAACTTTTTCTTGAATCTGTTCAGTAGCTCTTGACACCTATTCAGCTTCTTGGCTGCATCTTCAAATGATATGTATCATAGCATGATACTTCTTGTTCTGTCTCTCTCTCCCTTTGTTTTTTGATGCTCTCCCTCAGTTATTAGGTTAACTGCATACTGTCATCTTTTCTCGCTTGTGTTTTTTACTGTGACGTATGTAACCTTATGCACAGAATATCTTTTTTTTTTTTTAACTGATCTTGCAGTCAGCTCTGTTCTTGAAATATGTTTGTGGTGTTTGCAGAAATCCTATTGTCAGCTTTGAATTTTTGGTCCTTTTTTCTGCCCGTGATACCTGTACTCGACTAGATTTATGTGCATTGCATAGATGTCACTTATTCTTGTGGACTAGATTTCAGACAGGTTGGAACAAACAAGTTTAAGCATATAATTCAGTTTTTGTCTGCACGATGTAATGTTGTCTGTAATGCTTCAGGAGTAAATGATTGTAGAGTTAGCTTTTTAAAGCTGTTTGCTTTGCAAAGCTGCACTGGTACTGTACTGGTTGTAAAGGAGCGTGAGCAACATACAGTGAGCTTCTAGCATGTCTCAATGACAGATAGGGTAAGAAGTTGTCACATGTGTGAATGTCAATTACAGTAACAGTCTCTGCCTTCTAAAAGGCCTGTAACCTTTCTAATGTATTTTTTACATTAAAAACACATTTTTTGGAACAAAGAAAATATTTTATTCTTCAAAGCCAGAGCAGTGGAGAGTAGGAAGTGAAAGCATCCTTTTTTGTTCAAAGTTAGTATTTTTTCCTAAAATTTCATAATGGTGTCAACTTTAGTGTCTCCCCCTCAAGGAGAAGACAAAAAGGAAACAACTAATCTAGCCTTGCTCAGCTCACGTCTTTGGTGTTTTGTGCAAATGAAACTTAAATTTAGAAGCCGTAAGTCCTTCTATAATTTTTTATGTTTACAGAAATCAGCATTTTGTTTGAGCAAGTTAGAGGGCAATAAAGGAGACAGCACTGATCTGTATGAGTGTACATATGTGCATACTTCTGTTGCAAAGTGAAATCAAATTGATTAGATTTATATGGAATTGTTGTTAAATTGATAGCTCTTGCTCTCAGGATTAATTCTGTATTCTGTGTAGCCTTCTTGAAAGAATTAACTTTTTTTTTTTCCCCCCCTTTCATAGAGCAGTTCATTGATGGTATATAGAACTTTGCCATTAAGTGTTTGATGTTTTTTACAGCTTTTTCATTATTAAAATCATTTAATAACATAATTTGAAAAGTAAGGTGATTAATGTACTTTTTGAGGATGATTATCTAAAATTGGAGACATCTTGAGGCTTTTTTCTCAAATGGGAAAAAAAAAATCAGTGCCAAAATCACATCTGAGCTAAGTTCATGTAGAATATAGATTTGAACACGTCTTCATTTGGTCTCTGAAGAAACACAAAATTTCTCAACCACTCCTTAATCTGATCTCAATTTCAAAATCAAGGTTTCTTCTTGCAGCTGTTAGGTTACACGGTACAGGTCTCTCTTAACGCACTGGTTTGTACTCTGAAGGCAGGCTTTCTCCTTAAGACAAGAAGGAAATGTACATGCTATAGTGACTACTTTTCCTGAATTGGTTCTTTGTTTTGGAGCTTTATATATGAGGTTCTGCACGATGGGCTTCGCCAGCTCTTTGCTGCTGAAAAAGGCTGTCCCACTCCCGGCTGCATGCTACTATAATTTCTCTTTGGCTGGTTCAGTGCTTGTCTGATTGTTTGGTAAGTCAGCTCTGCTCAGAAAACTGACAAAACCCATTCTTTTGCTGGGTTAGCTTTTTGTTGGGTTACTGAGCTGAACAGGCTCATCAAGGGCTAGGATGAGTCCCAGAGTGTTGCGAAACACCAGTGAGGACTGTGTTGCTGGAGGAGATGATGGTGGGAAAGACAGAGGAGTTGCCCATTTTTCTTCACTGCCCACTTCGGCATCAATGGCTCACCCAGTTTTGTGGAACCTTGTTTTTGTGTCTCAGTCACCATATGTGATTCTGCTTTGAATCTGATGGCCTTGGCTCAGACCCATCTTCTTGTCTAGCGGGGTCTGTAGCAAGCAAGACATTTCCAGTGCAGCTGCAGCGTTGCAACCCCAGAGCATCATCTGTTTGCAGAGACAGGCGAAGCTCCTTCGTCTGTCTTAAAGGGACTTAGAGGACAAGGTATGGTGATACTCATGTCAGGAAATGTGGAGATTACAAAGAGATACTGTTACAAATGCCTTTTGGTGTAGACCTTCTGTTTACAGAAAACTAAGGCCTTGTAATTATAAACATTCAGGGGCCTGAACTCAATCAACAAATCATTGCCTGGTCACTAGAGCTTTGGTGTGGCACCAGAGGCTCTTGAACTGACTTTCTTGCTTTTATAATGTGCAAGCCTTAAATTCTTCCTGTGGCAACTGGGTGTATGTTAGGGAAGTGTTTTAGACCTCAAGGGAAAGTTAATGTGTCTGTTAACCTTACTTTTCTTTGGTTTAGCCTTGTTTCCTCAGGGGCAAGATGGAAGACTCAGCTTAAGTCCAAGGGGTTGCATGTCCTCGGCCAAAGAATTAAGTAACTTCAAGTGACTGCAGCTTTACTCACAATACAAAAGCTGAAAGAGTGTTGGTTAAGCTGAGAAGAAACTACGAATAATAAGGATGCCAGACTAGCACTTGTGTAATTAGATGTCTGTTTCCAATCCTTTTATATAATTCTTCATCTGAGCAAGCCATTTTTTCCCTCTTGGTTCCCATCTGTGAAGTGGGAAGACTTATTAATATATATTAAAGTAGATGTATTCTACCATAATAAGCACTGTAGAGTAGTAAGTATTCAAATTTCTTCAATTTTTGAAACTGCGTAATAACATGTAGAATTACACGTACAAGTTTTTTTCTTTACAATTTTCTTGAAAAACTGGCTTTATTTGAAGTATGTGTACTTTGAAAGTTAACACTTCTTTCCTTTAGATCTGTAATTTGGTAAATTTTTCATTTGATGTTCTGGAATAAACCATAGTATATGTTTTAGAATATGCATTCCGGCATAATAACTAGGATAAGGAAAAAAAAAAAGTATTGTCCAATAAAGATCTGTAAGAGAACTGAAGGGTATGTAATTCAGCTTTTTTAATTAGAATTGCCACAAGATTCTAGTGAGTTTCTAAACAATTCTTAAATGCTAATAGTTGTAATTTCTAAAGTACAAATTAATTGTTGCCTATTCAATGTTACTTAAAAGATACAAAGGTTCAGAATTAGTGATTTAAACACTACCTTTAATTTTTTGTAATGAGGTAGTTGATCTATATCAATATTTTTGGTATCATTGTTTTTTCTTCAGCCATTCTTGACCATGCAAATGAAGGCACTGTAAGTCTTTATGTGTGATTTAACTGGCTAATAGTGAATTTTTTATTAGCTAGTTAATTTATGATGATTTTATATTCCAAAGTATCTTTTGTTGATGCTTATGTAGCACTTTAGTATCTTCCTTTCCTTCTGTTATATTTAATACACGCTTGATTTGACTGAAGAATTAAAATGTTTTCAGAAGGCTCTATTTTGTGACTTCTATATCTACAAACTATGGAGGTAAGAGAAGTCTGGGTAGGGGGATGCCGCTTGGTACACTTAATTTCTGTATATATCTTCTAGGTGCTACACTACAGAGCATGAAGTAATATTCCCGTCTTGTTTTTTTTTTTTTTTTTTTTAAACTATCTTGATTTGCTTATAATGCTGAGTTCTCTTACGGCCACACAATGGCAATAAAATGGATTAAGCCTTACAGTGGAGTATCACTCTGTTAACTGCCGGTGGGCAAAATCATATTAATTTTGTTTTCATTCTTCATTTGTGGTTTCTAGCTTTTTTTTTTGTGGACAATTTTCATATTCATTAGCAGATTTCTTATGCTCAGTGCAGTTTTCTATGCACTTTCTCTGTCATTGGGTGGAGAATGGATTGAGAGCAGCCCTGAGGAGAAGGACTTCGAGGGTGTTGGTTGATGAGAAGCTCAACATGAGCTGGCAATGTGTACTTGCAGCCCAGAAAGCCAAGCACATCTGGGGCTGCATCAAAAGAAGCGTGACCAACAGGTCTAGAGAGGTGATCTGCCCCTCTACCCCGCTCTCGTGAGACCCCACCTGGAGTATTGCATCCAGCTCTGGAGCCCCCAACATAAGAAGGACATGGACCTGTGGGAGAGGGTCCAGAGGAGGGCCGCGAAGATAAGGGTGCTGGAGCACCTCTGCTGTGAGGACAGGCTGAGAGAGTTGGGGTTGTTCAGCCTGGAGAAGAGAAGACTCTGGGGAGACCTGATAGCAGCCTTCCAGTATCTGAAGGGGGCCTACAAGAAGGCTGGAGAGGGACTTTTTACAAGGGCATGTAGTGATAGGATGAGAGGTAATGGTTTCAAACTGGAAGAGGGTAGGTTTAGATTAAATCTCAGGAAGAAATTTTTCACTATGAAGGTGGTGAGGCACTGGAACAGGTTGCCCAGGGAAGCTGTGGATGTCCCATCCCTGGAAGTGTTTGAGGCCAGGCTGGATGGGGCTTTGAGCAACCTGCTCTAGTGGGAGGTGTCCTTGCCCATGGCAGGGGGGTTGGAACTTCCTTCCAATCCAAGCCATTCTGTGATTGTTTGAAAGATGGTGCAATAGTGTTTCTGTTCTGTTTACATTATAGTTTGCACAAGTTGACGACAAACTCGTACTCTTCATCTTAATATTTGTACTCTCCCTACATCATTTTAAAATAAAATACTAGTGTCTTAAAACAACTCTGAGTAATCAGGAAAGGCTTTCAAGTACAATATGCATGCTTAAAAAACAGAAACATGCTCAAGTTTTATGTTTGTCTCATTGCTGAAGTATGAAAATTCAATTAACAACATTGCTATTGCTTTATTAGCAATGTAGGAGAGATATTTTAGTGAAATAGACAGCTTTTAAAATAGCTAAGCTATTTTTCATTTGTCAGTCCATTCTAATGTATTGTAACATTAGCTCATGAATACATAGAACTAAGAATCTATGGAGTATGAATAGTCTTGAGATGTCTGCTATATGGTGGTAATATGGATTTATATGGCTAGTTACATCTCCTCAGGTCAATTCTGCTTTTGAATGGTATTAATATTTAATACTGTTTTCTCCATTACTTCAGCATTAACTAAAGCAGACTTTAAAACTGGCCTTTCTTTTTGAAAATATTGAGTTCATTGTTGCTCAGGCAGGCGTAAATGCTGATGTTTGCCGCAAAAGCAAGAATGCTTTTTTTAAAAAACCTCCCACATCATTCTGTCTTAAAAGCCAACTGTAGTGAGGATGACTGTTCTAAATTTTTAATATATTGTGGTATGAAGTCTATTTATTTTCATTTGAAATTGTTAGCTGACATTGCAGCTAGCCTGGGAAATTCATTTCATAAATTTAATTGTGTTTGTTCCATTTACATTAATGCTTTATTCACTTAAAGGCTCTTAAAGCACTACTCATGAAAATGAGTGCAAGGAAAGGTGACTTTCTGAGAGATGAAATCTTTGATATCGAGGATATAGGATTGATCTGATCTGTCATTCTTACCAGTTATAAGGCAGTATTTTCTGAACAGACTGACATTTTCCTTTTGGGATATTGTTGTTTGAGGGCCAATGAACAAAGGCCAAATCAGGTAAATGAAGAGCAACCAAAGAAATTGCTATGTCTTCTTACCCAATAGTACTTGTAAAACTTCTGGTTGGCATGCCCAAGATACAGATTTTTAGTTTTGTTTCAATAACAAAAATATTTGGATCTTCTCAGTAAAGGATTACATCATGCTGTTGTGACTTGCAAAACTCAGTGTCAAGAACAAGCAAAAGTGAAATGAGACACTGCAGAACTTAACGTCTGGCTTTCAGGGTACTAATGGGCAGATCTGTGAGCTGAACAGGATGGAGTGGTCTAGCAACAGTACCAAAAGCAAGATAGCCATGCTAATGTGACATTGTGCCCAGGCAAATGTTGCCGGTCTACCTCTCAGGATAGTGTTTTCCCTTTTTATTTCATAATGGTGTGCTCTGTTCACATGCCACACTCTCAAGCCCAAACGTGCTGTCCTCGGCATTTCTCTGTGCTCTACTACTTATGTAAGATAGGCCCAAAAGCATGTTAACAAAAATGGTGTACACATGTAGTCCATTAAATCTCACGTTAAGTTCTGAAGACAGTATTTGTCTGCCTGGAGGATACAGCAATGTGATGCAAAGGTGAGCAGCAGCTTGCTGCCACTGGTGCTGTGCCCTCCTGTGTGAATTGCTAGGACCTCTAGGGGCATCATGTTGAATCTGTTAATGCTGCAGTAAAATGTGCTGCTCTGATGTAATGAATATGAGAGAAGTAGTTTAGAATGCTGCTCTTATTCTTGCTAGGAAAGAATGGGGCAGATGTAGTACTGAGTGATTGGACGAGCATCCTTGCTGAGAAGTGAGTGTCTTATTTAACTGAGGGAAAGCAAATGCCTTAGCTGTAGCTTATACTTCCAGCGTGGTCAGCTGGCTTGTGCTTGAAGGAGGAAAAAATCTTTCTTACTGGAGTAAGAAGGATTTAGGTATGAACTAGAGTTAGGAGTATCATTTGAGTAGATCAGAATTTTCTGAAGTGAAGATGTAACTCTTAAGTGCTTCTGCAAATTTTACCGCTTGGCTTTTATATCTTACTAGTAAGGGCAAATTCTAATTTCATTTAGTCGTTTGGAGTTGCTGTCTTGACTAGCATCACCAAATGAGAACATACTGTGCATTCTATTTCCTGGCCCTTATTTGAGTGTGGAAATAACTTTATTGGCTAATGGAAAATCCACAAACCCTCCACTTCATAGAAGAATAAAACTTTTTGCTCCTTGTTCATTCTGGTACTGGATACTGAATAGACTTATTACTGTAAGAGAGATCAAAATCTTGTATATTGGTCAAAGGAAGGTATCACTGTTGGTGCCAGTGCTTGACTTGTTAATGTGAGGTGCTGTTACCTATTTCTTACAAAGGTGAATACATGCCTTATATACAAGTGGTCTTTTCCCAAAAGTTGTTACCTTACATTAAGGAATAGATTTGTGAGAACTCTACAGTCCTGTTTGTCTATTGCACATTAGTGCTTTTGTACCTTTTTTTTTTCCTTTTTTCCCCCCAGCATGAGAATGTCAATGCGGGTCTTCACCTTAATTGGCTGAATCTTTGGCTTTCGTAAGGTAGCACGGCATCTAATTCCCTTTTTCTTTGATGCTGCACACAGCCTTAAACAATGATGTTATGTGGGGAGGGGGACAAGGAAATGAGACAAAATCATAAAAAAGTACTAAAACATGGGAAAATAAAGATTTAGCCTCTAAGGATGGTAAGATGATCAGTGACATGATTTTGAGCACACATCTTGTTCGTCTGGACTAAACTTAAATGAAGCACTGGTACATTTACATCATGTAATTAAGAGTGAATTGTAATGCATTCCTTACTGCTCTTGGCACATGTATGCTGAGAATGGAAGTGAATGCATCCC
Organism: Burhinus oedicnemus; assembly: GCA_008921705.1. Lineage (NCBI taxonomy): Eukaryota > Metazoa > Chordata > Aves > Charadriiformes > Burhinidae > Burhinus > Burhinus oedicnemus. Next base: position 729,228 of record VFFE01007547.1, on the reverse strand, counting down.
TGCACTACGTGATGTCAGTTCCCAATGCAAACTATAGGGAAATTCCCAGGGAGTTGCTTGTGTACCATATAGAAGCTTGAAGCAGGAAAGTCTCTATCTGCAGTTTTCCACACTGTCCCAGGGCAATATTAGTAAAATATAATATGCTTTTTATAACACATCATATTAGTAAATGTTTTGAATAGTCAGTTTTTCAGTTGTATTTTTTGTACAGCCAATGGGGAATTTGGAGGCAGAAGTAAAAGGCAAATGTGTTTTATATACTGAATTGTTGGTTAACACAGTATAGTAAAATTCTGTTTCTTATATTGCTAACCTGAGGATGCTGGACAAGTCTCTTTCCAGTTTGAATCTATGCCTTACTCAGAGCCTCTGAGAAATTAATCAGCTTCCTATAAAGTTTATGCACCACGATACTTTGGGACAAGGTTTTTGTTAGGAAATGTTCTCTGTCCCTTATTATGCTTTTCAGCGTATGTCCTCATCATACGTGTTTGGAAGAAAAACTGTAAATCTCTAGAAGATCGCTGTTGGAAACTTACTGACTATATGCTAAGAGGCTGGGAGTAAAGCAAATACTTCCTTTTCAAAACTCTGTACCGGACACAAAGAAACCCGTAACTGAATGAGACTTCTGGTTTTCAGGCGTCTGAAGAATCAGAACTGAGATTAGGAGATTTTTCTGTTCTCATGGGGGTATCTACAAAGGGAGTAAGCAGTGTAGTGAAGAAGAGACAGTCCTCTAGGTGAAAAGCTGGATGTAGAGAGGCCAGGAAAGTGAAGACAATGTGGAAGAAAATGGATAACAGAACAAAGAATACTTAAGAATATTAACTTGTACTGCAAGAGTCTGGAATTTTAAATTTGAACGTTAATTTGTGAGTGAAAAAAACCTGTGCTAAAATATCTGCTGCGATGACCAGTCACTCTGATGCAAAGTGTGGAAGATCCACGTTCTAATGCAGTCAGTAGGCTTGCTGATCCTGATTCAGATGCATGGTTGAGTTTTTGATTTGATGGGAACTACTTTATGGTGTGCAGAAAATAAGAAGTGATGATAAACATTAATTGAAATTTAAAATGTAGCTTTCTGTATCTTTCTCTGAATGGAATCTAACCTGAATCAGCTGCATCAAGTCCAGTCTTAATTCTTGCATTTTGTGAAGATACATAAGCTAACCTCAAACTGTGTGTTTAACTCTGTGGTTTGAATTGCTAAAAGTAAAAACCATCTTTTTAATTTTAAAGAACGCTGCCTCTGGGCATATTTAAATTAATGTACTACAAATTATATTGTAAGGTTGGGGAATTGTCACTCTTCAAATAACTTGATTATTTTTTCTTAGTATTTTAGTTTTACTTAGTTTCTTAGCCAGTGCTATGTAATAAAAGCAAACTGATAAATGAACTTTTTTTCTGTAATTGAATTGTAAGAAAATGGCTTAATACTTTGCATTCAGTGCATTATTGAACTCATTAAAGGCTCTGTAGAGATCATTGACCTCTACATCTTTATGTAGGAAACACTTATGGTAAAGGATTGTTCTCATGTGAAGTACTTACTACTTTTTGCTAATTATTAAAGAAAAACCTTTTTGGTGCTTTTGGATTGTGTTAGTAGAGGTCGTAAAGAAAAGCAAAACTTTACTATCGCCTTCAAACAAGAACAGCAACAATTGTTAAGTGTTACTTGTACTCTAGAAAGTCTGGCAGGTATGAGTCAGGTTTTAGGCAAATTTAAAGTCCTCACCAGTTTCTGAAATATTTGGAGAAATGGACAGTTCTGCCTTTGTTAAAGAAAAATGGGTGCAGGACATGGGCTGTTATGTTCCTGTAGGAAGCACTATTAAATCAGAAAACTAAGAAAAATTATTATTATGTCTTAAGACCTGCAGAAGGGTGTGCTACAGTGTATGCTCACAGTATGTATTTATTCACTAATATCAGGAGCAGAGACCAGAACTCAAGATAATCTCGTCAATGTCGGAGTGCCCTAACAGGAAGATTATGTTTGGGACGTGTTACATTCTCTTCTGGGCCTATAATTCTTGGATTCTTTTCTGCAGAGTAAGAGGTCGTGAGTGGGGGAGATAAAGAATATCTTTACATAAAAAGTAACCTGGAGATGAACATTCCCTGGAGATGTGTGGGCTTGAACTCCCACAACCTGAATAAGCACTGCTGCCATCTCATTGGAAAAACAACATAACCTCCCTTCTTCAATCCCAAGATACAACTTTTTTAGTGCCTGGTACTTTGAAAGTGTGGCAGCTGTGCTTGCCTTCTAGCTTAGATGCCAGGGAAGGTGGTGCATGCTGGCTGGGTGTGCAGGGTGAGCAGAGTGGATGGTGCTTTTGGAATTTTCAGGTCAAGTGATGAGTTGCCAAGTGACTGTAGGTACCTCTGTGGTTAGCTGTCTGTCTTCTGAATTTATGTAGGCTTTAGAGGCTAGCATCTGTATTTGATTATTGCCCTAATACCCTTATATATCCTTTTTTGTGTGTGTTCTTGCAGTTTCTCCCTCATTCTTCTCTACTCTGGATTTGAAAGCAGTTGCTCCTTACAGCTGTTCATTCCAAGCCTGCATCCTTCTATACTTGCTATTTTAAATAGTCCACTTAGTATCAATTGTTGTGGACCAAAGTCCTCTGGTAGTCTTACTTCTGCTTTAAACCAGATTTATAACAGTGTAGGGATAGATAAATTAATCTGGAAAATTTTGATTTAATAAATAACTGTCACAGAATCGCAGAACTACTGAGGTTGGAAGGGATCTCTTAAGAGCTAGTCCACCTCCCCTGCTCAAGCAGGGTCAGCTAGAGCAGGCTGCTCAGAACTGTCTGGTTGGGTTCTGAATATCTCCACAAATGGAGACTCGGCAACCTCTTCCAATGTTTGACCACTCTAGCAGCTAATAAATAAATAATTTTATCCCCCCACCCCTTTGTGTTTAGATAGAATTTCATATGCTTAAATCTGTGGCCATTGCCTTTTGGCCTGTCACTGGACAGGCTTTCCTTAGTAGTGCCACCTTTCCCCTCCCATCGGGGGAATTTATACACATTGATATTCACACACTGATAAGATACCCCTGCGCTTTCTCTCCTCCAGGCTGAAGGGTTGCAGCTCTTTCAGCCTCTCCTCATCTGAAGGATGCTTTAGCCCCTTAATCATCTCAGTGGCACTTAGCTGGACTTGCTGCAGTATGTCCGTGTGTATTCTGCTGGGGATCCCAAAACTGGACCCAGCACTCCAGGTGTGGCCTCACCAGTGTTGAGTTAGAGGGGCAAGATCACCTCCCTCAACCTTTTGGCAGCGCTTTTCCTAATGCAGCCCAGGAGGCCCTTGGCTGCCTTTGCCACAAGGTTGCATTGCTGGGTCATGATCAGCTTGTTGTCAATCAGGGCTACAAGGTCCTTCTCTTGCAGAGCTGCATTCCAGACAGCTGGCTTTCATCGTGTAATGGTGCAGCTTACCCTTGCAGACAAAGACCTGTGATAATGTGTACTTTCACTCTTGAGTTGCAAAGACATAATTTACTTAGCTTATATCAAAACATTTTCATATAATCACTTCTTGTAGTATTGACACCCAAAATAAAATACTTGGATGTGTTGCTCTTTGGCAGACTTCCTGTCTTCTATCATAAAAACAATTAAGCAAAATTTGAGTCAGAAATTTTCTCCTGAAGAATTAGTTTTGTGTTTTTCGCAATAAGACAACCATAATGCCTCCTGTAATGTCTGTATTCATTTCCAGGGACCTTTTGCAGTAGGTCCTCTGCTTCATACTTTTCCTGTGCATTTCTTTGAGCATTCTTGTTTGAATATTATTGGTGTTTTGCCCACTATGAAGAAGGCGGCATTGTAAGAGCTATATATACATACGCTAGAGTGATATACAGATGAAATTTTTTTTTCCCCATCTAAAAGCTGTGGAGCTGAGTAGCACAGACTGTGAAATAAAGATTGCCTCTAAAAGTATTTGTGTATAAAAACTAGATTAAAATATATGGATTTATGCTTTTGCAAATAATTTAGATTACTCTAAATAGCTTATGATAGAGCAAAACTGGTTTCAGTAACCTGGATCTGAACTTTTTAGAGTTTTAGATTAAAATCAGTATGTCAGATTATATCCAGAATAAAAATAATTGATGCAGATAAAATTCAATCTTAGTGCTGATGTTAACTCAACCCCCAAACTCTAATTAGCTTTGTTCTGCACTATTTTGAGATTTCCACGTGGTCTGAAAATTACTGAGCTTCATTAATTTCATCTGAAGAGGATCGAACAGTTAGATTTCTGTAGATGGAATAATGTGTAAAAGTAACTTCTTGATAAGTTACGGACTACATGGATGCAGATTTTGGCCAGTATGCCCCTCTGGACCTCTAGAAGCAGCAGAGAATCCAATAAACATCTCTAAATTATGGGCATTATCTAGTTGATTGAAGGAGCTTATTCTACTTACCGCTCTACCAGCCAGCCAATGTAACATCTGATATTTAAACTCATTATCTGTGTATCTGAAACAGTTTGCTTGTGTCATATCTTAAATAGAAGTTAATGTAATCAGCTACTCCATCTGTGTTTGAAATGAGGATGGTGAGCTAAAGATGAGCCAGTTTGCTCTCAGATTTCTTCAAAAATTAAGTGTCTGTCTTTACTTGCTATTGACTGCAAGTCTATTTGCCTTCTAGAAGTAAGGTATTTCAAAGCTATAGGAGCTGTTGTGTTATTTTATGTTGTTGGAAGATGCAGAAATTCTTCTGCTTACTAAAAAGTTTTTAGCAATGTCTGAAAAATACTGTAGGCTCGAGGGGGAATTACACAGTTGAGAAGCAGAAGAGTTTAAAAATATCTTTGAGGTTTGTTTTTTTTGTTTTTTTTCTTAAAGGAGGAGAACTATTTAATGAGTTGAATTTTGAAGGCAATAAAAGTTTCATTTCAGGTACAGCTGCAGAGACTCTGAATGCTGCTGTGAGTGTTAAGGCTACTTAGTAGGAGGCTCCAGGAGGTCTTTAAAACCAATCTAGTTCCAAAATTATTAAACCAGTTAGGTGATAATACTGTATTTGGTGTGAGGAGCCAGTTAAAAGGTGCGTAAAGCAGGCTGAAGCCAAGTTTGCTCTTGCTGCAGTCTGTAAGAGCAGCAAGTCAGTCAGAGTAACCCAGGAATAAGAGATTTGCAGCAATGGAGTCTTAAGGTTGTGCTAATATTGGTTATTGGTGCTAGAATGTGGGAGACAGAAAAGGGTATTTATTGCCTAATGTTGTTAGCAGAAAGTCATATTTTCAAATCATGCCTGACATAATTTTCCAGTGAAGGGGCACAGTTTAAAAACAATCATTAGCTTCCTAATCAATCCCCTCAGGCTAGGAAGCCATTGTGGGTTTGTTACTGTTCATTTCCAAACCTTTTTTTATCACTGTGCTTGAGAACAAGACAGATCTGATGGTGTCTACTGACAGCATTACGCAGGCTGTCGAAAGCTTTACAGACTGTGCGTTGCATAAAACAATGCAGTACTGATAGTACTTGTCATGCTTCATGATCTTTCCAAACAGCTCATCTTTATTAGGCAACTGGAATAACCAGCTAGTACTCTCTCTGTAGGAGGCTGCAGTCTATGGCCTTTGTTCATGAGGTGCAGTCAATACTTTTAGCTGTTGAGAAGGAAGTGGAACTGCTGAAGACATACCAACAAATTTCAAATGAATTAAAACCCGCTTTTAATATACAGTGCAGATTGCCTGAAAGAGGTGGTTGGCCTAATATCTAATATTGAAGAGATACTTGTTACACAAGAATATTACAGGAAGTCTTTTTTTGTCAGACTTAGGTGTAGGTAATTCTGGAATCTAAGAATTGCTGTGAGTGAGTATACAAGAACTGTTAGTGAATTTTTTCTAATCAGTCTCTAAAAAAACCCCCACAAACATTAAGTCATCTTGTTTCCCAGCAAGCTGGTGTTTTTTTAATTAAGAGCAGGTAGATATCTTCACACTTCAGAATGGTCACCATGTTCCTCTCAAAGTAGGAGGTGAGAATCTAGCTGAAAATTTGTCCTTCTGATCTTGTCCTGCTTTATAGAAAGACATGCAGTGTGGTTTGGAAATGTGGCTTTCAAACTGTTTGGGTTACTTGTTTGTTTTTCTGATCTGTTATAGTTACTGATGTACTTCATTGAATTACTGGAAAGAGTGTTTTGTAGGCAAATAACATATTGGTAGTGGCATACAGTCATGTATCTGCCTGGTATGTGCCTCAGCTGCTCTTGTAGCTGGAGCTATAGATAACTGGTCTTAAGGAACTGATAAAACTAAACATGTCATCAAAGAAGGACTGGAATAACTAAAGGCAGTCAGACTAAGACCATCTTAAATGCTGTGCTATCTAAAAAACCTTGGTTCACTTATGGCATCTGCTGCCAATGTATGTGTCTCTTGGACTTAGTAACATCTTTTTCAGTGTTGTGCAAGGTATACGATTCAGTTTTAGGAAGTTTTTCAGATGCAGGGAGGGATGTTCCCTGCAGTCTAATTGGTGAGCTCTTGGCAATTTATCTATTACATTGAAATAGTTCTGAGGGTAAATAAATAATGAAGGTGAAGTTACACAATAGGCCTGACTGGGTCTAGTGATTTCCATTTCCAAAAGGGGCAGTCCTACTTCTCATTTTCCTCTCACCAGGTTACATAGTCACACTCCCTTTCCTGGATTGGCTCTGATGGTTGTCCAACTGTGCTGTAAGCTAACTTGATAAACAGGCAAAAAACTGGCTAGGTTAGTTTCTGTCAGGTAAGTGAGTGAAAACAGGTTGCCTTGTAACCAGGCAAGTACTAGGGCCATTGCAGGGAAGGGGAATGGGAGTGCTTGCTTGGAAGAGGATGACTAATCTGCCTCTTCCAGTGGCTGCAAGCTATTAGATCAATGCAGGCTATATCGTATCATTGCTTCCTAAGATTTGTTTGTCACTTTGGGTTGAACCTCAGTTTCTCTTCATAGGCTGTTTGTGATTCAGTTAATTTCTTTCCCCTCCTTCCAGTGCCCTCTGCCTTAGAAACAAGTAACTAATAAGTCTGTTCTTTGTATAAAAGGCCCTTGTGATCTAATAGGAAACTGCAGTGGGACTGGAACTGAAATTCCTGTTGATTGTGGTCAAAGGACTTGGGACGTCAGTAATTCTTAAAACCACATCATACTCAATGTTTCATTAAGATGGCTAGAGACAGAGTGATAATTAACAGGAGTCTGTGTGCAAGGTGGTGCTAAGCAAGATTAATACAAAAAACTAAAATGTAAAAATTGAGGCAAGCAAACGTGTAGGCAATATATAACAAAAAAAACTTATTTAAATTTCATTTTTTGTATCTTCATTCAGGAAAAGGAGTGGCCTTCATTTGCTGTATTACTGTTGTCAGTTGCTTTATTCCTGAATGAGTGAAGGTTTAATTAACTTGTATACTGACTTCCCTTTTCCACCCTCTGGTTATCTCTGTAGTAGAGCATAGCCTATTTCTTCCTCTTTTTCTGCTGGTGAAATAATGGTAGCAATTTTGAGTAGTAGACTGTTTTCGGGTAGAATACAACTGCACACAGGCACTCAGTTAAGACGTCTCTTTCAAGATAGCTATGGCAGCTATTTTAAATGGGCTGAAGATTTTGTGGTTTGGTGGGTTTTTTTCTGTTTTGTTTTTCTCTTCATAGAATTGAAAAAGAGTGTTGGTTCTGCCTTTAAAACCACTGTGCTTTGAAGGTATTATTTTAAAGTACTTTTTTTTTTTTCCTTGGTTTTCAGTTTTGGATTTTTTTGTTTGTTTGTTTCTCATTTTTAAGTATGGTGGGTTGACCTTGGCTGCATGCCAGGTGCCCACCAAGCTGCTCTATCATTCCCCTCCTCAGTAGGACAGGGCAGGGGAGAAAATAAGATGGAAAAAAATCTTGTGGTTCAAGATAAAGGTAGTTTGATAAACCAAAAGCAAAGGAAAACACAAGATTTATTCTCTACTTCCCATCAGCAGGTGATGTCCAGCCACTTCTGGGGAAGCAGTGCTTCAGTACACGTAGCAGTTGCTCCAGAATTATTGCATAATTATAACAGAATAACCCTGGCTGGGAGTTGAAATAAGGCAAATTATTTAAATAAGATGCAGTTACGTGTCAGGGGCTTTTACTGGGTTCTGGTATATCTTAGAGGGGAAGAGGTAAACTTTCATTGGCTTGGAGTCTTGAGGAAGAGATAAAAATACATCATGGAAAAATCTTTCTTCAAGAGTCTTCTAGAAAACCTTTGTCGTCAGTGCACAGGGAGACAGTTAATTTCTGTCTTCTTTCTTCCCCTTCCAATGTCCTCTCTCTTTGAACCAAATAACTAATATCTGTATTCTTCTATGTATGTAAGGCTCGTGCTACCTAACAGGAAAACAAAGCTGTTACAGGCTTTGCATTATAACCAGAACTAAAATTCATGTTGGCTGTGGTCAAGTAAATTGGGACTCCAGTATTCCTAGAATTACTTGAAATCCAATGTTAATCCTTTTTCCTGCATCGCTTGTGGGAAGGACAGGATAGCTCTGATTTATTTTAATATGCTTCTAGCAGTTGCAACTCCGCTAAGACACAGTGCCTGAAGTAAGATTGGGCTATTGTTTCTCCTTTTCTTTGGTATGTCAGTCTGGCCACACTGGAAGAATGAATGGATAAAGATGGGAGGCTGAACTGCTACAGACAATCTGTCTGAATTCCTGAGCAGAGTGCTTTGCTCTGTATGTGAAGGGTTACACTGATTACTGGTTTTAAAGTGCTAAAAAAAATTTTCTTCAGGTCAGATTGATGTACATTTTTTTTCTTTCTTTCCTACAAATCTTATGTCTTGATACACTTGCTGGTATCATCCTGATTTACCTCATCAGTTTCACATGGAAATAAGGCCTTCAACTATCACTGTTTCTTTTAAAATACCTTTTCTCTCTGCTCTCTTTGACAGCCTGTTTAGTTTTAAAGTGTGCTCTAGTTTTCTTAAATCTTACTTTTCTCGTTTTCTTGAGGCAGCTTATTTTGCTAAGATCCACACTAAAATATCTAGGCTCCTTCAGACACTCATTTTGGTAAAATGATTTTAAGAGGAGAGGGACAAAAGTTAATTGTCAATGCTCTTTTTAAGCATCTTGATGCAATCGATCTGATTGGAAAGAATAAGTAGAAATCTCAGTTGGCATAGTAAGGAGGGAGAAATTGTGTATGTGCTTAATACATGATACTAAACAGAAAGAATACGTCAAAAGCAGTACTTTGGTAATGTTAACTTGGCCTTGTCAGGAAATCGTTACTAGGAAAAGTACTTTTTGTAAAACTGCTACACGTAATCCATGATGGTTGGTGCTATTATGAATTAGTCTCTTCCTAACAGTCTCACGTTGTTAGTGAAAAGGTTGTTTGACTTTATTGTGTATTTTTGCACGTAAAACTCTTTGGATTTCCCGAGCATGTACTTGTTTTGACTGCAGTTTGAACAGTCATTTTACTTTTTTGCTTAAATGCCTAATAGTTACATGAAATTGTTGCATAGAAAATCAGCTCTTCACACAATCTTTTCATAAAAGTACATGATTAGAAGTAAGATTATGCTGATAAAACCAAATATTCTGTTTTCAAAGTATTTTTTTAAAAGTAATGGCCCTTTCTGTCTTAACTTCATTCTAGCAATTTCAATAAATTGATCTAATTGTACTTAAAATCCAGATGTTGGAAAAAAGCATGTGTTCAGTTTCAAAAACATATCAACTCGTTTTCAGACTGGACTGGAATTATGGAATGGAAGAATCAGTATACAAATAATGTATGTCAGTGTTATTTTCCTGAGATTTTAGGTACCGTAGTGATTATGTTGAATACATGGCTACATCCCTAAATATCGGTTGAAGGTTTTGTTGTATTTGTAACTGAACATACATCATTATGTCACTTGATAGCTTTGTTCCATTGATCATGATTTTTGTATTAGGTTTCAACTTTTCAGAATCCATTCTGTGGGTCTGAGCTTTCTTTGACAAGATGTCATGTACTCATTTTATTTATTTGAGCCTCTGTACTTTGAGGGTGTAAAAAGCACTGTTACTTGAGAGAGAAATTATGTGTACTGATTTTCTTTCTCAATGGAAGAATGTGCACGAGTATTGCCATTAAAAGTGTCTTCTACAAGGACAGCAGTAATATAGCAATCAAACTTCAAATTTTATTTCTGCAGGTGCAGGAAGTCTGAGCCTTTGGAAGGCCCTTTGGAAATCAAAATAGATCATATACCTGTCTGCGTGTTTGTGTAACTACAATACTTTGTTTCAGAGAAATATTACATAATTTAGAAGCAATAGGGTTCAAATACATTAGGGAAGTCTAAAGCTATGTAATGAACATCTACATTTTTAGTGTGCAATGTGGTGGTTAATCTAAAGTAGACTAAGATCACTTAGGACTTTGGAAGTGTCAGAAGAGATGCCTCCAAGCAATCAGAGGTCAGAGTTTTATGTGTATTATGGCATGCAGCATTGTAATTCTTGGGATTCTTATGTGTGTTATAGGATCATACAATATTGAATAAGTTAGTGTATTTTGAGGTATTTTGGGAGTTGGCCTCACATGTAATTTTCCTGTCCTTAAGAACTTGGTTGGTGGAATGTGTGTGAGTATGTACTAAAACTATGTATGCTCTTGGGCCATGATGCATATATTCTAGCCAAATCTAAAAAATTTTTTTTTTTTCTGGAGAAAATTGGTAGCTCTGAGAGAGGGGAATATTTGCTACAGATACGCATTATTCTGTTTTTCTATTTTTAAAATTATTTTTAAAAAGTGTATTTATGCATGCTATTTGTGTTGTGTTTATGCTAGTCATTCCTTTTTAAAAGGTATTTAGTTTTGGAAAGTGAATATGGCAGAAACAAAAGCTCAAATATTTTTATGTTAGGTATTTTTTTCTATAGTTTATTTTAAGGCAGTATGGTTCTATATCTAGTGTATAGAAGTTTGTCACTTCTTTAAAACTATTTAATTTCCAAAATAAATTTTTGTAAGCCTAAAATTACTAGTATTGTGATTCCAGAATTGTTACCACGCTTATCATGGTAAGACTAAAAGATAGTTCCTAGTTCCTTGCACTTTCCCATATTGCTTTGTGTTTTTTGGTCAGTTTTAATGCTTTGGTGTAACTACGAGGGGGAGGGAGGGGAATCTAGCTGGCACTTGAGGTTCAGGTTTTTAAAGCTCACTACATTTATTTTAAGTTTTAGACTCTCCTTCAAATAAACTTCACTTTTCAGCTGTTTTTGTGCTACAGGATGGTATGTAGTCTGTCAACAGTATTGTCACACTATGACTTTGTCCTCCTATTCCTAATTAAGTATTTTAATATTGTCCCTGAATGAGTGGCAGATGTGGCTATTTGGTTGTGGCAGTGACATCTTTAATACTTCCATTGCTTTAACCTGTAAATATTGCCTACTTGGCATCCTTTTCCCACTTGGAATGAACAGGTTTGAATTAAATGGCTAACTAGAATTCCTTAAAATTTGCCAAATTGACTTGCTACCCCATGCTTTTCTTTGCATTCTTGGGGTGGTGTAGGAGAAGCTATTCTTAAGTTAATCTTAACTTGCAAGCTTGCTAATTAATTTTGACACTAAATGCGAGAATATTTGGGGTTTTATTACGCTTAAATAGGTTAGGACTGAAAGTGGCAACTGCAGACCTTGTTACAGGTAAACTGAAAAGTGTGCTATAATATTTGCCTACTGTTTACAGAGTTACTTGCTCAGTATATTAATAGAAATATCTCTCATCTGTGATGATTTGAAATTCAGTAATAAGGCCTAATACTAAAAAGGCAAGTGTCAGTCTCTTTCTTATATGTGTATATTGTCGGCATAAGATTGCTAAACAGACATCTCTTTCCTGTTGTTTGGCAATCATATTTAGAAAGACAAAATACTGTAGAGATGAAATAACAGAATATTTTAAAGTACCATGTGTTGAAAATAACAAAGTTTTATATATTTGGTAAATTTATATTATTTATATTTTATTTGTAGGAATCTTATTGTTAGGGTTTCAAAAGTCTATCTGAAAAATTGAAGTGAGTGGTGGTTAATTTTTTTCCTTTGGATCAGCTTGTTGAACTGACTTGTCATGTGGCTGCCTGATGGTTTAGATCTGGTGAGGGAAACAATGATCACAGTTGGAGGAAGGAGGGTGGGACCTATTTTCAGCAGCCACAGCTACACTCAGTTTAATATTATGTGAAACCGTACCCTGCAGTAGTGACTTCAGTTTTTGGACAATTAAGGCTGTCCTGTTACTAATGAATCTCTTCTCCTTGAAGACAGAAGTGGGGGGGAGAGAGCATCTGTTGTTTCGCCTCAGTGGCCAGTCCGGCCAAAACCGTGACACTTTGCTACCTCTAGAATTGACTTACTGCTTTTCTCATCCTTGTTAAGACTGTCTATACATCTCAGCTATTCTGTGGATAACTGGAAATTGAAAAAAGGATTTTGGGGATCTGCTCTGTCGGATAATAGGAAACATGCCTATACCCTTAGTAATTGTCTATAGCCCTGTATTCCTAGTAACAGGGAACATACTCTAATACCCCTAGTATTTTTCCAGGAATTTTGTTGATTTTTTTTCCTACTGGATGTGAAGACTTGTGCTTTTTTCTCCTTTTACCGGATAAAGCCTGCAGTGGTCTCTGAGGCATAGCAAGGAAAGGTTGTGGGTGCCGATGCAAGGGTGGACTTGAAGAAGAGGATGTGTAGAGTTCTTTTCCAGAAATAGGATAGTAGGGAAAGAAAAAGAACATTACCCATAGTGTTTATTCAGGGAGAATATAGGGGAATCTTGGAAAATGTAATTTTCAGTAATTTTGTAGATTGGAATAGATGCAAGGTATTGTGCCTAATTAAACATGCTAGCAAGAATCCTGAACCTGAATTTTTGCTGCACAATGACAGCAAAAAAGTCAGACAGTTCAGATCAGACTGTGGAAAACCAAGAGGTCTTTAGGCCTGAACTTTGTGTGTCCCAAGAATAAAGTAAGAGACTTAAAAAACCCTCTGGCTCAATTTTGAGCTGTAAGTCAATATCTAATTGTAAAACAATATCTATCTAACAGTACCTTTTGAAGAAATAGTAGATGCTCCCATGATGGCCTGTTGCATTTCCTCATCTGCTAGGTGAAGCTTATAGGTACGGAGTGTCATGCTGGTGTTGAGAGAAGTGGAGACTACTGAGGGAAGCTTCATCAGAAGTACAATTCCATCTAGAAAGAAGGGTCCGTTAGATAGTGTTCTATGTGCTACTGAAAGAGGGGGAAAAAGCCGCCTATGGAATTGAAGTGATGGTGGAAAGGAACAGAAGATGGAATCCGAGAGGATGGTGTCCTCTGTACAACCCAGCTTCTCAACAAGTTAATTAATTTTTTCCATGTTGAGGATGATCCATCTGTTTTCTGTAGTCCTTTGATTAGATCATAAAGAATTACTTGCATCTCTCAGTTTTCAAGATTTATATTTTCAATATGCCTTGTATACAGGAAATCTCAGAAAGCTCCTAGTAGGAATAATTTGTTGATAATCTGGCCTATTAGTCTTTTCAGTTGTGACAATTAAACTGGGGAAATGGGCATCCAGACTTTATTCATATCTTGACAACTGTTAACTTCTGTAGTGCTCTGTGTGTGTAACCATTCCCTTTTATACTTGGAATTTTATATAATGGAGTATATACACAACTTGTTTTAATAAGAAAAAACAGGTTTTCAAGTAGTCATATCCCTTTAAGGACATTGAAAATAAGGTCTTGAATCAAGAGTGCTTTGAAATTTTTTCTGAAACCAGGATTCTTTCAGTCAGAGCAACGGAGTCAGTTAAGCAGTCTAAAATGGTGTGGTCATGCTTGATAATATTGGAAGTAGGGAAAAGCTAGACTGAATTGAAAGCAAGCAGGTATTAGATTTGGAAGGCGCAGCAGCCTATGTGGTGACTGATGTGGATCCAATACTTGTTCACAACGTCATGCTGCTGCAGGAGAGAAGAGGTACCAGGTGCTTTGAGTGGCTTACTATGTGCAACCATGCAGTCTTCAGGGATAATGCTTCCTGTAAATGTTTTGGACTTTTGCAAAATCCTTGTATGAGGCATTCCAGCATAATTGTGAAATAGTTGTTGAATCTGTCATACCAAACTATCTGTATCATCTTATCTCTTAAATTCTAAATTAATAGCAATACTGCAGTAGAGAACAACCTCTCTGGGATATCCCCCCCCGCCCCCCGTGAAAGAAGCCTTATTTTCCCTTTACAGAGGGAATAGCAGAGGTCTATTGGTATCTATCAGATATGTTAGATAGTTCCTCTTCTGATTGTTTTTGATTTATACTTGCTCTTTTTACATAGCTACAAATATAATAATCAAGTGGAAAGTTGAGACTAAATCAAAACCATTCACCGAGTGAGACTTAAGTCCGGAGAACTGGTTCCTTGAACTTTGAGTAGCAAGGGATTTCTTCAGTTGCCAGGGATGGGCATGTTCTTGTACGTGAGAAGACTTAGCATTTCCCCGATAATTCTACTACCTCTTGCTCACCTTGCCTTGATCCTAGACACCTTGGGGAAGTTACCAAAGTCTGACCACTCAGAGACTGATATCACGGAGTCTATTTTTAACTAAATTTTCTACTTTGCTACTGCTTCTAGAACCCTTTCAAGTAAAATTGGGCCTGTTCATGCCTTCTGCCTTCATGAACAGAATTAGAGATGTGTTTTTGCATAGTCTCCTACAGTTGTTTTTTCTATTATTATTATTATATTTAATTTTTTATTTTGTAATACTGTGAACTTTTCACCATTTCTGAGGATTAGTCTACAGCCTCCCTGTGGGAGATGAGCAATTCAGAAACTAGGTAATATATACTAAAAACATTTCAACCCAAGTGGATGGCGAGGTGAAGGATAATAATGATATTTCATTCAGGACGACAACAGTGAATTGGGAGTGTTACTGTGTTTGAGTATGTTAATGCTTTCCAGGCTCTCTGCTACCTCTTGGTGACCTTACTTTGATGCTGGAGGTCTGAAGTTGCACTTACCACAGTAATTGATTGCTCGCTAGTAGCCGGAATGATTAATGTCAGATTCATCTGTGTACATTGGAGAAAGGGACTCAGGAAAGTGACTTGTAATGGTGCTGTATGTGATTGATATGTGCTGTGGCATCCTTGGCAATGCTTGTTCTTGCAGGTGCTGGCACCTTATTTGCCCTTTGCATCAGTCAGGTACCTGCTCCTAGATTCGCTTCCAGTATCTCCCAGTTAGAGTTTTGCCTTTCCAGTTAGTTCTGAGTTCAGAGTATAAATAGTAGTCTGAAAATGTTTGCTTTCTTTATTGAATGGCTGTTCCAGCTACTCTAATACCATTCCAGTGTTGCCTGCTGTCTCTGTACACAAAGCCCCATGTGCCTTCAAGAAAGGTTATGGCATTAATCAAGTCAGAGAAAGTGTTTAATACTGTTATCTCTAACATTGTACAAGAGACAATAGAATTAACATTCTTAAACAGAATATGACGAACAATTGTCAAAGCTTGGAGGTATTTTTGCTATACTTTGATGCAAAGTTCTTACTGTTAGTCAGCAAGATAATGTGATTGGGGTGATGATGAATATATCAGATAAAGACCAAGAAAAAGGAAAGGGAGTAAATGAAGTTTTCCCATGGAGCACTGTGCTTTGTTAAATAATTGTACAAATCTGATCAGGATACATTCCAACATAAATATCTTTAGCTGTTCAAAAATCAGAAATTTAGCCAACTGCATCCTGGGCCACATCAAAAGAAGCGTGGCCAGCAGGCTGAGGGAGGTGATTCTGCCCCACTACTCTGCTCTCATGATACCCCACCTGGAGTACTGTGTCCAGCTCTGGGGCCCCCAGCATAAGGAAGACATGGATCTGTTGGAGCTAGTCCAGAGGAGGGCCACGAAGATGATCAAAGGGCTGGAGCACCTCTGCTGTGAGGACAGGCTGAGAGAGTTGGGCTTCTTCAGCCTGGAGAAGGATCTGAGGAGACCTTTTTACAGCCTTCCAGTACTTAAAGGGTGCCTACAGGAAAAATGGGGAGGGACTCTTTATCAGGGAGTGTAGTGATAGGATTAGGGGTTAAACTGGAAGAGAGTAGATTTAGATTAGATATTAGGATGAAATTCTTTACTCTGAGGTTGCCCAGAGAAGCTGTGGCTGCCCCATCCGTGGAAGTGTTCCAAGCCAGGTTGGATGGGGCTTTAAGCAACCAGGTCTAGTGGGAGGTGTCCCTGCCCATGGCAGGGGGGTTGGGACTAAATGATCTTTAAGGTCCCTTCCAACTCTAACCATTCTGTGATTCTATAATGGGATTCCTAAGGATATATAAAACTGGCCTTCTCATTTGGGGCATTTAGAGTGTACATTTTTAAAAAAATTTGTTATAATACATAGGATTATGAGTCACTCATCTGTTCTATAAAAAGCGAGAACACGAGCAGAAGGAAATGGGACATGCATTTTTAAAGACTGCTTCTGCCTTCCTTTTTGTTTATGTCAGCTGACTTTTCATGTAGTAACAATTCCTGTAGTTGTGGTCTTAAAACAGATACTAAATATTGCAAGACTTGTGATGAACTGTTGCAGCTGAGTTTTGTATTTAGATTTTAAAATAGTATGTATATAAAAAAGGTGTATAATTTTTAAATTTCATGTGGCATGTAGCGAATGGTGAAGTCGAAGAACCAGCTGAATCTGTTTACAGAGAATTCAGAATGGCGTACTTCTTGTTGATAGTTACATGGGAGGTGCTCTTCAGTTTCAGATTTTATTTGCCCATTGGTGTGCTTTGAATGCTCGACTGTTTAGTATATTGTCCTGGCAGCATGTACTGACACTGAAGCGCATCAGCAGTTTTGGCACTAGGCTGCTAGGGAAAAGACTTCTTGTAGCTGGGTCATTTCAAAGCTTCAGTGTTTTAGCTGTCATTACACTTTAGATATGAAACGGGTTACCTGAATGGAGTAGTGTTCCAAGTTCTCCTGTTACTAGAATGCATTGAATAGAAATACTTAATTTTGGTGTAAATGTTCAGTGTTGTAATCTTGCTTCTGTATTATGAAGTCAGCAATTTTATAAGTGTCATTGAACTTTTGAGAGAAAGAACTCTGTCAGGATTCAGATTCTACCAGCAAGTAGGTAGAATTTTTTTTCTTGGGAACTTTGTGCAAAAGCACATCTTCTCCAATTACCTCTAGTGTTTCAACTTCTAAGAAAATGTACTTCATTTTGGCTTTAGAATTGTGTTATTTAGATACACAGCAGTGTAGAAGTTTTGTCATGACTGTTATAAAGATCCTCAACTTTAATCCCACTTCAACTGTTTTATCTGGGAAAAAATGTGCACCAGAAAAACATTACATCTCTCAAGTCCTCTTTGAAATACTTGTTCCTATTTTAAAACAAAAACACTTCTACAAAGTAATTTGTGGTTACTTGTGTAACTTGCATAGCTAGTACTAGTAGTGTAAGTATTTCAGGAAGAATATGAAAGTATTCTTCATTGATTTGTCTTGGGGGGTAGGAGTCAGTGATGTACTTCTTGCAGAAAAAAAAGAAAAGAAAAAACAGGAAAAAAATCCATGATATCATCTCTAAATTGATAGCACATAGACCTCAGAATTTTTTTGAAATCATAACTTGTATAAGGAAAATTGCTTGAATGATTTTGCATAAACTGTTTCCTGTAATTAGGATCAAAGCTTTTTGGGGGGATGAAGGCTAATGGTATATTG
>VFFE01007547.1:594141-711344 GCA_008921705.1 Burhinus oedicnemus | reverse complement strand
TTTTTTTTTTTTTTTTTTTTAAAAAAGGCATTCTTTGTTCAGTGATAAATTATTACTCAAAATTTATGTGTCAACCCAATAGTTAATTTGGTATCTCATTATGATTTTGTAGACTAAGCATGTTCTAGTAAAGACTTAAGATTTAATTATTTTTTAGCTTGAAAAATAAATCTTGCATGTATTCTCATTAACATTTTAAAAATATTATTCCAGCTGTGTTGGAGTAGAGGAGCACCATGCTGTTGACATCGATCTATACCATTGTCCCAACTGTGCAATTCTCCATGGACCTTCTCTAAGTAAGTATGGGTTATTCAAATTTTATTTTACACTTTCAGTCTATTTTCTCTCCATGTACAATTGAAAAAGACTGTTCAGAAGAACATTCAAGATGAATTTGATTATTTGGAAGCTACTGGTTCTACATGACTAACTCTGAGCTGATAAAAAAAACACAAAACAAAACAAACCATCCTGAAAGGTTCCTTGATCTGGAGATGCAGGCAGAATAAAATACAAACCACCACTATAGAGAAATCAAAGTGCGCAGAACTAAAAGAAAAGAATCTGGACTTGACAGAGAGTAAGAGAATGAAAATTAGGGAATCATTGTTAAAAAAGAAAAAAAAAAAGTAAATCCAAAAGATGGCTTAAGGTTCCTATATTTGCCTAGGAAGGCAACTTTGCGAAAACATAGGAGTTAGCTGTCTTACCTTTCTTGATGATTGTAGCTATATGCCACAACAGTCCAATGAAATCTGGAATATGAACTTCCTGTGGGTTTTGTTGGGGTTTTTTTTCTATTTATGTCCTTGAGAGTTACACAGCTCCGAATTTCAGGTTTCTGGTTTATAAACAACTTTCCACCAAGTTCCTCATGCAATTTTATGAGTTGCCAGAAGAGACTGTGAAACAGAACAGCAAGAGAGACTTCTTCTTTGGTCCTCCTTTCAGTAGATAAATGTGCTGTAGAGATCTGCAGTGGAAAGATGACAACATCACAATTCTGAAGAAAAAAGTTTTTGTCTTTCTGTATCTACTGAAAGGATACTGCTTTATCCAACTCCCCATGATTTCTGTTCTCAAAAGGAAATAACGTGAAAATGAATTTCACCTTTCCAACAATGAATTAAGTTTCTGTGTTCAGACCTGAAAAATGTTTATATGCACTGTGTGTCTTTAGCCTCCAAGCACTAAGTCATGGTCAATGTTTTCTAATGTGGTTGGTGTTTTTTGGTTTTGTTTTTGGTGGGTGGTTTTTTTTTTTTTTTTAAGACCACATAATGATTTATAGTCAGCAGTGACTTAAGATCTAGAATCTTTTCAAAGCTGAATTTACCATTTAGACTTAAGTTTAAAACCACTGCACTCTCACTGGTAGTCGTCTGGAGTATGAACAAAGTGATACGGCATCACTTATTGATGTAATTAATATATGTTGCATGATAGGTACCTTGTGTAGTATGTGAATTCAGGGTTAGCTACTTTTAAGTTAGGGCCTAAAAGGTAAGATAAATGCTGTTTTACATGCTTGTAGTTTTTAGTATTCCAGTTGTCATTTTCAGTTAAAAGTCTGCACGTCTGTCCTGTAAATCACAGTACAAATAACAGCCATTTCTTTCCCCAACTTTCTGCCTGGTTTTTATGTGCAATAGAGGGACTAGGAGGAGGAGTAGAAGGGGATCATATCAGACTTTCAAAATAGTAAGCTAGTAAATTTGAAACTTTTCTCTTCTTGATTTGGGAGAACTAATATGCTTCACCGTGACGCCTGTGAGTAACCTTTCTTGTAATGCAGAGGCTGCTAGCTCTAATGCGAGCTCTGTCTCACCTGCAGCTATCTGACAGTGAGATAAGAGTGATTTTTGTGTTGGAAGTCTTTTCAAAAATACAAGAATATGTGGTAAAAATTGTCTTTATTACTTCATATTGCCTCAAGTAAGTAGATAATCTAGATTTAGTAGAAGCTTCAGAAATGTCACTTATCAACCCAAGCTGAGGTGATATGTTGAAATATGTCTTCACCTGGATTTTATTAATTGTCCTCAGCTAAGCTGTCAGAATCAAATCTATGACAGTTTGTGGTTTGGGCTCTACTTTAGAGTTTAGAGAGACTGATAATGTCTCATGACTTCAAGTGTTGCTGCAATGCTCCAGAGTGCTTCAGTCATATGAAATTATGTATGTAAGTAAAAAAATAATTTTTATTTACAGCTTCGTATTCTAAAATCCCTTTGTCTAAAGGAATTTTGAAAGAGACAAAAATTCAGCTGTTTAAGAGGGCAAGTATATCTGTGGTTTCAGCAGGCACTTGTGTATATAATCCCATCTAATCAAATCACATAGTGCAAAAAATTTACTAAAAATATACAAGAAACATGTACTCCATAGTACCAAATGGATGGTTGTATCAGTATCTGTTGTGGTTTAGCCCCAACCAGCAACAAAGAACTATGCAGCTGTTCGCCCACTCCAACCCCTGCCTCCCCAGCCACCCAGTGGGATGGGGAGAGAATCAGAAGAAAAAGGCAAAACTCATGGGTTGAGATAAAGCCAATTTAACAGAACAACAAAGGAAAGGGGAAAACAACAATAATACTGAAAAAGGAATATACAAAACGCAATTAATGTACAACCGCTCACCAACTGGAATTGGGAAAGCCCAGCCGGCTCTGGAGCAGCAATTCCTCCTGCCCTGGCCACCCACTGGCCAGCTCCCCCAGCTGTATCCTGAGCATGACACATGGTGTGGAATACCCCTTTGGCTAGTTTGGATCAGCTGTCCTGGCTGTGTTCTGTCCCAGCTCCTTGTGAAAATTAACCCTATCCCTGTTGGAAGCAGGACAGTATCCTACAAAGTTAATTATGTAAAAGTTCCAATAGTGAAAAGAAAGGTACTTCATAGTAGATGTAAAGATCAAATTAACCAATCAATTTCTTCCCGAACTTCAAACAAAAATAAATCCTCTTCTTAATTTGGAAGAGCAACAATTTTACAAGAACTTTAGTAAGCAGACATGTGTGTAAAATGCTAAATAATTAATCCTAAAATCCTACATAATTAAAAAAAGGGCAATTTTAAAAAAGAGTAATAGACTGTGGAATTTTCTTAGCTTATTTGGTTTAGAATCTTTATATTATAATTTGTTATTTTCAAAGTTTTCTCAGTGATCCCTAAGTCTGAAAATGTTCTATGTGCATGAATGCTGGGAGTCAAATCTGTCACCAGACTCTAGAAGCCAGAGCTTTAAGAGAGCACGAGGTACAGTAGATGTTAGCAGGACCGTGCTTGTCAGGACGTTACTGTCTTAATCTGGTTTTACCTTCTCAAATTCTGTACCCTCCCACCTGTTTTTTTTTTTCTTTTTTTGACTGTGGTAGTAATGCTGGTGTTTGAGCTGACAACATGAGATGATGTACCAAGCCTTAGAAGTGGTATGCCGTGATTTACTGTATGCTCAAAGTTTTTCCAGTCTTCTATGCTAACATTTCTCTTGCCTTTTTGGTCACTGGGAATCACCTAAAGGACCACTTGCAAGACTTGAGGTCTGGTTGTACAGATGTATACCTCTTGATGGTCCCCATTTGAAGTCTGGCATGTGACCTCTGAGGCAAATAAACTGGTAGTGTGAGAAGGCAGGGAATAGCGTTTGCCTAAAGTAGGTACAGTTATCGGGCCATTGTTTTGGTGTATAAGGAATGTAACTTAAAAATAGCTTTCTGCTTAGTTTTCATGAAAACTTCCAGCACACTCCTTTCCTTTTCTCAATCCCCCTAGTATAGTGTATGTTTAGTGTGTGTATTTTTAGTGTTGTCACAGCGGGTTGTGCCTCAGTTTTCAGGAACAGCAAGGGTGAACACTAGTTGCTTCCCCTAGTTTGGAGTGACTGGGAGAGGGAGGTGTTATATGTGCATTTCAGCTTATGTAGTTGTTTGGGTTTTTTGTTTTAATTTGAGCATGAGGATCCAATCAGTTAAATTACTTTTCCTACAACTGTTACTGTAATGTCTTAAGACGTTATAAAAGCTCTGCTATTAAGAGATGCGTATTTTCATTACTGTTTTCTGTTCTTCAGTGTTCACTTATAGAAGGATGATGTACGTTGCCAAGTACTAAGTAAAGTGAAAGAATGACTTTAATTTCTAGTTTTTAGGTGTTGGAAAGACAGATTTTTAAAAGTTGGTTTTGTGCTATAAAATCTGTTAAGCAGCTGTATCATCTTACAATTTTAATGAGTCGTTACAACAGCAGTGAATTTATGAGAAACTGCTCTATTGCAAATTAGTATCAGCCACTAATTTCTTGTATTATTATTTATGACTGAGAAAATAGCTTTGAAAGCTTAATAAACCTGGCTTCATTATTTATGAAGTTTTACTGTATTTGGATAGTTGGCTCATTAAGCAGGCTCTTAAGCACTGGTTTTCAGGTTAGCAAATAGCTATAAATGTCTGTTTGTTCTCTTAAATGTCTTCTAAAGGGTACATTTTGTCACTTCTGTAGGAAACAGTTTCTCAATAGGAATAATTTACCTCTTATGTATAATGACTATAAGATGTCAGTTATTCCTATATAACCAACTGTTTTTTTCTGGAGAAGCAGCTTGCTTTTTTTTCTTTTTAGAAGCTACTCTTTCTTTCCCTCTTAAATCCTTAGCTTCCTATTACTGTTAGCTGTGTTTTCAGTAGTGCTAGCACTTATTTTAGATTTTGGGTGCATCATGACTTTGGTAAACTCACGGATGAGCTCTTTCAAAAAGTTCAAATTGCATTATAGGCAGTTTTGTATATGCCTGTAGAACACCATTTGTGTTGACAAGTAACAGTAGCTTTTCCCTCTTCTGTGTTTCCTCAGCAGATGTAACTAAATTTCTGCTTAATATTAGTTAAATTATAGATCTGGTCTCACTAAATCTTCTTGGGCAATCTTCCAGAAGCAACTATCTAATGCTTGAAACAGAGTTTGGCGTTTTTTTAGGAAAAACTGAAAGACAACCTAAAAATTACTGTACCCTTAGTATGTTTCTTAGTGTGGTAAATATATGCTGTTAAGTCAGTTGAACAGTAGCAAGTTCAGCACTGTTGGAGCTTCTTTCCCATATAATGAGATGGTGGTCATTTTTGCTGAGGCACCTCTTGGGAATTTAATAGGGCTTCTCAGCCTGTTGAATGTTTGAGGACAAGAGATACAGGTTTATTTGTATAGACACAAAGTGTTCCAAACTGCATTTTGCTAACAAACAGATAGATGATACAACTGAGGGCTTCCTTTCAAAGCAGTAAGTTTGTGTTCTTTATAAATGAAGATACAAAATGAGTGGTTGATGAAGATGAATTAATGAAATATCCATTTTGAAATAATTTGTCATGAAATAATGAAAATTTGAAGACAGGGAGTAAGTTCACCATGATATCATAAATCACTTTGTCCTCTGCTTCATGTGAGGCCAAAATACTCAAATGGGGAGGCTGCATACAGCTTACAATATTCTAAAATACAGCCTTTCAATATGTAAAGGGGCCTTATAAGAAATAAGACAACTTTTTACTGAGACCTGTAGTGACAGGACAAGGGGTAATGGGTTTAAACGGAAAGAGGATGGGTTTAGATTGGATATAAGGAAGAAATTTTTTATGATGAGGGTGGTGAGACTGGAACAGGTTGCCCAGAGAAGCTGTGAGTGCCGCGTCACTGGAAGTGTTCAAGGTCAGGTTGGACAGGGTGTTTGAGCAACCAGGTCTGGTGAAAGATACCCCTGCCCATGGCAGGGGGGTTGGACTAGGTGATCTTTAAAGGTCCCTTCCAACCCAAACCATTCTATGATTCTGTGAAAACAGGTGTGTTTCTTCTCATTTGTGTATCTGTCATTTGTCATGGGAAAGCCAACACAACAGTTTTTATGAGAATGTCTAGTTTTTCATTTTCATTGGCCCTTTAAGTATGGAGAACTGTTAAAAATGCAATTGAGTTTCAGATTCTCAGAATTGTAATAGAACACTAATTTATCCTTTGTTCTTTATTAATATGTTGTAACAGTACATTAAAGTTTCAGACAACTCAGAAATTGATTGTTTTGGGATGCAGTGCTCGCATTATATGCATTGTGCTTGCATGGTAAAGATCTACCCAAAACAGTTTACACCCAAAACTGTTACAGAGACGTAAGTAGGGGATAAAAGAAAGATGGTTTGGTCTCGAACAGCATATGGTAGTGAATAGTAGTAATATTATCAGACAGGGTATGTGTATGCTCGTATGGTAAAATGGCACAATGGGATTAGGTCCTGTTAATTCTGTGTTAATACATAAAATTAAGTCTGTGGATCTTGAAGAGGTATGATTCTTCTGTTTATTAAAAAAATAAGTCTGAGCTTTAGGAATTGAAAGTTCTGTTTCTAGGGGTTTTTGCTGACTTTTTAGATTTGGACAACTTTCAGGCTACTGCTGTTCACTTGTGCTGCACTGGATATGGAGCATTAAATCATTGTGTATGACGTGCATGCACTGAGGTTCTCACATAGAAGGAGCTGTAGAACTATAGAGGATTACTGTCAGGTCTCCTGAAGATTTTGTTTGTTGCAGATAGGTAGAGTGTCACCTGCATAAACAGTAAGGTTTGTTAATCATAGTAATGTGATTGAGGCATGTCTGGCTCAATGATGGGATGACTGCTAATCCGAGCTATCTGATTTAACTAATTCAAAGTTTCATCCTTCTGAAACTTGTAGTGAAGAAGAGGAGGAACTGGCACAGACATGACTACACAGAGTTGGATGATGGCTCCAAACCGGTGCAGGCTGGAACACGGACCTTTGTTAAACAGCTGCGGGCTCGCTCTTTCCCAAGGTACAGAAGTTTAGTTATGTGTTTCAGTGAAAAAACCAGAGCAACGTTGTTGGCTGAGTGTGTCTTAGAGAAGGTGACTAACATTTCTATGCTACAGAAAATTAAGGTGGAGGATGACTTCCTCCTCCTTCAGAATCCCCCTGTGCCCCATCGCTGTTTCAGATGAATGCATTTGCCTTTTCATGCAGTAGCTTCCCCTGTTCAGTTTTGCAGTGGGATATGTTGTCTATTGGGACTGCTACAGGATGGGGGGAGGATTTGAGTTTTTGTGTTTTTACTTGTTTGTTTTTGTGATGAGTAGGGGGTAGTAGCATGAGTGGTTGAGTTTTGTTTTTCTGTTTTTGTGCCTGAACCGTCAGAATATTGTTTGTCTATTCCTCTAGTTCAGGAATAGTCCTCAATTTCATTCTAAATAACATAAAACATTTATGTGAGCTGGTAGTCTATCCATTCTCACATGCTTTAGAGGAAAGTGGAGAAACATGGTTGTACTTTCATCCTGCACTGTCTGTGATTGGCTGTCTCACTGAAACTTAATGACTTACAGTTCTTTAAAGGAGTTTGTTGTTGTTATTATTAGCAAAAAGTCCTTTAATGTCTTCTCTGAGAATTCCTATTTCCCATCCTCTTAAATTACTGTGTTCAGTCATACAGAAAGACTGTGAGTTCTCAAGTAATGCATGAAAGTAAAGATTTCCTTGCTGGTTTAGGTTGTTTTCTTTGTCTCTTAGTTAAATGCTTAATATAATAGTACTAGGTCCACTTCTTTTGGATTCAAATGTAGCCATTCCCATCTGTCCTCCCCCAAACTGTGACTTTTTTTTTTTTCAGTAGTGCTTGGAGGATGCTTTTTTGCTAATAGTCCTTTATTTCTTTCCACCAGTGCTGATGAAGTCATTTTGAAAATGCATGGAAGCCAGCTGACACAAAGATACTTGGAGAAACATGGGTTTGATGTTCCCATTATGGTTCCTAAATTAGATGGTCTGGGGCTCAGACTTCCTCCGCCAACTTTCTCTGTTTTAGATGTGGAACGCTATGTAGGTAAGAGTCACTCTGGAGTACTTACAAATGATCCTGTCTGTAAATTAAAATAAATATTTGCATGATTACAAGAGCTTCCAGGGTGCTAAATATATATTCTAAATTGAATAACTTCTAACCAGAAGACTAGTAGAGAGTAAAATTAAAGCTACATTTTGGGGGGGGTTGGTTTTGTTGTTTTTTTGTGGGTTTTTGTTTTGTTTTGTTGTTTTTTTTTATGGTGTGGGGTTTTTTTTTGTTTTTTTTTTTAATATGTGGTAGATATGTGATAGGAGTACAACCTTACTTTTCAGCTTTCAAACACTAATTTTGGTGCAAGCTAAACATGGAATGCTGGCTTTTTTTTCTGCTACATATTGTAAACCAATAAAGTATAATGACTTTTAAGATTGTTTTCTTTGTGGGAATTGAATAAATCACTCCTATGATCAATAAAGTTTAATCACTGGTTAGGATATTGCAAAACTTAATGTTTTGGGCTCAGTAAATCGGCATTTCTGAATTAAATGTTTCTTCCTGGAAAATTTCCCACCTTGGCTTCCTCTGGTGGGAGAGCTAGAGCTTCCCGAGGACCATTTCTTTCTTTCTTATCAGATCTCTTTAACAGTCTACAGTTGTTTCAACCTCATGTAAATGTGCGGTACAGAGAAATAGAGACTGACCTGATCGCAGCATGACATTTCCTGTAACATACAGTTGAGAAGTCTGTATATGACCTTTTCTGTGTTCTTGTGATAACCTAATATAATGATATGTGCTGAAAGTAGGTTTTCCATCCATCAGCATTTTACAGTAGCACCAGGACAGAGGATATAAGTGGTATATGGAATGTTGTTACCATTATGATGATTATAAATGGAAGTGTGTTCTACTTTAAAGTGTAATTATCATTTTGATACTTCTGAATCTTTTCTTTTGGAATACTGCCTCTTCAGGTTCAGAGACAAACTTGATCTTCTCATTCTCATACATATATTTTGACCTGCCAGATTCTACAATATAGGGAAAAGATTCGAATGCCACAGATTTGCATTTCTGTTATTGAAATTAAAAATAAGAAAATTGAATAAATACTATTCCAACTGGAATTTATCAAGATTATACTAACTTGCAATTTTAAAGTAATTACATCTATAATGTACATCTAGATATATTCCAGCATTCCAAAATTGTCAAATTTGACCCTTGTATGACTAAATGGACATAAAACGATTACTGTTATAATGTTGTTGTTAGTCCTTTCTCTTGGCTAAAGGTTCCTTCTTGCTTGTCTAGTTCTACAGATACATCACTTTAAAATACATGATATGTAAACCAGTCTTTATTGTCTTCAGAAATGAAGCACACTCATGACAATTATTCAATGCGTAACTTTTAAGCACACAGTAAATTCATGTATATAAGGAGGGTGGGGGTGGGCTTGTAGAATGTTTGCGAAGGAGTATCTGCATAGTTTGTAATGTCAAAAACTTAAGAATTGTGGCACAAGTTTAGTGCAGTTTGCTAAGAATTACAAGAATTCTCAGTGGTCCTTGTGTTAAATATTCAAGCGCTGTGGTGATGATTAATAGGAAGAGTGAGGAATAGGTCTGCCTTGATAACTTTCTCTATGCTAGTCTTTCCAATTGCAGCCACAAACCCAATTTTGTTTTTAAACAAGTTGCAGTCATTTTATACTGCTTTTTCTTTTTGGTTAACCACAGGAAAGAAAAATTATTTTTAGAGTGTTTTCAGTTCTGTCCTTAGCTGATTATAACAATTAAAGTTAGACCTAATAAAAAGTTGGTTTATGCTGATGGGTCTGTGTTACAAGAGACTACTGACAGTAGTGGAGTTTTTGTGCAGAAATGTTTTGATAAAGACTGGAATAAAGTTAATCTCTTTTAAACACCTTAATTGGCTGTTTTTATCTGCAAAAGGTTTAAGAAAGTCGTTCTGTTTTTTGCAGGTGGTGACAAAGTGATAGATGTAATAGATGTAGCAAGACAAGCAGACAGTAAAATGAAGCTACATAATTATATTAAATATTTCACAAATCCTGACCGACCAAAAGTATTGAATGTGATCAGCCTGGAATTCTCGGACACAAAGTGAGTATTGACTTCAATTCCTTGAATGTAGGAAGTGATTTTCACTAAGTTAAACCGTACGTATAGGAATATAATGTCTGTAGTGGGAAAGATAGGAGGCTACATATTTTATGTAGACAGCTACTGTGATGTAATAAGGGTATAAAACATTTTTACTAATTCATAGGTAATAACTTCATAGCAAACAAAAATGTAAAGCTGTCATTTAAAAAGAGGTATTGTCACTCTTGATTATATTTATATGGTTCTTGTTTGTTTGTTTGTTTTAAAAGGATGTCTGAATTAGTGGAAGTACCAGATATTGCCAGAAAGCTTTCGTGGGTGGAAAACTATTGGCCAGATGATTCTGTCTTCCCTAAGCCTTTTGTTCAGAAGTATTGCTTGATGGGTGTCCAGGACAGCTATACTGATTTTCATATCGATTTTGGAGGAACATCAGTTTGGTACCATGTTCTCTGGGTATGAAGGCTTCTTGGTTTATGACTGCGCAAAACAAGTTGATCAGTGTGCAGCGTTCTGCCATGGCATTATCACCTCTTTAGAATTACCACCTGTATTAAATTTTGTGCTTAAAAAGCTAGGGGAGGAGCTTGAAAGTGAATTACTGATTGTTGGTGTTGCATTTTTATGCTTTTATTTTAGAATGCGGTTGGTGACTTCTAGACTATAACTGGTTGATTGATCATTTTAGTAGACTGGTAGGTGATACAGTGAGGTTTTAGTATGAAAAAATGTATTGAATGAAAATCGTTGACATACTCAACTTTTTGTTCTTCTCACAAACTTTGACCATGTATACATCATAGAAGAGGCAAAGCGGTTTCATCTTATGTTTTCTCATTTGGCATGTGTGCACATACCCATACATTGTTTATAAAACCTGGAATGTTTTGTACTCCAATGAAGAGTTTTGTTTGGTTTGTTTGCTTCTTTTACATCACAAGACACCAACTGGTTAGTGTACTATTGACTAAACTTTTGGTGGATTACAGTTGTGAAACACTGGGGCTAGGAAGCCCCAGTGTTCCATAGAGGAAATATGGAGTACTTAGCATTTAGATCAATCTATGACTTTATTAGGAATGACTCAGAGGTTGTAGTATTCCTCCAAGAGAATAGTGATTTATTTATTTGATATTTTTGTTTAATAGGGTGAGAAGATATTCTATTTGATCAAGCCCACCGATGAAAATTTGGCTCTGTATGAGTCTTGGAGTTCATCTGTCACCCAGAGTGAAGTATATTTTGGGGACAAGGTTGACAAATGTTACAAATGTGTTGTGAAGCAAGGACACACTTTATTTGTTCCAACAGGTAAGAGTTTCCCCTTATTACTAGGACTTGGCATGTTTAATCACCCAGGATTTGTGTTATCAACATTTGGTTTCTCTTAAAATTTTGGATAAGAGAGAATAATAAAATAAATTTAGAAATTTAGATTTTCAAAACAAGTAATTAGTTTTTTAGATTGCCTGACAGTAATAACAGTTATCAGGGAAAGAAAGGGTGTTTGTTACCCAATTATAAGACAACAAGTTAAAGCTTAATTTGGGTATCAGGGAAATAGTTCCAATTCATAGAGCACACATTGTTCACCATTTGATAGATATCCAGACTGAATTCTTACCTTAATTTTCTAATAAAATTTTGTTTTTACAGCTTTTAAATATTGTAAGAACTACTAGACAAAGTTATTACAAAACCAGGACATAAACAACTTATGCTGTAGGCTAGAGGATTAAAAATAAAAGTTGGGTGGTTTTTTGACTTGGGTTTGGGTGTTTTTTTCCTTTTTTTTAACTGTGGTGGAGCCTGTGGAGATTCTCTGAATCAAAATGAAAGTGTCCCTAAATAAAATTGAAGAATATATAATTGAATTAATAAAAGGATATTTATAGATACAGTTTATGAAACTGTGGAGTTCATAAATTCATTTCAGCAGCTTCTTTTAAAAATGATGCAGTGGCATAGTCTTTTCTGATTTTCTTTAACAACGTTTCTTGTAGCCATCACCTAATAGCGTCTGATAAATTACAGGACATTCTTAAGAACACGAGAAACACCAAGGCAATTAAACTTATCTATTTATAAACATTATATATTTAAAAAAAAAAAAACAAAACACAGAAAAATCCTCCAAACAAAACACACCATGCCCACCCCCAAACTCCCAAATACCATAAACTTAGAAGTCTTTAATAAATTAAACCATATTTTGCCAATAAAGTTAGTGCCAGTTAATTTATTGTATTTTCACTTATCCAGCCTATCCATATAAATACTTTTTATTATTTTATTATTAAAGATTTGTGCCAGGTACTATCTTCCTTTTGTGGTTTTGGTTTGTTTTTGTTTGTTTGTTTGTTTGTTTTTTTGAGGAAGCTTTAAATACACGGGGAAGGAAAATGGTGCACAATTCTCCTCTGGAATAAGTCTTGAAGATTATATTCAGTATCTTATTCTGTCATAGACTTCCTAGACAGACTACTACATTTTTCTCATAGCTCAGTTCTCTGCCTGTGACGTTTAGTGTTCACTGTGCTAGTTCATGTCTTGTGCAGAATACATACTACATGGTAAGGAGCTGTATATGCACGTAACATTCCTGAACATGCAGAGCTTTTTAAAACCATATATTTTTGGCAAGAGATGACATTAATTCTCCATTTATCTAAGTGTAAGGTCATACATCTATGAACAAAGAATGCAGAATTACAAAATGAAGAACTTCATTGTGACCCACAGATCTTTGAAAATAGTTACTGCTTCCCAAGTAATCAGCTGAATCTAAGCTCTCACTATAATGTGGTCAAAAAGAAAAGTGTCATAAAATGATAATTTCTAATGTATATGTGTATTTGTGTGTGTATACACAAAAAATGATCCTTTTTACTGTGAACGTGTGTATACACGTGTTTATATACATATGGTGGAGTATAGTGTAAAAACCAGTAAATTAAGCTAAGCTTCAAGGCAGGTGTTTAAAAAATGGGAAATTCTATAATGCTGTTTAAAGGCTTTAGTAAAAACCTGATGTCTACTGAAAAACACTTTTGCTGTTTCTGCTTGCACTGATGCTAGTGGGTGTCATATTTATTTTATAATCTCTGAAATATGTTCAAAGTAGACTTCTGATTTAAAATTAATCTTGCATGTAGATGAATAGCACCTACCGGGAGGCTCTAGAGAGTTATATAAATATTATTCAAGATATTCGGTGTGGTCTACACCAAATTTTCTTGCCTTGTTACGTAGACCTTGATCAGAACTACAGCATAAAAATAGCAAGCAGGAATGTTAAAAAATTTAAATCCCTTAGTTGATAGAGGTATGCCATAAAAATCCTTGATGTTGATGCAACAGTGAGGAGGCTTGGTTGTCAGTTTTGTCAGTGTCTGGGGAGATGTGTGTTTGAAGGACTGAAATACACATATTCCTTGGAGAGTCAGAGGTATTCATCAACTATGATGATGATGATAAGAATGAAAAATTGAAACCATGTTAACAAGTGCAAAATGCAGCTGGTGGTACAAGGCAATCTTCATTGCACTGCACTTCTCAAAGAACAGAAATAAAACTGAACGCTTTATAATATTAATAAAAAAACCCCTTAGGTTGCATGGGCCATTGTATTCTGTATTCTCTTGTATACTGTTCTGTAACTTCTTTCCTTCCCAGACTACATAGTAGGCATGTTGCTTAGTCAGCATTGTTGCTAGGCTTCTGGTCTTTTTATGTGTGGTACCACAACAACTAGAACTGGTTGTTCTTAACTGAATTAGGGCATTGATTTAATGGTAGTTTGCAATATGTAGTTGCTTGTGATTTGGTCTGATCTTACCTCAAGTTGGGGAGCTTCCTATGTTTGTACGTCTTGCAATAATCTGCAAATGTGTGGCCAAATCATCTTTTATCAAAAGATCACCTGTATGCATGCAAAATCTGGAAAAAAAAAAATCTTGAAAGAAGAAACTCTATTTGTCGTTTATTTACATTAAAGCTGTACTGTATTAATTTTAAAGGTAACTGTTTTTAATGAGGAAGCTAATATCACGTTCTTTTGTGTACTTACTTGAAATTATCCAGTAGTAATCAGCTAGACTGATAGCATAATGTTGGCCATGTTTTGCCATGTTGATTAGTGGCGTTCACAAGGACAATATTTCAATTATGTGACAAATTTATATAGTCAGAGTGCCTAGACTAGATTTTAAACTGGTCATAATTTCACTGGAATTAGGATGACTGTATTTAGAATAATTAATGGAACTACTTCTGAATTCCTATTTGAGAAACTTCAGTGTTGCTAAATAACTTTTTTATGTTGTGCTAACAGCTCAACATGTAAATATTGAAATGAGTATAATTTCTATATTATTGTTATGACTTTATCTTTTGTTCAGTATGTTTTTCCTCTCTTGACTTGCTTATTTTTGTTGATTGTAGTGAAAACTTCTGGGAATTTTTACCTGAAAAATCACTGGCGGTGGCATTTCCCCACCCACCCCCTCCCCACCCCAGTAAAAAATGTCTTAAGTCCTTCAGAAAACTACAGTTCCCCTAGATTTGTGAAACACTGTAATTTACATCTTGTTAAAATTTAGATTACTTGTTCCCAGCACAGAATATGTTTTTTGGTTTTTGTTTCCAGGAACAGCATTTTTACTTACACATGTATCTAAAAACAGTCTTAGAGTAATTTATATGTATGTGTTAAGTTTCAGAATCTGTCATTTCAGGCTGGATTCACGCTGTGCTCACGTCTCAGGATTGTATGGCTTTTGGAGGAAACTTTTTGCACAACCTCAATATTGGCATGCAGCTCAGGTTAGTCTCAGCTCTTACTATACCTTTTCCTCAGTAAGTAGGATATTATTTTAATAGATATTTTTCTTCATGCTCTTAACCAAGATCAAATTGGTACAGGCTCTCAAACAGACAATAGTGGCATTTTCAGTTAGACTGTATCAAACACATACTCTTATTTCATTTCTGCAAAGTTTGTTTCGAAAGCAAAATGAAGGGTATGCAAGAATTTAAGTGAATAAAGATAAAAAAAAGAAAGCAAAACTCTACTTTGGAGATTAGTATAAGTGAGTGAAACAAAACTGAGCAAGCCCAGGTGTGCGACACTGAGTTGAAATGAGCATCCTCAAGTCAGCATTGCTCTAAGGGCAGCTGTATTTAGTTTTTGTCCAAGATGTGGAGCTGTCTTCTAAACATATTGTTTTTATTTATTACAGTGGAATCCTGATAAAATTCCATCTGTTAAAAGATCACACATTGGGTTTGTATCCTAGTTTTATGAAGTCCAACTTTATTCTTAGAAGTGCCGCAGTCAAACTTGATAAGGTCAGAGCCTGGATGAGACCAGAGTTCAGTCTTGTCTGTGGTCTTGTTGGGATTTAACTATGTGGTACTTGCTTTTATTTATCATGGCCATGGTTATTTTATTTTATTTTGGACATTGTGTCAATTTGAATGATTAGATAGTTGAATAATGAATTTGATAATTAAAATAGTCACATTTTGTGATGTTTCTATTTATTCAGGTGTTACGAAATGGAGAAGAGGCTAAAAACCCCAGATCTGTTCAAATTTCCTTTCTTTGAAGCCATCTGTTGGTTTGTGGCCAAAAACTTACTGGAAACATTGAAAGGTAATCCTTGTTTTGTTTTAAGAGATATACATATATCTGCCTTTTTTTTGTTTGTTTGTTTTTCCATTGATAATGGAGAAAATAATACTGCTGTTCTGTGAACAGAGGAAACTTTTAAAGCTGGAAAACCAGACTTGAATTCCGTTTTTTTGGGAAAGTCACATTATTTGTTAACCAGATCTTAGTGAATGCTGCACTGTGACAGTTCTAGATCCAGCAGTTCTTGGGTTTAGTAAATGATATTTCTGAAAACTACTTTACTGATTAAAGGTTTCAAGGGTAACTTGCGCTGTGCAGAAATCTTAGTGCACTTGGTGATGTGTGTAGCGAACGCTTTTAGCATGCTGCTGTAACCTTTGAATGATTTTGTTCGTGTTTTCCTCCAATGCTGATGGTGTATCTGGTCAATGAAAATATTCTACATTGTCAAGACAGAGTATGATAGGATTAATTTGCCATTATCTTGAAAAGACCTTGTTAAGGAAGATAAGAAGCTTATTTTGGTGGCATCAATTTTTCACTCAGGCTTCTTCTATACCACTTATGATATTCGAGTACCCTGTGGTAGCCTTTCTTTCTTTCAGCAAATGACTGTCTAAATGATCCCACTAACTTATATCCGTGGGTTTCTTCTTGATGACTTCACAGCTGAACGAAGAGAAGACTCAGGAGGGATCTCATCAATGCTTATAAATACTTAAAGGGAGGGTGCTGGGAGGATGGGACCAGTCCTTTTGCAGTGATGCCCAGTGATAAGACAAGAGGTAATGGGCACAAACTTGACCGTAGGAAGTTCCATCTAAACAGGAGGAGCAACTTCTTGACTTTGAGGGTGGCAGAGCACTGGAACAGGCTGCCCAGAGAGGTGGTGGAGTCTCCGACTCTGGAGACATTCCAAACCTGCTTGGACACCATCCTGTGCAACCTGCTCTAGGTGTCCCTGCTCTGGCAGGGGGCTTCGATAGATGATCTCCAGAGGTCCCTTCCAACCCCCGTGATTCTGTGATTCTTGCACTTCTGCAATTTTCTTTGACCTTTTCAGTCAAACTATCTGTTGGTCTTCTGCTGTTTCTTGTGATGGGGAAAGGTGTCTGTGAGGGCATTTGTAGGAAAGATGCATCGCTTCCTATAAGCTGTGTTAAATCATTTATATCAGTGCTTATCAATAGACATCTCAACAGCATCTTGTTCGTGACAGTTGCTGGTCCTTTCCGAACTTCATCATCTAGTCCTGTAATTCCTGTATCTGTACCCATGTATAATTGAGCTTGAGAGAGTGCCTGTCTGACTTCACCTTCTTTTCCTCAAATATTTTGCCCTCTACCTGCTCTATTTAATCTTGATAATAAATGTCATATTCCAAATGATGTATTTCAAAGGAGAGAAATCAACCCTCAGAGGAGGCTGCTGAATTCAGCTTCTGCTTTGGAAGAGATCAGAATCTCATGTAACCTTTTTCTAATATGAAAACAGTCACAGTTACTGGAAATGATCTATTTTCCTTTCAGCAAAAGAAGGCATTGAACAACCCTTGTTTCCTAAATGAGCATTTAAAGTTTCTGGACGAACCTAAAGCAACTCAGAAATCTTACCAAATAAAACAAACTTGCAGAAAATTTTTCCTTCCAAAAAGAGTATTTTCTTCTTGAAAGCTTGCTTTGGTTGGTCTCATACCTGCGTGTTTAAAATTTATAAACTCATCAGAAGACATAGGGGCTGTATTCCTGCTGGAAAATCAGTCGGTTATGTTTCTAAGTCATCTAGCTAACTATGAGTTGTGTCCCATGTCCACTCCCCCGCCTCTTCCCCCTTCTCTTTATGACTCCTTGAGTACATAAAGTAAGAGCCTCTTGTGACTTGTATCTTAGGGGAGGGGTATGAAGCTTATTCTCATGTTATTTTTGGTGTATGCATTAGCAGATATTTTGTTGCAGAACAATGCTATAATCTATAAACACATCATAAAAAATTAAAATTGAGATTTCCATGACTAGAGTGGAGATTGTGTTGGGCTTTGGCATCAAGACTCATGTGAATTAGGTGTTTACCAGTCAGAATACTTTGCTTTATAAATAAGGGATGATACTATTTCAGATGTGAATGGTAATGGCGATGACCAACTTTTAAAATGTTGAGTGCGTGGTTGTTAGCAGTACTTTATGTGAAATTCAGATCAGTAAGCAATATCAGCTCAATATATCTTTCTGGTTATTTTTATAGAATGATGACAGGGTGATAAACATTTTAGTTTTGGCTTTTCATTGGCAATAAGTGTTTTATGATACTGTAAGTGTTGTGGCATTCACCTAAGCTATCTTTCTTCATAGTTCTTGGGGCTTCAGAATAGGTAACTTGTTCATCTATCCAATACTCATTAATTTTGATTACTCTTATGGCATGCAGTCTTTTCTATTGCAACTAAAAAATCCAGTCTGTGGTGCTGCGCTGTATTCTCAAAAACTCATCAATTGTGTCATCTGGAAGGCAGCTAGTACCCTTTAACAAGTAGGAGCCATCTTGAAGGAAAGAATGGCTGTTTAGTAACAGAACTTCCCTTTTTCTGCCAGCAGACTAATACATTATCCTTAAGAATAGTGTTTTATTATTGTATTCTTTTAAAGGAATAAAATGAGCTGAATAGTTCTAGTCTTGGTCTGTTTGCTATTGACAAGTGGAAGTATTTGTCAGGAACATGGGGAGAGGTTGCAATCTACTTTTGACTCTTTATGGAGGATTTGTCTTTTCCCTTCTTTTTTCCCCCCTGAAGGAAAAGAGAAAATTGGAAAGGAATTGCAATTGCCTGGGAGCACCAGCTTTCTTAAGAAGAGCAGCTTCTGTAGCAGAGTGGTTTCCACCCCCTGTCCCCTTTGATTTGGGGAGGAAAAAAGGTGTAAACTGTGTGAGGGAGAGCTGTGATATTTGGAAGGGTGACAGAAAATGTTTGGGGAGTGAAAGTGTGCTAGCGTGAACCGTTTACTGTATGTATGGGAATAAGCAGTAGGGATTCTAATTTAGAGATACATCCCACATCCTTCTGGTCTGCTTTGACTAAAATATTTCTGAATGAAATAGAAGTGATTTCTTTCTTCAAATATGTTTTCTCTTTTTCTGTATTTTAGATCTGTTTTGTTCTAATTGACCTTTAGTATGTTGTAAACTATCCCTAATTCACCCAAGAATAAGTCCAAAAAAAAAAAGATTTTATGTAGAATCACTTTACGGTTGGGCTGGGGTTTTTTTGTTACAGTATGCACACAAATACAGGATGTCATGTTTCATTTGCTTGCACAATTTTTCGGTTTTTGTGCTGTTGCATAATGGCAACTTTATTGGCTGAAGGGTAGGTATCATTCTATTGTTTTCACTGTTAGTGTGTTTCTAAATTGGTATCTGTATCCTTTTTAGAACTGAGGGAAGATGGTTTCCAGCCTCCAGGCTATTTAGTGCAAGGAGTGAAGGCTTTACTTACTGCTTTAAAATTATGGATGAAAAAAGAAGTAAGTATAAGTTATTTTGTTTGCTATCTTGATGAGCTCTCTTTTGATTTAGAAGTAAGTTGAAGGTTTCTGCCCTTTTTAAGATTATTTTTATCTGTTAGTTGAGTACTGAAAGACTCTACAGAGAGTATGTGCTGCTGATCTGGGGAAGAAGGATCATGACAACTTTCTGTTCCATGATGCTAATAAGGTTGTCTTAGACCAATTAATAAGCTCTTGTATTGTAGCTGATAGAAGTAGAATCTTGCATCACCTCAAGATGGGATAAGAATGCTAGAGGATAAGCTGATAAGGTGGGGCTTTTTTCTAACAAATGTGTTTATACAGTTGCTTCATTCTAGTCTGAGGCAATGGAGGGATGGAATGCCCTGATATTCAGCATTTTCCATTAATGTCAGTGCTTTGGAGAGCACATTTCAGTTACACCTGTGTTGCTGAAGAGTTGGTTTAGCTTCAGATGAGGATATTCACTTCAGTTGAATACTGTCCCTGCTGAACACTGACTCCTGTAAAATCATTAATGTGTAGTCTACGCTAGCTTTGCTGGTGCTTTGCTCTCCAGGAAAGCTTATTTGTTTTGGCACAGCACTGAATCTGGCCTAACTCCATGTGTTTTTTCATGTGCCTGAGCTAATAAGCCGTCTTGGAACCTGTGCGTCTGGGAAGTACTGTTCACTGACAGGCAGTTTGGTTCTTAATTCTTATCAATTCTAGTTTGTTGCTGGCCATGCCGGCTTGCACTGGCTCTTGGAGATCTGTTTGGTCTTTCTGCCCACAAGTTCTCCTTGTAAGAGAACTTATTATACAACAGATATGAAATATGCACAGTGCTGCATCTAACATAATGAGCTTTGTGGAACTGAACATGAGGTGCAAACACAGAGGTGGTTACTCTGTGTGGAATCAGCTGGGGTCCAGCCTGTGTAGTGTTACTGATTCTAGGTGAACCTTTTGCTGGCCCTCTCTGACACCTCTGAGTTGGTTCTCCAGCGTCTCTTTGTCTGTGCCATTCTGGATCAAAGCTAGCTAGTAAGCAGTGTGGCAGTATTTACAGGATGTTGTGCCTAAGTTGTTAAACCAGGTGTGAATCCAAGCTATCTCTGCATCCGTGGCATGGATAATAAGCAAGCCGAGTAATCAGACTGCTGATAACCGAGTTCAAATGTAGCCTGGATAAATCCTTATTTTAATTTGAAATTGGATTGTAATTCCTCT
Organism: Burhinus oedicnemus; assembly: GCA_008921705.1. Taxonomy (NCBI): domain Eukaryota; kingdom Metazoa; phylum Chordata; class Aves; order Charadriiformes; family Burhinidae; genus Burhinus; species Burhinus oedicnemus. The sequence goes on along the minus strand of VFFE01007547.1, from coordinate 690,992 downwards.
TTTCTAGATTGCTGTAGCATAATATTGTAGCATTTGTGTACTGGCTAGTAGCTTATTAAGTAGTTTGATTAATACTTCATCTAGAATGTGATATGTTTCCTACTTTTCTGTGGCAAAAAAATTATTTGTACATGCTCCATTCTGAGACCTGTAAGTATTCCCAAACCACTGGCTGAACAGACCCTTTAATTGTGAGGAAACTGCACAGCATCAGTGATCTAGTCACAATGTCATCTGCTGTCCGCTATCTATTGTATTTTGTACCTTGTGTTCATCTTTTCTAGCTACTGCTACATAAGTGAGCTGTGATCTTTTCTTCGCAGCAGGCCATGTGCATGATAGGATTGTAGTTGTATGCAGCTGAAGACAGGAGGAACTTTGTACATTGCTGTATGATCTGCTCATGCTGGGGATTTCAGACAGATTCTGAAAAAGAAATGACAAATGAATACTCCACAAATGAGAAACCTACTCATGAGGTGTCATGATTGTATCATGGAGTATGTCTTTTCAAGACATATGTGAATTATCTTAGTGCATTGTTTTAAACTGCTTGCTGGATAATTTCAATCTTGTCTGCAGCAGGGCAGTGGTATCTTCATTTCTGCAATATTTAAAAACTGCCAAAAATTACAAGATGCTGAGAATAGAGATTGAGTGCTACTAAAATTATTTTAGTTTTCATGTCTTGATTTGAATTCACTTTGTGCAAGGCTTTTATCAGTATGTGCATCCTCTGATTACTTTGGTGCAGATCATCAGTCTGCAGGTTAGTTATACGCAATAACGATGATGACCTATCCAGTCATCTGAGCTCTTGAATTTTAGCTCTGGCTTCCTTCCAGCTTGCATAAGCAACAGGTCTCAGATTCAGTTTTTCAGATGTTTGATTCCTGTGCCAGTAAGACCATTTTGGGCAAATGTTATGTGTTTTTTAAAAAATATATTAATAGCTGTTGTAAAAGAAAAAAAAAACAACAGGTTTTTTTGTAAGGAGGGAGGGATGTTGGGTTTATTATTTTTATTTTGTCTTTATTTTTTGTGTGTGTTTTTAAGAATTGATATACTTTATTGTGATGCTAGTTTTCAAAGATAGGTGGATTCATTTACCTACCAGGACTTTTTTTTATCTCTATCTCTTGATTTAAGACAAGTTTCTTTTTCCTCTGTATATTTCCAACATTTACAAAACCATTTCTTGAAGCTTTTGAATGAATCATAGCTTTTTTTCATTATTTTCTTTACCTGCAATTTACATCTGACATACTTAGGCCATTTTGTTGCTACTGTTCTCCCTAGTACAAGAGAATTCCTCAGTGCTGTTCCTTTTCCAAAAGGCAGTATGCAGAGACAACTTAAAACCAAGTTATTTAGTAATGATAATAACTTTCCAGACATGATGTCTGTATCTATTTGTATTTCCTGCCCATCCTCTTCTTCTGTCAGGCTGTTAGTCTATATATCTATTTGAATTTGTTTGCATATTTAAGTTGCTTGGATGGATTTTTTTTTCTTTCTTTCTTTTTTTTTTTTTTTTAATAGTCACTCTGCCACAACTTAACTGAGAAAGCTTTGGTGTAAATAGATATCTTTTATAGTGGCAAACAAGTGAGCTTGCTAGTGGAACTTACTTTGCTCAAAGAGTTACTATAATTCACACTGGCAAAATAATGTGCTTCTGATACAAACTATGTTTGTATTAGGAAGGCTTTTCAGTATTTTTAAACCAGAGAAACTTCGAAGTGAGTGTTTTGGAGGATTGCATCGGTCACTTCCTCCTGAAGTCTTCATGGACAGGAAGGCTTTTGGGAGAGTGAAGTCCTTAAGTAGAAAGGACTGAATGGTCCTAAAATGACTAGTAACTTGCTGGAAGAATTACACAATTTAGTGGCAGAGGTGCCATGTTCCCAAGTGTGAATATGTAGAGGTGGTGCATTCAGAATGAACAATGGTGAGTAATAGCAGCTGATTTAATCTTTCCTGTAGAATTAATGGCACTGAAATGAATGATTGTACTATGGTTATATACCCATGTTGGGTTTTTTTTGGGGGGGGAGAGCATTCGTTTTAATGACTGAGAGGAAGCCAGGTTCAATGAAATGTACATATTGCTTCTAGCAGTAATGTTGCTGCTGAATCTCATTTTTGAAGTGTGGGTAGATGAAAGTGTTTGTGGGATATTTTTCCATTTAAATAGTTAATTAAGAGGATACCAGAATTCATGTCAGTCGTTCTGGTCTATGTGTGAGTGCTGTTTTGTCTGTTTAATTCTAACTAAAAGTGTTTTGAGGCACATTTAAACTGCACATACAAAATATTAAACATATTTTTTACTAGATCTAAGTGTAGAGTGTTTGGACTTACTCAGATTGGTGTTATGTGTACAGGAAATCTGTCTCTGATACTGTTTCAGAGGATTAAAGGGAGCATAAATTGTTACAGCTTCCTAAATTTTTTTATGGGGAATGTTTTTTGTTTTTTTTTAATTGCTTTGTCCAACCTGCTAGATTTTAAATAAGCTAAGAAGGTAATTTTTAAAAGTGGAGCGTGAGGCTGATTTGTAAAAATCTGCATGTTGGTTACTGATTATTATTCTTCATTTGCTCTTTAGATTAAATTTTTGCCATAGTGAAATTCCCTTTGTCTTTAGCTGTTTTGAAGGTCATGACTCTACCGAGTTCCTGAAGTGTGGCTCTATACTGACTATGCTTAAGGGAAAAAAAGAAGCTGATTACTGTACTGAGGCGGGGGAAAAAAAAAAGGTGGTTGTCAGTGTGGCTTTGTATTACCTCTTCTTTAGATTCTTAGAGACATTGAGGGATATATGGTGCCTTCTAGAGCTTGGACTGGAAGCTGCAGTATGTGTGTATCTGTCCTGGCAGTTTGCAGTCATAATTACAGAAATTAATCTGTTTTTTTCCTTTTCAGTTTTTTTCCCTGTAGATTTGTTTATTTCTTACTACTTCCGCTTTTATCTGAAAAAATGAATTAAATATCTTTTCTTCCTCCTTTGCATACAGCTTGTAACAGAACATGCATTTGAAATTCCAGACAACATTAGGCCTGGACATCTCATAAAAGAGCTCTCAAAAGTGATTCGTTCGGTAGAGGTAAGAACAGAAGCAACCCTACATAAGCCTGCAGAAAAAAAAAAAATCTTTGAATCAGGGATTTCCGTAGTAGTTATGCTTCTGATTGACAGTATTCACCTTTTAATTTATTTAACGTTCATTTAATAATAGAAGATCATGGAAAACTGTTGGGAATACAGAATATGGAAGCTATGAGTATTTCAGATAAAGAAAATGTATAGTGAGGGTGTTTTATGTATTTAAAAAAAAGAGTTGTTTTTTTTTTTTGTTTAATGGTGAAATTATTTGTAGGTCAGTATTTCTAAAATATTCTCACCTATAACTACTTAAAATAATCATTGTGAATATGTTGTTGAAGAGTTTAATTTGAAATTCTGTGCATATTCCATTCTCCTACCCTCTTGTTTGTTAGTTTTGGTCCAGTTGTCATCTCTTTTGCTCTTTTCCTTACATTTTGTCTCTGTTTGTTATATAGTCAGTGTGGGTTTTTTCTTTCTTTTTTCCATTCCTATACCAGCGTTTTGCTCCTTTAATCCTTAATTAATATTGATTCTTGAAAAAAATCTCACATTTGCATGTGGAGAGAACAGTTCTCAGAACTGAAGAGAAAAGAGATCTGTTGGGTACAGTACATGTTTACTCTATGCTGCCTTCAAGAATAAAACCTTATGTTTTGGTGGTAGCTTTTGGTGTTAAGCATTACTATTGTGGGAGAGTTTAAAGGCCCCAAATGGGAAAGAGGTGCAGTAGAACTAAGCTTTATACATCAAATCCATAGGAAATACGTAGTATTTCTCTAAAAAGTCTAACAATTTTATTTTTATAATTTACATTTAATTAGATGAATGGGAAGTGGCACTTAAGTATGTAGGTTTATTCCTCTGAGACTTTTCTGAAATATGTGTTTTTAATTAAAGGAGGAAAACAGCAAACTAGTTAAAACTCAGGGAATTCTTGGTGTGTGTCCAACTTCACGGTCTTCACATGAAACAACTGCCCCTCACCACTCCAGACGAAGGGTGAGGAAACTGCGAGACCATGCTACCAAAACTCCTTCTAATCTGGACATCCTGGAACTCCACACCAGGGAGGTACTGAAAAGGCTGGAGATGTCACCGTGGGATGAGGCAAGTATTCAGTGATGTGCAAGAAAAACAAAACCAGAATAGATTTCTCATCTCTATTGAAAGGCAAAAGCTTTTCACATGCATAAGAATACAGGCTACTACTCTTTGTCATATGAGACATGAATAGAGTTAGTTTTGGTTTCTTTCCTTTGAATTTACCTGATAGGAATTTCTCTCTTCCTTGATAATTTTTGTGTGGAGATTCCTTCAACCTTTTGGTTCAGAAGGTGCCCTGAATCTGCTATGTAGTTCAAATACAGTTTTTGAATTAGGACTGCTGTAGCTATCAAGTACTGCTTTGAATCAGTTCTGTGAAGAAAAGGGAGCTTGTAAAGCCTTGATTTGGTGAGGCTCTAGGCCAGACTCCTTCTCAGTGTATTTTTAGATAGCTGTTTCTTATATTTTGTTTACTGTAATTTGATTAGCCTTGTTTTTCGGTCACGTTCCTATTTCCTGTATGACTGTGCCTCCCTACCGATAAGCCTAAGGCTGCCTTTGGTATCCACTGTGAGGCTGTGGACTTTGTGGCCATATTGAAAAGGTATCATGGAGTCAATGAGTGAAATGTAGTCTCCTGAAAAATTCTTTTTTTCAGGTTTGGTGACCTTATGTCAAAAAACAGCAACAGAAACGGGAGAAGGAGTGAGAGAATGGAAATAAATAGCTTTGTGAAAGAACATAAGTAGCTTTCTGAGAATACTGACAAAATTATCTGGGACAGAATGGACTGTCGTAGTGGAGAAATACTGATTTGGGTCCTTATATTGATCTTCATAAGGCACGGACCAGAGACATTACATTCGTTTAGCCCTCAAAGACAAGAAGCTGAACTTAAAATTTACCACAAATAGTTAACCTGTGCAGTTCATTGCTAGAAATAGTTTTTAAAATAAAATGTTCAGGAGTATTAGTCATTGTCATTTAATGTAGAAATAATATTGTTCACTATCAGTATTGACTTGTAAAAAAAAAATACTATTACATGTTCCTGGGTTGGCATATAAGTATATTGCCGATTGCTTCAGAGTATATGTCAAATGTAAATTGCTTTGAGCTAAGAAAGTTCTGCTTATGGCAGGTTGCTTTCCATTATTGTTATTTTACTGTCCTATAAATCAGTTCTGTAATACGAATTCCAGGGACCAGATATCAAATTCAGGAGTTGCCGTATCAGTTCCAAGCCCAGCTTTTGGCTTGTCTATCTCTGTTGGTATTTCTTTGTTTTGATAATTCTCCAAAGGAAATGTAAAAGGAGTATTATAGTGAAGTTGTAGTTGTTTCAAAGAAGGGGGAGATGCAGTCTGCTGTTTTTTACATCAAAATATTTTTTATCTGAGCTTTCTTCAGTTCATTATCAGGAAGGTAGCTATCCTGGTGCTGAGTTTAAGCTCTTGTGGAATGCAGAAAAAACAGTTGAATTTATAGAAATAAATAATAAGCAACACTGCTTTTACTTCTCTAGGATACCGCAAGCTCGAAACTGAATGGGAGATTTAACAAGCCCTTTCAGCCATCTTCTACAGTACCTGAATGGCGAACAAAGGACAATGATCTTCGCCTTCTGCTGTCAAATGGAAGAATAATTAGGTACAAAGGGTTCATTGTGGATCACTTTTTCCTCGTCATTATGGTCTGGAGCATTGATAATAGTTAATAACATTTCTTTTCTGTTTGTGGAGCTCCAAGTTCCAATTTACCAGTAAGATTCATGTTAGGAATATAGAAGGTATGTGTTGTCTGTTGTGTCTGCTGTCCCCTAGTGGAGCCATGGTTATGGAGTGAAGAGGAGGAGATGCTTTGCATGTTCCTTTGTTACAGCATTTCATTCAGTTGCTCAGTTGGCTTTGTACTGAAGGGAATGCTTCAAAGTAGAAATGGTTGTTTTGTATCCATCTATTAGAGTGATTCTCATTAAAAATATTCTGGTATAAATCTTTGCATCTTTATGGAAATGACGGTTGTACAGGGAGTAAAATGGGATTACGTACAATTCAAAATCAAGAGATGAGCATAAGAAAATGTGGCTTGTATCTTGAGACCACGTTGTAAATAATCAAAAGAAAGCAATTGAGGTTTGTAAGAATAACAAGTTTTTTTTGTTGTTTTTTTGGTTTTTTTTTTGGTGGGACAGAGATGAGAGACGCCCATTTACGGATCGAAGTCTTTACACGGCAGATAGTGAAGATGAAGATGACAGGACAAGGTCGAAAAAGATGACTGTTAAGGTAGAAGACCATCCCTCAGGATTTGAAGAAGAGAATGCAGATGCCCAGAAGCCACTGAACAGTAAGCTTGTCTCTAAGTCCTTTTAGTTGAACATTTTGATGATCTTGAAGAGGGTCTAACTATTGTGAAGTCTGACTGAAATTTTACTGAAGTGTAAAGAGGATAAGCTAATAGATCAGAGAAGTAACATTAGAAGTTACAACAAAACATTTGTCAAATACTGTTTGTCCACTGAAGAAGCTAACAGGATAGAGTTGAAAAGTAAAACTCACCTTCTTATGTTAGTGCCATCTTGAATACTGTGTACAGCATTTTTCAGAGTGGAGGTTTAATTGGTGTTCTAGATGGGCCTTTGTTCCTTTTGGTCTGTTTTCATAGTGCAAGAATGCTGATTTTTCTTGACCAAAATATACTTGAGTGCGACAAGTTCATCGCATGATTCACTAGAGAGAATAAAAGATCATAACATGCAGCTAATATTAAACCTGTTATATTTCTGTTCCATTTGGTGATTACATGCTTGATCATACAATTTTGTATGTTTGCTAATGAATAGGTTTATTCCATACAAGTGATCAAACATAATTTAGCATTAATAAAATCTTATACTTTCAACCTTTGCAGTAATCTGCAAAGCTTGGGAAGAATTTAGGTTATCTACTTTAACCTCACTTTTCAATACTTTAAGCCGTCCCTTCACTAGGAGTTAATCTTTTTTTCATGTTTCTGTAGCCCCAAGCCTTCCTGCCAAGTGTTCAGCAGTGCTGATCACACAGTCTATTAGTACAGTATCAATATTGAATGCCTGTTTTCGGTGCCTATTTTTAATAGCACTGTCTGTGTGCAGTGACAGATTGGTCCTTGCCATAGCTGTTCAGCTCTCTTTTTAATTATAAAAGTCACATCCTTTCACAGTAGAGCTTACAAGGACTCAGAGGATATGTATTAGGAAACTGAGGTCAACATTTAAAAGATAACAAGATTCCTCTAGAGACTTACAGTTCCCTTAGTTTCCTGCACAACAGTCTGTAACAACATTTGAGTCCATTGTCAGCCTGGATTCAATATTTAATTATTTTCGTTAAAAAAGCAATTTGTAATCCCTGTTGTCTGTACTTCCAAAGGTCATAGAGGACTGTATTAAGAAATTTGCACAGGAAAGAGGTCTCTCTTTGGGTACTCATGAACTAACAAGGCATATGGCTTGTTGAGCAAGGGCTTGGGTATATGTGGTGGGTTTACACTTTCAAAATTAAACTAAGTAAATTAAACTAAGTTTTACACTTGAATCAAAGATTAAATCATACAGAGAAATGGTAGATTTTCTTCAAAATTAATGCTGTTATTTGATACAGAATGAATATGGCCATGTGTATCTAAATGTAAGAAATGTACTTAGAACTAGAGGTGAATGTTGAGAATGTTCTTCCAGAAATTGAGTACTCAGGAATATTGCTAATATTTTTAATTGAATATCAGGAGTCTTCAAACTTTCTGATTAAATATCACATATATTTGATTATTTTGCCTTAACTGAAGGTCTACAGTGAGAGAGAGAGAGAGAGAGAAGGTACTCTTCTGCAGAGAATTCCATAAAAGGAACTACCTGTTTCTGTAACAGCTGCCACCTTCCATTGTTCTTACTGGGGTTTAGGCCAAGAGGCAATGTCCACAGACAGATGCCTTTAAACAGATCAAGCTCTATATAGCTTTGTGTGTCATGCCAAGATCCTGGTTCTGAACAGTGACCCAGTGTTATCAGAGAGACAAAGATCAAGTGCTGTACTTAATAGAGCAAGATACTTTGTGTGGATGAAGGGAAGGTGATTTAAGGTATTTTTTTGAATTCACAGTAGCTTAGCCTGACCTTACAGATAATGACTGCTTTCATTCACCTGATTTGTGGAGTATTCCTCCCAGTGTCTGCAAGCGTGCAGAGCCATAACTTTATCTGAGGATAGACTGGTTCATTTTAAAGTAACAATAGTAATTACCAAGGTAATTCACAAAAACAACAACAAAAAAAAGCAAACCCCAACCTGTTTATTTAGAGTGAATTTTTTTAAAGCTCAGTTACAAATCACATTCATGGATGAAGACATGAGGGGTCCTAATAATACATGATGTGTTGTCATGAAGATCAGTAAATGTATAAACCTGTATGTGAAAGAGAAGGGATTTTTTTTTTTTTTTTTAAGAGGAGTATAAAGGAATACATGCAACTTTCCTGGCTTTTTGAACATATAAGGCAGAAGGAAAACTGGGGAGGTATTCTCTGACTGCTTTGCATAGGCTTGCAAAATAAAGTAGAAGTAAAAATGGACAAAGGTTTGCCCACATATATGAAAATTGGCACAGCCAAACTGGATCAGACCTGAGGCTCATACATGTGTTACGTTGTATGTGCTGGTACCCAGCCCCAAATGAACCAGGAATGTCTCAGTAATGTTAGGTGGCTGTAGCTGGCCAGTCTAGATCGTATTATGGGCTAGTAGGCAGATAAATAATTTGTCTCTCTTAGTAGGGTATCATCAGTTAATCTCTATGAGAAGGCAAGAGGGCTTCTGAAATATAAGACCCTGTATTTAGCATTGCTTTTATAAATCTTAGTATTTTCTGTATATAGTTAATTATGTACGTTTCCAGTTTCTTCTCTCTCTTGCTGAATCATTTGCCTTCTTACAGGAAGACTCACGTTTCTTCTTAATAGTTTTGTCATTTGTATAATTAGGATTTTCCAGTTCCTTAAGACAGAAAGAAGAAAAGTTCCTGAGGAGCCTTTGTGAAGTTTGTTTGTTTCTAAATTGTGTTTCATTATTTACACATTAATTTTTCCTGAAGATCTGAAGCTCCACATGTGAGCATGTTTAGATAACCTTAATTGTTCTTGCCCCTTCATCTAAATTCTCTCTAAGTTTTGAGCAATTTTTTTCTTCAAAAATGGTAGTAGTCCAAAGAAAAATTCATTTGAGCCATATAATGGTATTATTTTCTGTATCATGCATGCGGTTGCTTATCCTAGAATCTTGTTTGCCTTTTTGAAGTGAGCCGAAGGCTTAAGTTATCATCAGAAATCCCTTGGGTTTTTTTGAGCTACAGTAATTTAGAATATTCATTTTATTGTCATATGTTGAGCATTACTTTATTTAGGTTAACTTCATACACAGTGTTGTTGGTCATTTACCATGTTTGGATCTTTCTCACAGTTCTTTTTAATACTATCTTAAGTTTAATTAGTCTCCTCTAGATTTTGGTCCCTGCTGTTCATTTTATTCACTCTCTGATAACCTGTCTCATTCTTAGCTTTCTTCTGACTCTAAAAATAATTTCCACTTGTGCAGTGTTTAGAAATTAATAATATCCCTTGAAATGTGTTTGACACTTATTTATGAACTTTGCCACGGTCTACAATAGGAACAAAATCCTACTAGAATTGCTGTGTATATGGGTTACAGGTACATCTTTTATGCTTGCATAATTAGTGAGTTATGATAATTGTGTTCTGTTTATGTGGTTTCATACAAAACTGTGCTGAAAGCAAACCAACACAGAGCTGAAATTAGCTCTGGAATAGAGACAACTACAGTTAAAACATTGGTTTGCTTTCAGCATAGTTTTATATGAAACTAAGTACTTGAAAACTTTTTAAAGTTATGTTGCTTTCTTTATGCACTACCTTCTTGACACACATTCATAAGTATTTTATTATATTTGGCTTTTCTCCAAAAAAATTTTGCTAGTTAAACTGCATATTGTAGTCTTTCACAAATTCATATTTAATCAAGATTTCTGCCAGCAGCCTTGACACAGGTGTACAGCTCACTGACCTTGAGCCTTGGACTCCAAACACAGATGTGTTTCCTGCTCGTGGTTGTTTGGGACATGTGCTGTCTTTTTAAGAGTACATGCTTCTGAGAGCTGCTTAGCTGCTTCATGCTTGAGTTCTTTCAGCACTTAAAGTAAACCATGTGGACTAGGTGGCTGATTTGATTGATTGCTTTGTCATATGCCGGTGTTTTTGATGCCTGTTTTGACACCTTATTCTCTGATTAGTACTTTATCTTACTGCTATCAAAAAGCATGTCTAAGGTTGGTATTTCTTCTCCTCCTCTTCCTTTTCAGGTCTTTCTGTGATGAAAACCAATGCAAGTATATTGTGTATCATCACAGTAATATTTTAATCTTCTTTAACAGGTCTGCATTTTAACCCTGATTGGCAGCTCTGTAGTAGCACAAAACAAGCAGAATATGCCAGTAAATTGTGATGTAAAAGTAAAATTGCAAGTAATGCAATCATTTTTTTTTTTAACCTTTAAATCACTTAATAACCTCTGACTTCCGTGTTTAGTGTTTATGTATAACTGCTTTTATTTTTAAACAAGGAAATTCCAGGTTCAAAGAGTTTAAGACGAAGTGATAGTGAGGATTACTTCTAATTAACTTTTTCTGAGAGTCGCTTCTCTGACTCTGACCTATATACAAAAGCAGAAATTGCCCAAGCTGCCATCTGTGGAGTATGTGCTCTATGGGGGAGAAAAAAATACGTGCTCCTGCTGCACCTGATTTCTTCTGGCTTCATCCAGTGAGCTGCTTGAGGAGTCTGTTGGTCAATATTAGGCAACTCACTAGAGTTTTAAGCAAACTTAACTTGTGAACCAGATCAGTGTGTGGATGTCCTTTTGTTTACAGACTGTTAAAATCTAAATATGTGTTTCTTGTTCTTTACTTCCAAAATAATTGTTAAATACTATATGCAATAAGTTTGAGTCTTATATTTTAATTTTTCTCTCCTCAGTGTTCTTTGAAAGTGTGAAATCAGAACTCAGGAACGGATCCTCAGAGTACTCTGATATTTCTGATTCAGAAGAATCTGAGCCTGATTGCACTACACAGGTATAGCTAGAAAAGTTAACAAAGCAATTAAACGTAATTTTGCCTGCTCACTTCAGATTTATCTGGTCGAAGTTTGTGTTAAAAGAGCAATAACAAAGTATTTAATTCTTGGTCAAGTTAATATCTCAAACTTACGGTTCTGCCTCATTCTTCATTTATTCTAGTGTTGAGAAAAATGACAAGATATGCTGTCTTAAGCCAAATTTTAAGATCTTTATCATTAAAACGGTGATGATAAACAGATGAGCCCTGCTCTGGAACATGCAAAGTCTGAAAAAAGTTAGATCCTAGTTGCTTTGTTCATTTCTTCTATAACAAGTCTAAATTTCATCATTAGAATTATGAGTACCTACCACACGGTTTCATTTTAGAGCATGGTTAAATGGAAACAATCTTAAAAGCCTTCAGTTTTTAAAATAAGCTGAAATCTCCTATTGAGATGTTTTAGACCATTTGAAATAAATGGGAATCTTTCATTTGAGGGTCTAGATTGTAGTGGTTTCTTTACAACTAAACAAAATATAAATGCAGGTACACACACGTGTACATGTGTATAGATATATAAACGCGTGTATTTTAATACAGCTTTTAATATTTAGAAATTGCATATGTATAAACAAAAATTTTCATTATTTTTTCCCTTGCAAAATTGTGCTCTGCCTTACTAATTTCAGTTTTAATAGCAGTAAATTGCTAATAGGATAACAGTAAAATTGTAATTGGATAGCAGTAAAATCCTAGTAGGGTGGAGTGATTACCTCAAATTTTTGTTTTGTGTTTCTGGAAAGCTAATGCTTTGGTCTTTCTTTCAATCATCAGCCTATTATAAGACTTTACAAGAAGTCTTCAAATGCCTACTTTTTCCATGGTGGTCAAAATCTATTTTTAGTAATTGTTGTCTTCCATTATTACCTTATCTAGATGTTGGAATAAGTGATAGGAACCTTCATGATGTAGCTTCTTCTTGCTTCCTAAACTGCATTGGCAGTAACTTTGGCTCAGCAGGTTTCCATTTTTAAGACACACAATCAATAGTTATTTTGAAGTAATATATTTCTTCTTCACAGGAGAATGTAGCTAGTTTTGGATGACTTTGTCATTGAGTTGAAATGTTTTATATTAATGTCATTTACTCTCTTAGTTCCTTCTGTATTCTTCTGCTTCTTAATTTCTAATAGTATCTAATGGAATATTTTTTCTACATGTTTAAATTTGTCTTTTGTAATAATATATCCAAAATGAACTATCTTGGTAGCTCCTGTAAATTCTTTTTATATTTTTATATTGCACTGAAGAAGATGTTAACAAAACAAGATAATAGCTTTATTACTAACAGTAAGTGATAGTTATAATTTAATTGCCTGTTTGTGTCACTTTCCAAGTGTCAAAGATTAACAAGCTGCTCTCGTGAACAAAACTGTTGTATAAAAACATTCCTTAGTGATATGATGAACTTGATTCATTTCAGTTCTGTTTTTGATGATAGGGATAGTGGCGTCAGTCTTGAAGAATTATGATTCCTCCATGTTCTGATCTTCCACTTTCAACACTTTTATCGAATGTCATGTATATTCCTTGGCTTCAAAAAAAACCCGCAGCATTCTCTGTACGTGTTGAAAATAGATTAGTCTGAATTACCAAGATGGAACATAGCTTTGAGAAGCTCCTGACTATACAAGCCGTAATCTCAGCAGGAGCCAAAGAGCCCTTTCATTCATGAAACGAGGCTGTGCCACTGTTAGAGAGGCAACAGCTGCTGTGTCTCTGTTCCTGCTGTGTTCTGCATTTACCTGAGAGCTGCTGTCAGAGAGATGCTGCTGGAAGTTACCTTTTGTAAGAGCAGGAACCAGAAACAGTTACTTGGGGCAGGTTGTGTCCTGTTACATGTAATAGGCATCAGTTCTGGTTGCTGCTTGGAACCATACTTCCATAATTTTCCCTCTACTTTGAATACAGAAGATAAGAACAATCAATGCCCTCTTTAGGAGAGTATAGTGCCTTGGTTCTCATCAGGGACTTCAATCACCCTGATATCCGCTGGGAAGGCTACTCAGCTAGGCATGTGCAGTCCAGGAGGTTCCTCCAGTGTCTTGATGATAACTTTTTGACTCATGTGGTGGAGGAGCCGACAAGGAGAGGTGTGCTACTGGACCTACTACTGACAAAGAGGGACTGGTGGAGGACATTAAGGTTGGGGGCAGCCTCGGCTGTAGTGATCATGAGAAGATTGAGTTCAAGATTATGTGCAGTAGGCATAAAGTGACAAGTAGTATTGCAGCCTTGGACTTCAAGAGGGCTAACTTTGATCTCTCCAAGAAACAGCTTGGAGAAATCCCATGGGTTAGGGCTCTAGAGGGTAGGGGGGCTCAAGAGAGCTGGTTGATATTCCTCCAAGCTCAGGATTGGTGCATCCCCAAGAGCAAGAAATCAGGCAAGGGAAGCAGGAGACCTGCGTGGCTGAGCAGGGAGCTTCTGAAAAAGCTCGTGTGGAAGAGGGAAGTTTACAGTAAAGTGGAAGAAGGGACTGACCACTTGGGAAAATTACAAGAATGCCGTCAGAGTATGCAGGGATGAAACGAGGAAAGCTAAGGCCTCCTTGGAATTAAATCTGGCAAGGGATGTCAAGGTCAACAGGAAGAGTTTCTTCAAGTACATCGGAGGCAAAAGGAGAACTAGAGAAAATGTGGGCCCACTGTTGAATGAGACAGGGGCCATGGTGACAGATGATGCAGAGAAGGCGGAATTACTGAATGCCTTCTTTGCTTCAGTCTTTACTGTTCAGACCAGCCCTCAAGAGTCCCAGACTTTACAGGTAACAGAGAAAGTCTAGAGGAAGGAAGACTTTCCCTTGGTTGAGGAGGATCCAGTTAGAGATCAGTTAAGTAAGCTGGACATCCACAAGTCCATGGGTCCTGATGGGATGCACCCGCGAGTGCTGAGGGAGCTGACAGAAGTCATTGCTGGGCTGCTTTCCATCATCTTTGAAAGGTCCTGGAGAACAGGCGAGGTGCCTGAGGACTGGAGGAAAGCCAATGTCACTCCGGTCTTCAAAAAGGGCAAGAAGGAAGACCCGGGAAACTACAGGCCAGTCAGCCTCACCTCTGTCCCAGAAAGATCGTGGAACAGCTTGTTCCAGGCGTCACCTCAAAGCATCTGGAGGAAAAGAAGGTTATCAGAAGTAGTCAACATGGATTCACCAAGGGGAAGTCATGTCTGACTAATCCAATAGCCTTCTACAATGGCATGACTGGACAAATAGATGAGGCAATGGATGTTGTCTACCTTGACTTCAGTAAGGCTTTCGACACCGTCTCCCACATCATCCTCATAGGCAAGCTTAGAAAGTGTGGGTTAGATGAGTGCACAGTGGGGTGGATTGAAAACTGGCTGGCAGATAGAGCTCAGAGGGTTGTGGTTAGTGGCACAGGGTCTAGTTGGAGGTCTGTAACAAGTGGTGATCCCCAGGGGTCAGGACTGAGTCCAGTCCTGTTCAATATCTTCATCAATGACCTGGATGAAGGGGTAGAGTGTACCATCAGCAAGTTTGCTGGGGACACAAAACTGGGAGGGGTGGCTGACACACCAGAAGGCTGTGCTACCATTCAGCGTGACCTGGACAGGCTGGAAAGTTGGGCAGAGAGAAATCTAATGCAGTTCAACAAAGGCAAGTGCAGAGTACTGTACTTGGGGAGGAATAACCCCATGCACCAGTACAGGTTAGGGCCTGACCTGCTGGAAGGCAGCTCTGTGGAAAGGGACCTGGGAGTCCTGGAGGACAACAGGATGACCATGAGCCAGCAGTGTGCCCTTGTGGCCAAGAAGGCCAATGGCACCCTGGGGTGCATCAAGAGGAGTGTGGCAAGCAGGTCAAGGGAGGTTATCCTCTGCCTCTACTCTGCCCTGGTGAGGCTGCACCTGGAGTACTGTGTCCAGTTCTGGGCTCCCCAGTTCAAGAAGGACAGGGTACTGCTGGAGAGGGTACAGCAGAGGGCTACAAAGATGATTAGAGGACTGGAACATCTTTCTGATGAGGAAAGGCTGAGGGACTTGGGTCTTTTTAGTCTGGAGAAGAGAAGATAGAGGAGAGATCTTATCAATGCTGATAAACACTTAAAGGGAGGGTGCTGGGAGGATGGCACCAGTCTTTTTTTCACTGGTGCCCAGTGATAGGACAAGAGGTAATGGGCACAAACTTGACCATAGGAAGTTCCATCTAAACAGGAGGAGGATCTTCTTTACTTTGAGGGTGGCAGAGCACTGGAACAGGCTGCCTAGGGAGGTGGTGGAGTCTCCGACTCTGGAGACATTCCAAACCCGCCTGGACGCCATCCTGTGCAACCTGCTCTAGGTGTCCCTGCTCTGGCAGGGGGGGTTGGATAGATGGTCTCCAGAGGTCCCTTCCAACCCCTGTGATTCTGTGTATGGTTTAATGTGTGTAGTCTTTTCTGTAAGAAAATGGATTTTAGAGATGCTTTCTGTATTGCTGGAGCACGTACTCATCAGTGTTACAAAATATGGATGTTTAGCATCTCAGTTGCTATATTCAAATTAACTGCATTCTGAATAATATATATATATATATAAAAAAGTTGGATCTGGAAGCTTTCAAATTTTTTATTTAGCACTAATTAAGGTAGCGTCTCTGTTTAGGAGGCATGGTGACCGTTCTGCATACCATTTCCTCTTGTTTCAGCAGAAGGATTCCTCCACAGAGGAGTCGGAAAGCTCAGGTGATGAAGAGAAACAGGAAGTAACATCAAATTTCAAAGAGGAATCTAAGGTCATGAAAGACCTATGTCAAAATAGCCAGAAGCCATCCAGAAATGAAACTCCCAGTAAAAAGTAAGCACATCGTGGGCATTTGTTTATAAACTGTTAGACCTTTTTGCACATATTTATGATTGTGCTTTATACCAATGTAAAAATCATTGCTTCGGAGATATTTAGGGTTCTGTTTTGAACTGCTTAATAATCCTTTATTTTTCTAGGGAATGTCCTACCTCGACAAGTACAGAAGAAGAAGCTATTCAGGGCATGCTTTCTATGGCAGGATTGCACTATACTACATGTTTACCAGGTCATACTCAAAGCACAGACTGCACAGATAAAAGAACTTCTCTTCAGGAACACAGAAGTTACCCCAGGAGTCGGCATAAAGACAGACAGCCATCTCAGAGCCACAAAACAACAGAATGTGGTAAGTATCTGAAATAATGACACCACTGCTCTCTGCTCTTGGACAATCTGCTCAGAATAAACACTTAAAGTTAAATTTTTAGATTTGTAGTCAACTTTTTAAGTAAATCAGACCGACATTTTAAAAAGTGTGTTCTTTGGCTTTGTTTTGTTTTTGGTTTTTATTCTTTAAAAAGAAATTGTTACTTCTGAAAACTGGGACAAACTTAGCTTGAGAGGTCATCAGAATACATCTTCTAAATACTGCCATCTGAAAGTTTTGTGGCATCCTTACAAGAGTGGCAAAGTTATGACTAGATTGAAAGTGTAGTCTCCTTCAGAAAAGATTGTCAGAACCTTCATGGCTGTAGCTTTCGTGGTATGTGTGTTACCTAGATATTCATAGGAATCTGCTTGGTCGTTTTTCATGTCTTTGGAAGGCATATTTGGCTTTACTACTGAAACTCTGCTATGAGTGCAGTGCATTAAAAGAGTTTCTGATCTTGAAGAGAAGAATTCAGAGGTAATTTTTTTGTCAGTGGCATTTTGATGTCTGTGGAAAACAGACATCTGTTAAATGCATTTTGGGAATGGCAGACAGCAGAACATTAATGCTAATCCTCTCAAAGGAATCAAAATCAGTTCTTGGAACAGAGAGAAAAAGAGTCATTATGCTTGAAAATTCTTTGCTTGAGAAGGAAACGGAAGACAATTATAGCTTTGCCGATGTGAAACAAATAGAACCCCACCCACAAATAGGGTGCTAATTCGAAGAACTATGTTTATTTTTGTTTACATGGATAACAGGAGAGCCTAATGGGATGTCACGGACTGTGCTCTCGTAATTGAAGCTGTATGTCCTTAAAATGCACCGACCAAATAAATAAATAAAGAACACCACCACCACCAAATCCTAACCAGCAAACCACACAGACACATACAGTCTCTTTCCATCTTTGTAACTTTATGAAAAACATAATATCCAGGTTTCTAAATTGTGGTGGGTTGACTCAGGCCAGCAGCTAAATACCCACACAGCCAAATGTTAGAAGATTATGGGTTGACATAAGGACAGTTTAGTAAGTGAAGGAAAGAGGAAGAGAAACAAGTGGTGCAAAGGCAATCACCACTTTCTGCAAGCAGACTGGTGCCCAGCCAGTCTCAGACCAATGACTGCCTTGGAAGACCACCTCTCCCTCTACCTCAGTTTTTATTGCCAAGCGTGATGATGTATGGTATGGAATATCCCTTTGGCCAATTCAGATCAGCCCTCCTGGCTATGTCCCTTCCCAATCTGTAGCCTACTTACTACAGCAGGCAGAGTGGGAAAAGAGAAAGCTGTCACTCTGCAAGCACTGTTCAGCAAGAGCCAAAACTTTGGTGTGTTATCAACACTGATTTAGCCACAAATCTGAAATACAGCACCATATGGACTGCTAGGAAAAAATTCCATTCTGGCCAGACCCAGTATATGTGTCAAACTCCACAGGTGCAGGTGAAGAAGATGAAACTGTGCTTCTTAGCTAGCGGGTTTTGCAAAACCTTTCGGTCTCTACAGATTCAAACTGAAATGGTGTCTTGGGATACCCTTAATTTTACAAGTTAACTGGATTGTAGATGTGTTTTCAATGTGGACGATTCTTGTATAGGCCTATCAGCATAGATCTTCCATATGTTGTACCTGAATAGCACGTCAGTGCTTAGAAACAATACAATCAATAATACCTGAAAATTAAATGTCCATCTTTGTATGAACTCCTCATGATACAAAGCCACGGTGGAAAACTGTAGCATAACAAAGGAAGTCAGCTGTCTTGAACATCAGTACTTTCAAATTTGAAGGATTATATTTGTCTGACCTTCTTACTGTGGTATATGAATCTTTAATAGATGTATTTGTACTCTAAGATTGTTTTCCCAATTTAGTGTGTAGAACCAAGCAGCTCTGACAACCTTTGTTTTGTATCTAGGAAATACTTTCTACTGTATTTTCCTTTCTTTCTTGTTTTAATTTTAGTCATTCAAATGTATAATTAACTTTGTATTCCTAGTTATTGATTTTAAAATTTAATCTTGTTGAACTTCTCTTTAGGTAGGTCTGTGAAGGAAGAGGAAAGGGACTTGGGGACTTCAGCATGGGCTAGGCACCTGAATGAAGCTTCGAGGATTACCCCTCAGGTAAAGCAATACTTTAAATATTTTGAACGCATTTTTTATAGGAAAAAGAGATCATGAAGTTGTAAGTACAGAAAGCATGGTGGACAGGTCTTTCAACACTGCATACCTGATAATAGATACTTCTGGTGCTGGTAACCGAGTATTATATTTTTGTCATGGTTATTTTCATTGTTAATTGTCTTCTGTAATAGTGGCTGTTATTAAGATGCTCAGGGCAGTACCTTGAAAAATAAAAAATACTTTATAAAAAAAGGTGAATTTACATTCACTCTAACTGGGGAAGCATTGTATTGTTTATTCATTGTTATTCCCAACCAGAGCATCAGAACAAGTGGTACCTGTTGACAGTATTTATGGTAAAGATACTTGCTTAGGAAATTGGCACTGCCAAACTGATACAACAGTTCAAAAGCCAGCAGGCAGGAATATTTTTGCTTTCTGACGTCCAGGTGGACTCCAGCAAGGAATATATAAATGAAAGGTTGTGTTTCTTACACTCTGAACTTATTTAGTATTTCTAAACTTGTCTATATTGGAAGTATTAGAACAATTAAATAATAAAGTAGAACAATTAAAGTTGCAAAATAACTGTGCTATGTAATAGCTGTATTTTAACTGTGTGCTTTGTAGGTTTTTTTGGTAAGAATATCTACCTACATGATACTCCTTACAGTTTGTAATTCCCAATTTAGCATTTGTTCTCTCATCAGCTGTATATTGAAAACAAATTGCCTGTTTAAGTAGTCGATGGTCATAGTATGGCTTGCTGTAGTGGCCAGTTTAATCAAGAGTAATTGCATTTGTTTTGATCACTGAAAAAGAAAACCAAAAAGTAGAGAAATTAAGTACACTAGTATGTGTGATTAATCTATAGTATTGCCCTTAAATGCATATGAAAAACCTTGTACAGAGATACTATATTGTATCTTACTTTTAAGAGGTATCTATGCTAAAATAAATGGTGGAATCATAAAGTGGTCAGGCACTGGTGGAACTGATATATCTTTTTCAAAGATACAGTAGTGTAAGTAGAAAAACTGGAGTGAACTTGTCGCTGGAAGTTATTAACTTCCGCTTTTTTTTCTTATTATTATTTCTATACTAGGATACAAGTAAAACTCAAAAATATATCAAGAAAGAAGGTGCATCAGAAGCCAATCATAAGGTTCAGGAAAACAGAAGTATAGTTCCTAACAACGGCTTGAGTTTTCAGCATGGCAAGTATGCACGAGACTCCAGTCTAATTCAAGGAGAATGTCAGCTGAGTGATGGCAGCCTTAGCCCTGACAGGCCGTATGGTGAAACGTCCTTGTCTGTACCACTTCATCCAACAAAGAGGCCAGCATCAAATCCACCCCCTATCAGCAACCAGGCGACAAAAGGTAGTGTTTGTCTCTGTGATCCTCTTGCCAGGGTGAGAAAAAAAAAAAATAAAGACAAGGAAAAGGAGCTTGTGAACATCAAAAAGAGCTGTTAGATGCAGAAACCAGAAAAAGGACAGACCTTACACCTTGAGGAAAAATATAAAATGAGCATCCTGTGAACGCTGAAATTTTGGCACAGAATGCGTGGAGGCAGAATTAAGAGATCTAACTGGGTGCGTGGCAAGATGAAACTTTCATAGTCACTGTTGCACCTCTGCTGCTGTATCTGTTACGCATTTATTACAGCGAACAGTACCACAACTATACTCTGAAACACTTGCCTGAATCAGATTTGTTTATGAAAGTGAAGGTTTAAAAGCTGTGACACTTCAAAAAATATTCTGATGATCATACTATTTAGTTTTTAGTTTCTAGTTTATTTTCTATAATTTACTCAAGGGAATAATTTACCTGAGCAAAATTCAGGAAGGTCATTTTAGATTCGTTCCTACCACACCCACTGCCCATCCCTAGACTTTGAATGTTTGTAAATAATATAATCACTTTATTTATGATCATGCTAGCCAGAGTTTAGGGATTTTTTACAATTCTGATTCCCTGTTTGTTTGCTCCCAAACAGACAAATGAAGAGTTGAGGGTTTTTTGTTTTTGTTTGTTTGTTTTTGTTTGTTTTTAAACTGAGTCAGGTGAAAATTTTGCCTGCTTTAGCTTGAAAGCTGGGTTTCATCTTTGTTATGATGATAAGAATTTATTCTGAAATTCCCGATTGAAGTACTTGATTTCATTTTTCAGGCAAACGTCCAAAGAAAGGAATGGCAACTGCTAAACAGCGCCTTGGGAAGATCTTGAAGCTGAACCGGAATGGCCATGCACGCTTCTTTGTTTAATGTAGCTGCTACTTCTACTACTGCTGTCTTTCCTACACAGACCAGTATTGAGGTCAACAGAGCCTGGAGCTGCTGTTATTCCTCTGCTTGAAGCAGACTTGCATGTACCATATAAAACACTGCCTGATGAACAAAAATGAGAAAGAAAAAAAAAATACAAAAACAAAAGAAAAAAAAAAACAACCAACCCAATGCTGCATTTTCACTGTGCCACACCTGCTCAGCAATAACCATACGGGAATGGGGAAATCTTCAGAGAGACATGGACTGTGAGAAATAGTCTCTCATCAGGGCTTGAATATCATTTGTTGCTGGTAGTTTCTGAGCTAATTAATGAGGGGAAGATGATGAAGGTGGTTTATCAATAATTTATTTCTTATAGATTTTGACGACTTTTAAATTCATTTAAAAACCTATTTATTTGGAAGACTTTTTTGTGGGAGTTATTAATTTAGATTTAAGAATGTGAAAGTTTTTAATTGTTTTAATAATGTATGTTTGGTGCAGTGGAGAGCCACATTAATTGTGATTAGTCTGGACTCCTAAATTTGATCTTCAGGTTATAGTCTTAAATAGGGGTGAGATGCATTATTAATTATTTTTTAAATTAAGGCATATGGAATCTTTTTTTTTTCCTGCTTTTTGTAAGCTATTGGCTGGGCTTCTGTTGACTTGCAAGTTGCATATTCTCTGCCAGCTTGATTATTTTTTGATCTGTCATCTTTTATACAGATTTATTTATTGATGGACTAGAAGAGACTCCTAAAGACAGATGAACAACTTCTTATGTCAGTCCAGTAGTTAACTTGTTTTAAACTGCATTCCTTTTCTCCAAATTAGAGTACGTACTTTTCCTCCTGATGATCTGTCTGTGATGATTTTCTTCTGTAAAAAGGCTCCATGAAATTGTATTTGTACAGGTTATTTAAGAGTTGGTAAAAAGGAGGGAAACCTAATATATCTTTTTGGAGGAATGGGGACATCAGTTAAGATAAATGTTTCTTCAGAACAAGTACTCTGAAATAACTCATAAGAGATACATTGCAGTCTTAAGTTTGGCGTATTACTTAATGTAGCATGGAAGAAGCATTAAAATACTGTTATTGTACTTTAAACACATTTTACTGAAGAGTCAGGAAGGCAGGAGAATGTGTGTTGCTTTCAAAGCTGGGTGAGACAGCCAATTAAAAGTCTTAACTGGTGCATATATAAGCATTGAGTAGCTTACTGATATCAGAATGATCATTTGTGTCAGGCTTCATACAGAGCTGATAGCAAATGCTGATTCTGAATTATTGTAAATAATTTTGATTTAAAATTTGTATTTTTCTGTAACATAAAATTAAATATTTAACTTTTGGGGGATGGGAATGAAGGCGGAAAGGCGAATACTTTTACTTGATTCTGGAAAAAGGGCATTTTGCAGGGTCCAGCCAAAATGAAAACATTAATATGCTAGTGACAATAATATTGTTGGTTGTTTGGGGTTTTTTTTGATTGCTAAGAGTAAAAATACTCAGGCGTAGCTATCCAAGTCATTGAATTGATTTAACTTTCCATACCAGTTTTTCCTTCCTCCATATTCTATACTGGAATTGTCTTCTCTTGTTGTGGTTTAAAAACAAATTCAGTTGGACTTTCCAGAATATTTGTACAGAGTTATTTTTATCTAGGCTAGATTATGAATGCCATTACAAATTTATGGAAATAGTTCTCATGTCAGGTGTTTTTGATTGTTGCAGGGTCAAAACTATTTAGCATTAAGTTATCCTGTTTCTAAATTGAGAAACATCAAAACATAATGCAACTGCAAATAAGTCAGGTAGCTTTCACGGCTTTACCTCCTCTGGAGCTTGAAAAGTATAACTTAAGGGTGTTCTTTGCAGCCCTGCTTTTACATTTTATTGACTTGGCTTCATAGTTTTGTGTGTGTTGCATATGGGTGAATTTTTTTAAACTTTTTTTAGTTTGCTGATTATGGTTTCACAAAAGCATGTTTTCAGTCTTTCTAATTTTTTATTTTTTTTTTTTAATTTAATGCAAGCTATCAAACATCGTTTAGGCTATTGGGAATGGAGGTAACAAAGGATCTCTAAAAAGCAGAAGATAACCTAAGAGGTACTCTACAGGTGCTGAAAGTGACTATAAGTACTTGATGTTCTCAGGTGCTATGTTTTCCAGATGGTAATAGTTAAAACAAAATATTTTAAGTATCTTCTAATATGTTCTCACCAAAGTAAGTCAAAGAAATAAACTATGCTGTCAATATTAATTAAAATTATATACCCATATAAATATTCTCTGTACTTAAGCTTGAGCAAATGGATTAATGCCTACCAGGCTTTGGAAACTGTTTTAGCTTTAGCATACTGAACCAAACTGTTTTCTTCTTGCTGGCTGTACAATTTTTAAGAATAGAAAATTCCAGTTTAGGGCAGCAGCCAGATTCAGAGCAGAATGAAGACTGAGCTTGCAGATTTTTGAGAACGCTTATCTGAAATAGAAGTATGCCAGAATAGAATCTGGAGTAAGGAATTTTAAAATATGGTGTATGCTTTCTTGTACATGTGACTGGCTTATACAAAGTCTCTTTTCTGACCGTCTGCATTATTTATCTGTATCTTACTATTGGAACACAGATGTGGCTGGACCCATATATATTATTTCTTCTTGGTTTTATTCTTTCTTTACTTTCTAGCTTTTTTTTTCAAAGTGGCTCTCCGCTGTCATGAATTTATGTAATGGTCTCTTCACAAGCTGTCAACAGGCAGAGGGTCATTCCCATTTTCTTCAGATATCCATGCTTCCAGCAGAAGTTAACTCTGATGTTCCACCTCAGAACAAGTAATTTAAAAGAAATTGCCATAATGAGCAGTATTAAAAAAAAAAAAAAAAAAAAAAAAAAAAAAAAAAAAAAAAAAAAAAAAGAAAAAAAGAAACAAACATGAAAATGGAAAGACCACCTAGAAACTATATCAAAGACTCCTCCAGCAACTTTCCCTTTTTTTCTTCTACTATACTTTTTAATAAACCCTGGCTACAAGGTAGCCTTTCTTGACCTCTGAGGTAGATTACCTATGCAACCTATAATACTCTACATGAATCCATTCTTAAAGACAGTTTTGAAAGGGTTAGATGTTGAGAGTTAAAATTGTTGCTTTCTGATCACATGGGGGATTTGGGGGGTTTTGGTTTTTTGGTGGTTGAAGTGCTTGTGTTACCTTTAGTAGAGATATAAGAGAGCACAGTGTCATGATCACGTTTTAGAAGCTTCAGCTTTCCCTAGGCTTTGCCATATGGTATAAGCTACCATCATTCACGAGGCCATGAAGTTGTAAGTGTTGAAAAGTTTTGTAGGGTTTCAGAGTCAGAGCTGATGTGAATTTTGCTACCCCCTGTTTCGTAGTTTTGGAGACTAAGCAGAACTGAAGCTAGAATGACCTGGCCTATGACTGATGCCCTATGTAGGCTCCACGTGCCCACTTATCCCTTCACACTTCCACCATGACCCCCAAATCTAGTGTCTTTCCAGAGTTTCATTCACGTGATACTTCCAGACCATTAAAAGCTGTTTGTAGCTCTGAGGTTGAGTGAGCCCAGAGCTACTCTTTCACAGAAGAAATATAAATGGAACCAAGGGCCTTACTATTTGTGGTTAAACAAGATTAAAAGCTGCAACATCCATTTTTCCAAAAAAAACCCAACCCAACAAACAAAAACCCAACAAAAAACACCCTAGTAACCCTCTTTGTGGGAGCGTGTGAATGATAAATCATGCAGCGGATGGGAAATATAAGTAGCACTGATAAGGAAATGCACGCTCTTCATAGGCTGCATTTCTGTTTGGAAAAAAAAGACTTTTTCTACTTTTAATATAAATTAAGCCATAAGAATTTCATGCTGTGGGAAGGGAATGAAAGGGATCACTTTAAGAGATTATATTGATATGTATTGTCACTTCTGCTGGGAAATGTCTATTGCTGCCAATGCTTTGGTGAATCTTTTTTTTAAAAAAACAAGGAATTTGAAAAAAAAAAAAAAGGGAGGGGGGCTAGTTCTTGGCTATATTTCCTAGTTTTGTAGTAATGTTTTGCTGGCCCGTTTGTCTTTTCCTCTCCTTTTTCTACTCTCATAGTCTAATTTCTATCTTTCCTTCTAATGTCTCTGAAAATATTAGGTTGTCTGCTCAGTAGGGGTCGGTGTATGTGTGTCTTCCTTTTTACAGAAACGCACTACTGTGTTAAGTATTTGGCTGGGAAATGGGATGCTGCAGCTTTAAGAGCATTTTTTTCAAGTCATAACAGTATTTCCCATCCTCTTTTGCCTGCAGGCAGGGAAAGTTTATGTACAGTATTTATTTTGTTTCAATTTTACTTTAAATTTGTAAGTTTCTATAAGTAGTTCACATTGATTATTCTAGGGGAGGACAAGTGGCTTTGTTTAAATTTGTATTTGATATTCATAGTTTCCACTTTCTGTACTTAAAAATACTGAAATTAAATTGTATTGCTTATGTTTTGATTTTAGCACTCTAAAGCGTTTAATTTCTTCAGACTTCTGCTCATTTGCTTCAATGTACATACAAAAAACTGTACAGAATATTCTGAGAAGAAAAATGCTTTTCTAGGTCCAATCTGTGCCCTTTACTTGTCGCATTTTAAAGAAAAAAATTTCTGGAGAAATGTGAGAGGGAATATTCTCATACTGGTTTTTTATTTTTTCAAAGTGCAAATGTCATTTTGATCCACATATATTATATGGCAACTAAATGCATTTTGTGAAGATGTGTATATTCTTTTTGAATCCTAATATAAAAGGGAGGTGGAAGTGTTTGTGATCCATCATATTAGCACATCTAGAACTGTAAGAAGGGTATCAAATGGTATAGTCGTGTTCTCGCTCTTGTTTTTTGTTCAGGTTTGTCTCATGCTACTGATTACTGGCTGATCTCTCGGTTTCTCTTTTTTCTTTTTTTTTTCTCTTCTTTTTTTTTCCCTTTTCCTTTAAGTGTGTGCAGTTTCTGGAAGAAGAGATTTCTCTTTCACACTTCCATGTCCTTTGTCATACTTGCTTTTATCATGGATGACTTCTCTGCTGATTTCTCCCACCACATGTCATCTTCTGGTTTACAGTTGTCAGTGCTCCCTGTTTTGACTCTCTGTGGCAGTACAGTGTCTGCATGTGGGTGCTCTACTTGGGGGTGACGGAAGCATTACTGTGTTGCACTCCAACTTTGTGTAATGCATTTTCTTCTGCGAATAGTGCTCCATGCTACTGAACTGCTTCAGTGCTGTGATGGCCAGATGCTTAGATTCCAGTGATGGTCATTTTCTGAGAGCCTTAGATAAATGATGCAGCAATGGCCTTGGAAGAACCAGGTGGCAAAAGGTGTTTGATTTGGGCATCCTCTGCAGCTGCTCAAGTTTACTACTTAGCCTGGTTTTTAGTTTACAGAGAATTTATCATTGACTATAATGACTAGGAGATCTGTTCATCGACCAGGACTCATTGTGCCAGGTGCTTTACGGACAAAGAACAAGAATGCTGACCTCATCAAACCATGTACTGCTTAAGTATAAGATTGAAATAGTTTTAAAAACCCAACAAACTAGTAAGTTCTGTGGCCTAAAGTTTAAAACGTGGTGGTGGTGTAGATTTTGGGGGCAGAAACTTCTGTGTTGATTCAAAAACAAATTTCATTTGAGTGGAGTAAGAAATCATGAGGAAAAATGGTTATTTAAGTACAGGGGATGAAGATTAAGTATTATTATGTCCAGAAATCAGTTCCTGCTGTATTTTGACATGCCTTTACGTCTTTTCAGTTAATGTGTTAAAACTGATTTTAAATTTTGTTAGCCAAAGATTTGCCAAAGATCTGAAGAGATGTTTGTCTATCAGAGCAACCACGTATTTTGTAAAAGTCTTGATCACTGTGATTGAAGAATAATGCTACAACCTATGCATTTCCATCAGACAGACTCATCTGGATTTGTCACACTGAGCTTGCTGCTCATTAATGTTTTGGTCGTAAAGTGATAGACTTAAGAGAGCACCTCAGTGGGCCACAAATACAAGTTTCATACCCATGTAAAATCCTATATAAGCACCTTTACTATTTGTCCTTTTGTTTTTGCCAGCTACACTCCAGAGCTTTTCTCTGTGATTGCTGTTTGATGGATAATAGGTAGGATAATACACTGGGAAACATATGAAATATCGCAAAGTGCTGCTTTAAATGCTACTGGATAGCCTTCAGCACCTGGAGCCATATTTCCATTCTGGTTTTCTGCTTTTCTATTTGGGGAGGATGGGGAAATACTTACCTGGATTGTTCTTTCCTAATGGACAGAGGGATTTTAAAGATTTCAAGGCTACCAAATATGGCAAAAAAATTGAATTTCTGAAGTCAGGGAATGGGCAAGATACCTGTCTTGGTATCTGAAGACTTAAAGAAAAAAAAGTAGAAAAACAACTTTTTTTTTTTTCTTTTTTTTTTTTAACGAACAATATTCTACTGCTTTTGAGGTAGGGTACCCCCTTGTAAAGTGCCTACGGACTTGGTTTTGCGTACATTTAGTTCAACTCTTTCACTAGAGGGTTTGTCATAACCTGCTTAAGTTGTGAAGCTATTGTGGTGGTGGCTCATTAGTGAACACATTCAACCAAACCTTTTTTTGTTTGTTTTGTTTAGATGTAACTTTGGATTGATGATGGAAACCTGAGTAGTAGAATGAATATGGTGAAGTCAGTCATGCTGTGTTGACTTCTGTAGAAACTTTTTTTCTTTGTCTAGAAGTATTTCTCCTGGGAGCCCTTGAAATTATACTTTTACTGCTGGTAAGTAATGTCAACTGTCTCAAGCCAAAAGTTAATGAGGACTGAAACTGTAAAACCAGAACGTTTTTGTTACTCATTCTGATACAACCAGGAATTTTAAATGCCTTTGTTTCTATAGCGGTCAATGAGTAAAGTTTTTACCTGCAGGAGAAATAGCTAGTGATCAAGACAATTAATAAAGTCTGCCATTGCCAGAGCTCATACTATTCCACTTAACAGCTGGCTAATAGGACAGTTTGCTTTGTCTAGACTAAGGTCTGATTTCTCTGAAGCCAATTATACT
This sequence comes from Burhinus oedicnemus, assembly GCA_008921705.1. NCBI lineage: Eukaryota > Metazoa > Chordata > Aves > Charadriiformes > Burhinidae > Burhinus > Burhinus oedicnemus. The sequence goes on along the minus strand of VFFE01007547.1, from coordinate 662,909 downwards.
CAGTCTTAGAATAAGTACTGCAAATTTTTGAAGAATTGTGTTTGGCTTAATAGATCTATTTATCTGTACTGCTCCTGCTGTATTTGCTTTGGTCTTGGAAAAAAATATTCTACTTTGGAACATACAAGTCAACTAAAAGAACAATATACAAAGAGTCTGCTTGTTTGTGATGCTTTGCCCCAAAGTTTATTTCTCATAAGAAATGTTTTATTTGCTGCAATGAGTGTGAGTAAAGTTCCCACCCATAGTTGGAGATGTGATAATTATCTGGAAGAAACATTTGCCTTTGAATCATACACCTTGGTGGTAAGTCATAAGATTGCAAGTTGGCTTTTTGTTCCAGTAAAACTAAAAGCCAGCAAAACTCTAGAAACTGCTACTCTGGTCTCCTAAAATAGGATCTGGGCTGTGGAGATGTGGTTTAAGCAGCTTTTTCAGGCTAGTATTAATTTGAAAAAGATAGTAAATCGTGTGCTTCATTCTTAAGTTGTTCATTTCTAGTTACAGAGGTTTTGCTTTTTTACAAAAGATCTTTGAATAGGTCCATTACAGGTCTGGCCCAGTAAGGATTTTCCTGTGCTTGACCAGCACTCATAGAAATGGTTTTGAATTCCATCATGTGACAGTTACTGAATAGAGCTCTTCCTGCGTGGTTAAAGTGCTTCTCCTCAAGAGGCAGCTAACTTCTGTGTTCCCACCAGGCTATATACCTATTGAGGAAGGAGAGCATTCAGAGAGTATTTACCATGCCAACTATCCTAAAAGCGATGTCAGAACTGGGTGGCTTAGATGAGGTTAGCATTGAGAGGAAACCTTTTGCTTCTAAGTCCGTCCATATTCAGCCCAGGTCCACCGTGAGGGGGGAGGAGAAAAATCTGCGAGCTGTGCAGTGCGCTACTACAAAATGAGTTGATCATATTCCAAGAACTGGTGGACAGCTGTGCCTGTCATAAAACTAAGCACCACCAGTGATGCTGAATTGCTGTAGTCTTAGGAGGGAGACCAAGCATTAAATGGGACATGGCATCTGAATGATCTCTTTCTCCCCAGGCTTTTGCAGAAGCTCAGAGAAGAGGCATTAGTGAGATGCTTTGGGAAAATGCAGAAACACTGTATAACTTACCTCTTCTGTGGCTGCATGAAATTATTTTAGGCACTGGTCCTGTTGATCCATTTTCTTCAATATTAAGAGGATTTAACTTAAAGAAGGAGTTCAGTTTGTACAGAAAGCAAAAAGAGATTTCATGGTATACATCCCTACAGTTACCGTATGAGTGAGGTTTTAAAGGGGAAGTGATGTGTATTAGACCGACTGACGTATTTGGAGAGTGGGAAATAAATGTAGTGTTCAGCACTCATGGTTCAGATGTAAGACATTTCCTTTCCACACAAACCTTGCCTTGCTTATGTACTCACAATACAGGGCCACTGCTATGAACTGGTAGCTTATAGACTGTTTTCAGTAATGTTGCCATTAGTAGCTTTCTTATTTTAAAGTACATTTTAAATAGCACTTACTGTAGTAATTGAGGAGAAAAATTATGTCATCTGGATGGATTGAATGCGTAATATATGTAGTGTCTAGGAGGACATGTAGGAATAAGGCAGAATTCCCTGAGGTTAATGTGTTCCGTACATTAAAAAAACACAACTTCAAAAAGAGGACCATTCACAAGATTACAAAACTGAGGAAGTCAGAAATGCTTTAGCAGGCCACAGGATCTATGTGGGTTTTTTTACTATACTCAAACTGTCTTCAACCATGGTAGGTACCATACCAAGTGTACATATATATTTATTCTGTCCCATGTTTCCTGTTGCCTCTACTTTCAAAGAATTTATACAATATAGAATGTCAGCTGCCAAACTCCAGTAATATCAGTATTTTTACTATAGCTATAATTAAAGGAATGTCTTCACTAATCCTTTTATTACAGATTATAATTGACAACAAAATAGTGCTGTCAATACTCTTAAAATACTGTATTTAAATTATTTTCCACTTGGTTGAGACATTCAGAGATTTCTAAATTTTTTCCTGCGCTGGTGCTAAATGGCTTGAAGAAAAAACTGAGTATCATTCTGTGCCAGACTGTTGTGGTTCACTGAAAAGAACTCTAAAAGACTGGGAACAACACAAAAAGAAATCTCTGATCTGTTAAATGTTCTGTGGAGCCTGTACCTCGAGTCATTAGCTGAAGCACTAAAGCACAGGTGATAGTATAACTTCAGATGCTAAGTTGGCTGATCAGATCAAAATGTACATAGTGGTAGAGAATAGAAGGGAAACCATATGTATAACATGAGGTAATTTTTTCGTAATTAGCTGCAGGAATGCTAGATTTTTCACTGTTTCACCAGCATGGAGGAGTTAGACTGAATGGGCTTAATACCTCAAATACTTTGTCAGACTGTCAGGTGATAGAAAGGGCTGCAAGTAATAGGGCCAAAATAGGGTTGATTTCTGGCTAGAAGCACCACTGTTCTCTTTTTCTAGGTAAGAATCTGCTTAGATTTGCACACCTTGGCTACAATCCTACCCTTAATTTCTAACCAATTCAGTTGCTGAACATGCGTACACTGATTTTAATGAGGTTTAAATTAATGCCTCAGCTGATGTAGTCACATATATTTAAATATGTAGCTGTACTTCTAAGGGTTTTCAGTTGATGCTGCAGTTTGCTCTTCTGGGATCCTTGGTCAAGACTTATGATTCAGAACTCCCAGTGCTCTCCTGGAAAAAAGTTGTCTTGGTGCATCCCAGTCCAGCCTACTGTGGGAAGGAGGCAGGGTGGTCCTCTCTGCTGCCTAGGGAGTTGCTTTCTCTTATGCAGGAATTCATTTATAGGGAAGGCTTTGGATTGTGCTGCTATATCTTAACCTTTGTTTTGCTAATGTGATGAGGGCCTCTGGGGTGTACTGGTGAGGGAAGGGAGCAGCAAGGGTCAGAGTAATTGGCCAGTCAGGAGCAGATTGCGTGCCCTTTAGGAGACTGAAGCAGCTGTTTGCAGACATCACTGAGGCACCTGCAGAAGACAGAAGGGATTTCTCCTGTCCCAGCTGGTTGACGTGCCAGCTCCTGTGGGGCTGTTCTTTTCACCTCTTTCCTCATGTGTTCAAACCCTGCCAGCCCATGTGGTGAAGAGCACGGAAGTGGTGTGACCCCAAAAGATGGACATCACTGCTTTCCTCTGTGTTGGGGGCAGAAGCAGTAGCCAGGTTAAGATCTGACCAGTCTCACTGGGGTCGTCTTAGAGGAAGGCTCCCATCCCCAGCCACTGCCCACTGGGGACTGCTTCCAGACATGGAAGGGTTCTTCTGTGCTTCCCTGGATCAGTGGCCTTCCTGTCCTTTGCACGGATATCAGGTTTGGAGAGTACATTTCTGTGATAAACAGGACAGAAAATAATATGGAGGTATCCAAGCTGATACCTGGAATGGTGTGAACTTACAAATACAACCTCTGGGGTCAGCTTGAGTTTGAGTATTTTGAAGTATTATTTAAATCTTACTTTTCCAAATCAGTCTTTCACTTACACTACTGGCATAATATGAAGTGAACCTCTCCATTTTGCAATTTTGGAAAAGCTGTTTCTAAACCATTGTCATCTTGCTATGTTTCATTCCTCGATTGTTACTTCAAATGAAATTGAGTGGAATGTAGCTTTGTCCAGTGTTTCAGTCACCTAATAACATAGCAGCTTAGCCTGGAAAGCCATGATATCACTGCAGCACAGAATCATCTGTGTTTCAGTCACTGTAGTAACAGAATGGAAGGAGGTTGAACAGACACATTTCCTTTTCTATAAAAACATCTAAACCAAACATCTAAACCAAGTGACCTCTTTGAGAATTATTTAAGATCTCTGGATCTCTCTGCTTGAATTTCTTTATCAGCTGCCAGGAAGATTGGAGTATAATGGATCCATATTCTGTCTGGTTTTGCAAAGGATCTGAACTAGAGGATATTTAGTGACTTCTTAATTTTTTGAAATTTTTTTTAATTATCCTTCCATTTCACTACTCGCTTATGTTTAGGCTTGTATTCTGCTGCAACCAAGTTTGATGCAAGCTAAAAATCACGAGTGTGAAAAATCTTAAATCGATTATTTCTAGAGATTTTTAGTTTGTGTAGCTGAAGGCTACAAAATCTTATTGGGCATTTTAGGGAGCTATATTGATTTTTATTTTTTTCTCCACTTAATTTTTTGGTTATGCTTTGCAGTGTTTCTGCATTGAGGTACTTGGTCCTTTTCACTGATGTAATTCTCATATGTAAGCTAAGACACCTCTGGCCTTCCATTTCTACATTTTTCAAATTCTCCAAATCTTTGAGGGCATTTCTGGGTGTAACTGTTGCTAGCTGATTTTCCTATCTCCTCAACCAGTATTAACATTTTAAGGTGCTAATTAATGATGCAGTGCGAGCCCACAGGTTGCCATACCTGTGAACAGCCGATAAAATTCAGCAGCCCAGAGGGCTTTCAAATCAACACCATCAAGATCATCATCAATAACATCAATAGCTGGGAAATAAAGAAGGTGTAACAGTAAAATTTAGAAAAAGAAGGGACTTACAGATCACTTTCAAACATAGGACCTGCATCACTATTAGTTCATAAGGTATCTTAGAGGTATGCAGAAGAAAAGCTATGTATTTGTATATGTGTATGCAGCTCATTTAATCCATGCTTTTCCCAGAAGTGGGGACTGAGTGACTGCTCCGGCAAATACTGTCTACACAAGAACACAGTCTGACACAGGGACAGGCTGTGCCTCTGCTCTCTGGTGTCATTCACTTCTCTCTGTGTGTGACCATACCTGAGCAAACTAGGTTTTGGAAGCTCATGGTGTGCACTTACACTGAATAAGAGACAGTGATCATGTAGAAGCAGCAAAGGAAAAAAAGGAAGGGATGCTGAAGATTGTGGAAAAAATGAGTCCTCTGATGTTACATAGATCAGCTATTATACAATTCCATGCCAAGTCATCACAAGGATATCCTGGACAAAACGTTTCTAAAATGAGCCTTTCTAATGTAAGATGCTGGTTTCATAGTTCTGATATTGAGGCATTTTGGCTATGTGCTGAAAATGGGCAGGATTAACAAAGATTTCTACTAGCCCACCCTGGACAAAGTGTCTGATGTCCAGTTCTGAAAATTTCAGAGTATGTCAAGTCAGTTTTTGACAACAAGGCTCTGAGCAGAGGCAAATCTTGACACCAAGGTTTTGTTTCTGCTACCTGGCTACCAGAGTGTGTATAAAGAATTAATATAAACTCATTTATTTGTTTATTTACATGTTTATAAAGAGATCAGAAGATACTCTGCAATGCCATAATACCATATACTAACAGCCAGCTAGAAGGGGAGTGGAGACGATTGCTAGTGACAGTCTTTGCAAAAACTCTTGTACTGTTTTCTTTCCCACCTTTTGTTTCACTTTTGTCTTCCTGCTTGTTCTTTGTAACGTAACCTTTCTGGGACAGCAGCTGTGGGATGCTAAATGCTTGTGCAGTGCCTAACAAACTGATACGGTTAATGCCTTGAGCCAGGATTATTTATAATTTAGCTTTCTGCAATACTTTTACCCATGTTATTTGAGTAGAATAGGATTTCCCATTCTATCCATTCCATCCCAATCTCAGAAAATGATGTGGATAACTCCTTCCTCTTTCCCTCTTCCAGCCCTTCAGACTCAGCATGGAGAAGACTGTCTTGAACAGACATAAATAGTTAGGAAGGATGTATTTCTTTGGCTGTGGGTCATACAGAAGGGTGAAATCTGCAGCAAACAAAATTCTTCTGCTAGCGAGAAAATGTGAAATGCTTGATTTTTTTTTTTTTTTATTTTTTTGAAAAAAAATCAATGCAAGGGGTAAGGATGTGTTCATTCCCTTTAGCTACCTCTGCAACCAGTAAGGAATGAAAGCCTTTGCATCACTCTCAGAATACATGGTTTATTTTCTGTTTAAAATGTGTTTCTTGCGTACAGAAGAGGACAGTGTCCAAAAGCTGTGGTTTTATTTTTGAGCTCAAACGCAGGGGACATTAATGCAACACTAGTGACCACCAGGAGGAGCTCACGATACAGCCTGCAGCGTTAGCTTCCTGCCTCTCAGCTTGTCGGAATTTCACCAGAGAAGGAACTTCAAGTCAAAGCCCGGTGCGGGCAGCCATCGCCTTAAAGCTGTCAGTGCTGGCATTTGACAAATGCACAAAATAAAACTACATCTGGAAAAGGCAAAGCGACCCAAAACAGAGGGCAGGTGAGACAACTTGCCATGGGCAGGTGCTGGGAGGTGAGAGAACATGATGATCCATCATGCTGTGAATGGCCTCGTTCATACCGGGAATCCCAGCCTCAAACTTTACTTCCGAAATCTCTATTTTTCCCTTGGTAAAAAAGTAAAAGCCGAGGTGACACGAAGACCAGCTGGCAACCAGAAGAGGGGAGTGTTCACATGATAGAGTGCTTTGTAAAGTTTTAGTAAAGCTCTTTATAGGTGGGTCAGTAACTCCACTCGGCTGGCTAATGTGAATGCTCCCAGCTATCCAAGGGTAGCAGAACAAATTTGTAAGTAAAAGGCTGGTAGTTTTTATTGTGGAAGAGATGCTTGATTTCAGAAAGCACGGATCTTCATTTTGCAGCTGCTAAGGACAAAGCAGGACAGAGCCACCAACATTAAAATTGCTGAGGAAATGATTTTAACAACTTTCTGCAAAACTCCAGGATGAATGAGAAGAACCCCGTCTGTCACATCTGGTCTGTTCTCTGTCTATTTTTGTACTCATTTTAAAATCTAATATTTAACATTGCCTCTGTACTAACCAGTTCTCATTTCACTGAGGCAAGAGACTAACGTCTGTAACCCAGTGACTGTGGGCACCTTTCTTCTTGCTAAAATAAATTAATACTGAACAGAGTCTTTTTATGATGGCCGTGTTCTTATCAGACCATCTCCCTTTATATTGCTTCCTTCCCCAGCCATTGTGGAAACAGACATCCTGCCCAAGGCATCAAAATCCACAATCTGCTACTTCTTCTATGGAGCCTCTGGATTTTTGCCAATGGCCCCTTGAGATGGTCCCAGATGTGACTGCTTTTTCTGTGCTACCCTGAAAATATCCGGTAAAAACAAAGGGCTGCACTCACCACAGTTACCGCTTTGGAGGCCAGCACTTCCTCTGCTGTCAGGGATGTACAGTGGGAGATGTTAGTCATGATGTACCCCAGAGTAACCATGACTAAAATGGCAGGGTCACAGTCAAAGGGATATTCCTACAATAGAATAAAGCCAATCTTTTTATTGCATCTCTCAGCTGTTCCTTGATTTTTACCTCCAGTTCCCATGAAACTAGGAGATGTATATGGGATGTCTTTCCCACAGCGTTCTTCTGCGGGGAAAATGCAGATTCCTTGCGCATACATTCTGTGTGAAAGGAGATTAGGTTTTGATACTGCTTTTCTTCTGGGGGAAAAATGCAAACAATACTATTTTTATTTCAAAGTAACTTGGACTTAAATAATAAAACAGCCAATGCCTTAAAATAAAACCAAAATGTTTGTTGACTGACTCAATAATTGTTTTGAGAGAAGGTTGGAGGAGAAAGGAGGGAAGTGGAAATACCAACTCGTGACAGTTTTTGTGGCTTAAGTTTGGAGAGATTTTGTGCTACTTTGGTGGGCTTGGAAATTTTTAGTAGTCCTGTCTATCAGAAACACAACATTGTAGTCCTGGTTGTTACTGTAAGTGGTTGAAGATACCCATGAGAAATCATGGGGTTGAAGGAATAGCAAATGCACCTTGCTGCTGGGTTTCCTTGTGTAATGTCTTGTAACGTTTTTCTTTTTTCTTGTTGCTTAGATCTTCCCTGCAGCTTCCCTGCTTTGATCTAAGTTGCCTAACTGCCAGAGTTCCCGTAGCCTAAGAGAGCCCGTGTCTCCCTAAGCGTTTGTGCACGCAATAAAACATTCAGAAGGGTCTTACTAGCCCATTCATCAATTTTTAGGCACTCACTCATTGAGGGAGGATAGGTGAGAATCCAGTGTGATGTCTTGTCTGAGTCTGTGCTTATTGGTTAAAGGCTTTACTTCAGTGTCACAGTAGAGAAAAACTTCAAATGTCTCTTTATTGGGATCCATCTTGCAATATGTTTGCCACTAAAATGAAGAGACCGGAGGAAAGTGAAAGAGAAGAAAAAAGATAGATGCCAATGAAACCCACATAGATCATGCCTCAACTGCTCTAGAAAGCCACGTGTTGCTCAACTGGGCTGACGAATTGTTACCATTGAAAGCACTTTAAATTAGGAAAGACCTCTGCTCTGCAACTTATTTTCCTAACAGAAAGTAATTCAAGAAAGTTGATGTTGTAGTTGTCCCTTGGAGTCTGCAGTGTCTTTTGGAAGAACATTTATGTAGGACCTGAAATGAATACAGCTTTTCAGGACTGCAACTAATTAGGTTATTCTCCCCCATCTCTCCTCACCAGTCTGCAGATAAATTCAGCCAGCTTTCTGAGATCCAGCTCGCGGCTATCTTCAGGGCCGTGCAGTAAGTTTGTGTCGTGTCGGGGATGTGTGGGCATGTTCAATATGGCCTTTGTGTTTATTTCCTGAAACAGAAGTGTAATCTCTGTGGCATCTGTTCTGTTAAATATTGACTTCCTATCAGCAGTGTTAGAGGTAAGGAACCTCCCTGGAAAAATCAGCTCATGGGGATTTGCGTGGCATTTCCATGGCCGAAGCACAATTTTATTAGTTTGTTCTTTTGTTTTAAGTAAATTGGGACAGAGATGCCTTTTGAAGCATCTCTTCATACCAGGCAGGACCATTGCTTCAACAAAGCACAAGGGCTGATAGTCCTTTGTATGCAAGACCAATAAAACAGACTACCTTAGTGACTGATGATCTGAGATCCTTTTTAAACAGTGTCTGCTTTTTTGTTACTCTTCAGAAATATCCTGACCTTGCAGACTTACAGACAGGCTTTTCTTAACCATATGTGCAATGTCAGCCCCAGCCAGAAACATCTCACCCTCTGTAAGCAGATGTCCTGAAATAAAAGGCCAGAGGTGGCTTGTAAAAAGTCAGTGAGCTTGAGCCCAAAGCATGATGAAAATTTTCATAGGAGAGGAAAATACAAGAGCTAAATATGATGGTTGCTGAAAAACTGGTGATAACACCTAAGTGGATATGCAACCCAGAAGGATGTAAGTATATTCATGCCTTTTGCAAGCACAGTGGTAACACAAAACCAGTCTACAATGGGTCCATGTGGCAGGGGCTTGACTTTTTTTTGCGTCAGAAGGAAGACTGCCTAGCCTGGTGTTTTGGGTAACACACTGTAAAATGCCATTAGGTAAGCCCCGTAACCGTCCCCCTACCTATCATGTGAGCCTACAGCATATCTTCTAAGGAGGCTTCTTCACTTAAAGTCATTTACTGCTGAGGATGTCCCGTATCAATTGGACATCTTTCTGACAGCTACCTGCTCTTGCTGATTTGGTACTGGTATGAAGCGTTGGGTTTTGATCTACAGGCCTGGGTCTGTGTAGCTATAAGTGAGCGTAGGTGCTTATTGGTGCAAATACTTAAGACAGGGAAAGGCAACTGGAGCTGGTTACAGAGATTTTCTATGTAAAGTAGGAAAAGTCGTGCTGATAATTTTGGCAAGTTTGAGTAACTAGATTGTAAGAGGGACAAAAATAGGGATATTTGTTAGTTAACTGCTTTACAGAAACTTTGTCTTTCCAATAGCAGGGAGAACATTTAGAGGAATGGATGTGCATGTAAAAAGCAGTGTATTGTAGTGCCGTGTCAGAGAATATACATTTTATAAAACAGGGGCTGGAGTACCTTGTCTTTAGAATTCTGCCTGCAGGTGGCTGCTGCCCTGCTGTTGGTGATCTGGTCCGTCTGCTGGCAGTATGCCTTTTGCTGTGTTTCCAGAGTGAAAGTAAGCTCTGGTGATGTTACTGGCTGTGAGCTAAGTTTGTGGACAGGTAGAGGAGAGCCCGTATCCGCTGATGGGAAGGGTGAGTCTCAAAGGGCTGACCCATTACTTGATGAATGGCTCCTCTCGTCGGCTTGTCGTCTTTGTGGAGGTCCTGGATCTGGCTTTGCTGCTGATTACATGAGGGGTAGCAGCACACATGTTAGCACGAAGCAGAGAGATGGCTCAGTGGCCTGGCAGTCCCCAGCTTCTGGGATGCAAGTGTGTATGTGCCTTGGTCCAAGCAAACCAAGCCTTTGCCTCTTGTTGTGACAAAATACTGCGAGGGGCATTTTGTACGTCTGTGCTCTTCCTCTGTGCAAATGGTAGGAGAGAGGACATCTCCCAGTGAAGGTTTGCAAAGATTTGTATCTTCACAGAGCTGAACTCTGTGTTGGACCACCAGGTGTACTGAGCTATTGATTACACTGAATTTCTCTTTGTTCTTTTGTTTTGGAGACTTTAATACTAAAGGCAAGTATCAATATGATAACTCTGAAAACTATAATCTCTTTATCCTACAGGAAAGAAAACAAATGGGCCCCCTCTGCCCATTTATTCCTGAGTACTTCTGCCAAGGCTTCAATGAGGAAACCAAGTGTGTGGGTGGGAGCTATTGCCCCATCTTTCATACACTTATGTTCCCCAAACCGCAGCAAAGGAGAGACGTGTTATTGCCTAGTGTCATGGAAGTAATGCTGTGCTAAAGACACCAAAAGCAGCTGACTGCAGAGCAGGGACCTCTGCCTGCATCCCTGGGTCCTTGGCAACCTGATAGTTGGCTGTGGTTATTTCATTTCTAGGAAAAAGGCTGATGCTATTGACCCTGAGCTATTATTTGCCTAATGAAATACAGGGAACTAAGGGGTGGGAGCTAGATGTGAGGATCTGCGGCTTGCTGTCTTTCCTCCCTCTCCTTCCCTGGAAGAGTTTTGCAAGAACGCCTCGGCACTGCCAGAAAACGAGTGCCGATGGCTGGTAGCAATGTCCCTGCTCCAAGGGTGACATATCCTGAAATGCTCTGTGTTGCTGTCTGCAGCCCTTACAGATTGAAACCACACAGCTGGAACTTTCCTGCCTGACAGAAGAGCTACAGTCTTAATACTCCCAGGACCTTTGCAGCAAGACAATGTTTTGCCAGATGCCCTCAGCCCTTCATTAATGGTCCTAGGCAGCCCCTTGTGTCTGGGGCCCTGCCTGTAACGCTGAGCCTGGCTATCACCCTGGCTTTGTGGCCCAAGCAGAGCATCCTCCCCGTTTTGACAGGCCTGTGCAGGTCAGAGCGTTGCGCTTTAGCAGGCACGGGGAAGGCATGGCCCTGCCCATGTTCTGCCTGCCTTCTCCCCAGGGTGCTTCAAGGGCTCAGCCGCGAGAGCCAGGTGGGCTCTGCCAGACCTGCCTGCTCCAACAGCTATTGCCACTGAAGGCAGAGGGATGCAGGCTATGTATCAAACAGATTTCCGGGTAGCATGGGGTCTTTTTCTGTCAGAAAACCCAACTGAATTTGCAGATCACAAAGAAAATGCCGTCTGCCTCATTAGTGAGCTGCAATCTGTTCCTTCTCTACCCCCCTAGTTATATTCCTCACCAGGGATTTATTGTTCCTTTTCAATCTGATGTTTTAATCTCCCATTCCCCCTGTCTTTGCCCCTCTTCTTTCCCTCTCCAGAGCCGCTGCTCTTACTTTTGTCTCTCCTGCCCTTGCCAGCTGGAGTGGGACACTTGCACGGTGTTGTGCTCAGAAGTGCCTTTAACTGCCCGCCACTGCTAGCTGCCAAAAGAGAGGTAAACACCGCAAACGAAAATGCTGCCACGAGGCTGCACAGGTCCTGCCCTTTCCGCAGCGCTCCTGTGGCCAGGCATTAAAAACACAAGCTGGCAGGCACAGGCTCTGGGGTTTTCAGGAGATATCATAAACCTGGGGGGAAGTTGAGTCTGTGCTCGCCCCGAGATCTGTGTAAGACAATCACATCAAAGCGAAACAAGGAAGGAGAACGTACATGTTTGCATTGCTGTTGCACGCACAGAGGTGAAGATAGCCAAGGTCCGTGCTATCTTCATGCTCACCGAGTTCTTGCTCTGAAGAACCTACAGCAAAACAGGAAGAAAAATGGCCCTGGCTGCTTCCTTTGAATTAAAAAATAGTTGCTAGCATCTAAAAATGAAGCCTTTAGTGACAAGGCCATCTTTCCTTGCAGGTAGTAGTCTGGGAGAAAGAACTGAGACATACTGCATTTGAAGAGCTCCCAGAAAAGCCTGGCAATTACATATTTCGGGACATGTACCCTTATACCAATAACCTAAATCGTTATGCCTAAGACGGCCAGCGACGTGGTACGGAAGGGACATACTGTTTGTGCTCGAGTGCCAAATCTACATCCCTCCTCTGTGCTCCAATGTCTTTGGCATGTGCTGTACAAGTTCCTTCTCTCCTAGATAGGGATGCGTTTCCTGTGGTTTGTCCTCCGGTGCCTATTTTTCAGCTTTTCCTGCCCAGGGGACACAAGCCTCCAGTGATGCCATCAGCTGGAAGCGAGCGAGCGGCCACGGCGAGCCCGCGTCGCCCCAAGCTTGTCCGTGTTGGCTCCGCAGCCCCGGCGGCGCGTGCCAGGCGTTGTGCAGCTGCAGGGCTCGGCGCCAGCGGCGAGGTCTCTGCCTGCGCCGCAGAATGCCTGATTCAGCAGCAAAATCCCCGAGCTGCCTCCAAGGCCCTCCTGGAAAAAACATCTGCAGGCATCCTGCTTGGGTGGGAACATCCAGTGCTGGACGTGCCTGCCAGCTCTCGCCCTGTCTGCCGCACGGCGTGCGGCTCCCCTGGGATGGGGCAGCCCTCAAAGGCTTCACCTCGAGTGTCCCAGGCTCCTCGCTGCTTGAGGGCATGAATGAAGTGTGCAAGGGTTTGTGTTGCTCTTTCCTTCCTTTCTTGCCCTGGAGGTCTAACCCAAAGCCCACTGGAACCTGTGGAAAGACTCGCGTTGGCTTTCCTGTGTCTTGGGACTGAAATTGGTGCTGGCTTCTCCATCAGCTGCACGTCTGTAGTGTTCTGCTAGTGCATTCTTTAATTAGATTTCCTAGGATAAAACAAAAAGAATATAGGGGAGGAGGGGGGAAAAGAACATACTAAACCTTTTCCTTCATCTAAACCGGCAGCAGTTGGCTGGGGAGGAATGAGATAGTTACAAGGACTGCCTGAACGCAGTGACCTGGTATCCTCTGTACCTGGTGCTGAGTAGCCACAAAAGCATCTTAACTAGAACCGGTTAAATGTATCTGGGATAATCTCTTCGTACTGTTCCTACTGTTTTCTCTCTGTTGATATGCAGGGTATGTTGCGTCTTCTTTCTGGAAGCGCTTTATGGAAGTACAGCAAGAGGCTAGATGTGTTTTGCGTGTCTGCATGGTCACGCAGTGTGTGGCTCATTGGTCTGGGGCTGAATGATGCTCACCGCTTGATCTGGAATGGAAACTTTTTCCCAGCTCTTTGCACCAAACTTGTGTTAGAGTGCCTGGCAGGTGGCGGCCAAAGTGACACCAGGAAAGGAGAGGGTAGGGTGGCTGTTTGACAGCTGTGGCTGTGATGGGTGAGTCCAGGGAGCAATGCTGACCATCAGCTCCCTCTTTGTTTGTTCCCGTGCCTCTCCAGGGCTCAGCAGCACCGATGGGCTGGGTCAGCTGCAAGCAGGGGCCGTGCCTGGATGGAAAGTGGCTGGCAGGGACTGGCAGCTCATGCTGGTTGGGGTGAGGTCTAGGGATGCTCAGCATCACCGCTGGCTGAAAGCAAGCGTTCTTAGTGGCCCAATTCTGAACAGGGCTGAGGAGTATTCCTGACACCTTCTTAAATCATCCCAGCTGATCATGCTTCAGTCCCAAGCTTTGACAAGCGCAGAAGCCCAAACTGTGGCCAGAGGTCCTGTGTCCCTGAAAATGCAACTTTGTGTGGTAGGGGAGGCCTGCGGGGTTCACTGGCACTGTGACAGGGAACGAGGGCTTGGCCCTGGCTCTGCAGTCACTGCCCTTGGAAGTGTTTTTCCATCTCTGGAAGCAGCGCCTCAGCTGGTGCAGATCGTGCTGGTCCCAGGACATGGGGAGAATGTTACATGCTTACATCAATCACAGCATGCCAGTTTATTTTCTTTCTCCGTAGCTGTTTTGTAATGCCTTCCCAATTCAATTGCTAATATTTTTCATAATTATATTTGAGCAGCTGCATTGGTCTGGAATTTGTACAGATGTCCTGAATTTTGCAATGTTCTCACTCGCATGGGGTACCTCTCACAAACCACTCGCTTCATGGAGAGGATCCTGCAAACCAGGCAGCACTGCTGATAGTGCGGCAGCCCCTGTCTGCGCAGTGATCTTCCTCAGGTAAACAACCTCCTCATCCCACCTCAGCCGGGTGAGCAGCAGTCACCCTGCACAGTCTCCCTGTTCTCCTTGTCTTATGTGGCAAGTCTGCTGGGGACAGAAATGAGCAGGGGTTTGAATTGCTGGTGCCTGCACAGCAAGTACCCCCAGGATGGAGCTGTGTAGAGAGGACAGGGGCCAGGGATATTCTGGTCAGTGTTGTTTTAAGGAACTCAGGAGAGGAGCTGAATTCAGGTCTTCCATATTCAGGATGGCGGCTCCTTGGTGCTGGCCACAGTGACACCAAATCCCAGTGCCCCACATGGCTATGGCCCCAGCCTGCAACATAGGGTCCTCCCTTCCTCTCTCCACACATGCTGTGTCCGTGCTGAGCCACAACAAGGGAAAAAAATGTGGTATTTCTTCCTTTGAGCAGCCGGCAGTAGAGCCTTGCTGGGGTGCCCTGGCCTGGTGCTCAGTGCCATGCACAAAGGAAACCTCCTTCTGAGAGGTCCCACAGTGCTCAGATTTGCCTCTGAAGCAGGAGACGCAGTGACCTCTATTTCAACATGAATAATCACAATTGTAGTTCATGCCCATCCAATGATGCAGGTCTTTATTAGACCTGACTGGGGTCTGTAACCTCTGCTGGCTGCAGGTTGTCCCAGCTGCTGGCATGCTGTGTGAAGTGCTGTTTGTATTTCCTTTTATTCATGCTAACCTTACCTGCCATGAATGATGCAATTCTGCGGACAAGAAGAGATCATAGGGAGGTTCAAAGTCGAGGATAGAAAAAGGAAAGAGAGAAAGAAAAGAAAACAAAAAGAGCCAAAAATAGAGTTTCCAAGGCTGGAGGTCATTTGGGTGTGGGGCCCAGGGGACATCAGAGACATGCTGGAGCCTCCAAGTTGGAGGGGAATATCCACTTGGGGCCTTTCACTTGGCTGTAGCTACCTGTGCTTAAGCTATCACAGCCTGCAGCTGTGTTGAGTCCAATGACTTCAGCGAAACCTGAAGTGAAGTGAGTCTCTGGGGGCTGGTGGAGCCCTGGTTGCTGGAGAGGGAGGGGTGGCAAAGACCATCACCAAAGGCCAAGTACAAGTTTATCTGTGCAGGGAGATATAAGGTTGAGCTCCTGCAGGTCTCAGGAGCGGCGGATGACAGCCATAAGCAGTGGCTTGAGACATTCAGGGTGGACATTGGGAGAAGCATCTCCCCGGGAGGATGGTGCAGCACTGGAACAGGTTACTTGGAGAGGTCAGGGACTCTCTGACCTTGAGGGGTTTTAACACTGGCTAGACAAAGCCATGGCTGGTCTGAGCTAGTGTTGGCAATGGTCCTGCTTCTTACAGGAGGCAGGACCAGAGGCACCCAGAAGTCCTTCCCAGCAGATACTTCTATGACTGTACTTACACTAAAATTGAATAAACATGCCCTTGTGTTGACTTAACCTTCCCAGTGAGTATGTTGAGCTGGTTTTGTTGATATGCTCATTCCTAGAATCTGATTCTCACTAAATACGAGTGAAAACAAGAGGTGGTTTGAACATTACCTGAAAAAACATGCAAGTTGGGGTTTTGGTTAGTTTCTGGTGCTGTCCTTCAGGCTCTGGGAAAGCTGGTGGGGGCTGCACATTCGTGCCTGCAGTGACATGATGCCAAATGTCACCTGTAGCAAGTTCTATAGCTGCAGTTATTGGGATAAGACTCTTCCTTGTGATCAGGAGCCTAATGGCCCTTCAGCACATATTTCTGCTATGTCTTTGCACTTCAGCATCTCCTGCAGGTAAAACAGGCTGCAGCTAGTGAAGTCTTGGGGAGTCCAGTGCCAGATGTTCATTTCCCCCATCTCTTCTAAACCTTAAGACATAATACTGCATTTCTGCTTCACGGCAGGCACAAAACAGGACCTCTGAGGGATTTGTGTGCACAACTGGAGATACTCCTTTCAGATCCAGGGTTAAAGCTCTGCCTAAGCTGCTCCCAGCATGGAGCATGCTCCCCTCCGATAACTGCCACCCTTAACCAAACCTTCTCCCACTCCCATGTCCCACCAAGACCCTTGTCTGGCAGCTGCCAGCGCAGCCCATACCCATGCCTGGGCTAGAGAGGCCCTGTAAGTGCTGGCAGGGATGAATATAAGTCCCGTTTTCCTTCTGGCGGGAGGATTTGCTGTCTTTTTTACAAGGCACTGCTCCCTGTTACCTGGGATGGGCCACCAGAAACTCTGGACATGCATTCCTGTATTGTCTCACGGGGGATGAGGTAGGGGTTCTGGTCAGAGAAAACCCTCCTTGTTCCCCTTCCCTCCATCAGAGGCATGGGGAACGGTAAGCAATTAATCCGAAGCTCTGCATAGTAAAATATAAATCTCCATAGCCTGAGAAATTCTGGATAAAAGCCAGAAAGAGTTAACAAGGAAACATGTTCCCTCCAGCATAATTGTATATTTGGCTTATATTTTAATAAATGAGTAACAGCTGAGCAGAGAGGCCAAAAGGAGAGAGCCCCCCCTACCCTGAGGTACATTCAAGGCAGAGTTTGGGCTGCCTGCGAATCAGGTACTGGAGTGGGCACTTAGCACAAAACACTGAGGATTAACTGTGAATTAGACAGCTATGTAGGCGGTGAGTAGCAATCAGAATGAGTGGCTAATGCAGGTGTGAAGGGTTGGGGTTTTCTAATGTTTAAATTTTCTTTTGAATTCCCTGAAGGCAGGAAGAGAAGGAACAAAGCCAGGCACTGTGGTCGAGCCTTAGGGCAGCTGGAGGCCTGGAGTGATAAATCAGCAGCGTTGCAGTGAGATTAAGAGGGAAACCAGTGTAATATATGAGGCGATATGGAAAGAGGAGATTTATTACGACAGTCAGCTCTGAAAGGATTCAGTCCCAGATGGTTAAAGTGGGGGTAAATCAAGAACCCCCATCAGATAGAGCCCACCATCTGACAATAGCAGAAGCAGAGGAGGGTTTCCTCTGTATCCAAAAAGGGTTTCAGCTGGAGAGAGCTGTGTCCATAGCAGGGTAAGGCAGCTTGCGTTAGCGGAGAATTTCCTCTTTGTGAAGAAAGCTGGTGATGAGCATGGCCATTTTGGTATTTCCCTCCATTCAGGAAATGTGTCTTGTTCTTGCAGAACATTTCTGGGAAGGCTTTGGGATTAGTTTGCTGCTCAAAAGCAAATGCACCAGGTGGTTCTGGATGATGGTGCCGTTGGCCTAACATTGATGGGTACATTGGCCTTGATGAAGCCCCCCACCATAGCAGCTCCACAGACTGACAGCCCCAGGGATGAGTGGCAGTTTAGCACCCCCTACACCGTGATGGGGACCCATGTTCCCCAGGGACCAGCTTGAAGCTGTTAAACTTGTTTCTGATAAATGTCCAAGCAGCGGCTAAGCAGCAATATCTTTTATACCTTTTGGCCGGGGCAAGAGGTTGAAACAAAGACTTGGTTCATGGAGGAATTTCTCCTGCAAGAGCGAGGGCTGTGAGGCGTTGGCACTGCCCAGCTCCACGTCGAAGGCAGGCTAACCCTCAGACCACAGCACTGATGCAGCACGACAAATCGCTGGGAGGAGGGTGGATGTTGCTCTATTACGGGATTATTATTTTTTTATTTGAAATGGTTAAGAAGAATTTTCATTTGGGGAAATTTTGGCCGTACTTTGCTACAGCATTGGACTTCTCTGTTGGGTGTCTTCTGCTACAAATGTTTAGATTTATTTTTGTTTGTGTTCTGTCTTACGCAGCTAAGAAAACAGTTTCAAATAGGACAAATTGTCTTGTTCCAGGGAAGAGGTCTGATCTAGAGAGTGAAAACAGCTTGCTACTTGGAGAGCTGTCCACAAAAGAACAAAGCTCTAAGGAGAGTTCCCTACACTGTGCCCCACAAGAGATATTATAGAGCCAAGATGTTGGCCTCAGGAAGCACTACTATGTGAGACAATCTGCTTGTTGGGTGGCTTTTTTTTCCTAGGTTTTATGTGCCCCAATGCCTGGTCCTCTGGGTGCTGCTCCTTTGGGTGTGATGGGCAGGGAGGCAAGTGCCTGCGGTATTCCCTTCTCCTGCTTATAAGAAAGGGGAATTGTGTTATTTCATTTCACAGGGATGCTGGTGCACCGTTCTGATGGTCTTTAATAGCTGGTGCTGTAGAAGAAGAGTTGGGTCTATTTTGATCAGGTGTGCGTCTCTCCCATATTTGTGTTTTCCGTGTCACTGGCAACACAAAAGGAAGAAATGCTCATGAAAGACCCAATGTTCCTGCAAAACGTTCATGGAATATCAGTTCTAGATGCACAGAAGTGTGAGTTTCTTGTGGCAGTTGGATGGAAAGTTACACTTGGATGCTTAGAAAAGTGAGATGACATCATATGATCTGTACATCTTGTGAAAATGAATCAGCGCTACTATTATTAAAACATCTCCACTTGTAATGGCTCCTTTAGCAGACTGGTTGTAATTAAGAATTTTAAACTTGGTGTAGGATATAAATCCTGGTAGGAAGGAACTCTAAAAGCAACAGGAATTTTGCTGCTTGAAACCAGGCTCAGTTTAGTCCAAATTCTAGCCAGAGAGCCAAAGTGTGGATTCAACAGTGCTAGGTCCTCAATTAAAAGGTCATCATCACATCATCAAGAGGTCCAGACTCACCACATCATCAGTCTGTTTTCCAGAAAAAGTCACTCTTGCCCAAAGGACCACTGGAAATGCCTAAGTGAGATGATAAAAGTGGTAAGTGTGACCTGAGCCAAGAACCATTTTGCTGTCAAGGCTTAAAAAAATATTTTCATTAAGAAAGAAAAGTTAGGAAATGGCAGTCTTTTGATAGACAACTCGCGAGACTAAATTTGTAAAACTTTGTAGAAAGAGGAGCTGGTGGAAATCATTCTTACGTTTACACCTAAGGTAATCACCCTGGATTTATTACTACATCTTGGGCTGCAAGCTGGAGTCTGATTTATTAACTACTGTCCCTTTCGGTTTCTTATCCAGGGTGGTAAACCAGCTGTAGAAAGCTGAAAAGAAGTTGAGCTGCACGTCTTGTCTTTTCAGCCTGTTTCTTGTGTTCACTTTGGTCTATAAACAAACATCTCTCAGGTCTCCTAAATAGATTTTTCTGATCGAGTTCCCAGAACAGACCACCACCAGCCTCATTAAAGCTTATTTATGTTACTTTCATGCATGAATAAAAAAGCTCCCATTCACTGCTGATTTTATTTAGTTAGATCCTGTGCCTTGTGGTGGACATTGAATTGGAGTGACATTTTTGGCACCAAAAAAATGAAAAACAGTGGGATTGCGGAGAACAGTTTGATGCCTGCATCTTTTGCAGTATGAAAAGGAAGGGGTTAACCTGTTCTTGGCTGTATGGTATTGATTGAGGCCCATGCAAAGAAAATACAGCTGTAAATAGTTAGGAGTATTCCCTAGTAGCTGGGGTTTTTTGGGGGGTATGTCATTCAACTGGGACTCTGGAGGTATGACCTGTTTCCCAGGGATGCCACTTGCTTCCCGCGTGATAGGAGGGTGAGGAGGAGGAAGGTCACTAGTTGCTCTAGGTCCCAGCTTCCCAGCTGAGAATGATGCTTTTTCCCTCCTCTGCTTTTTCCAACTTGCTTGTTTATATCGCTAGCTTTTCAGCAGAGTAACATCTACTCTGCCTGTGTGCTGATCACGATGGGTCCCGCTCTCAGCTCGGCCTCTAGACACCACTACGAGTAACAAATATGATTTTCCTTTTATGCTTGTCTCCTCCATCTCCATCCATGCTGCACTGCCTGTGAGGTAAGATTATCGGCTAAAAAGAAAAATTAAAAAAAAAGAAAGAAATCAGTAAAGATGAAGAACAAGGGAGTAAAGGTCCAGCAGGTGTGAAAAGTTGTGAAATGGGTTTGTTTTTCTCCAGTCCTGCTGACTGATGATCTCTTGCAAAGGTACCACATTTTGGAAAGAGAAGGATTTGAGCCTGTCCTTTAAGTCAAAAGGGTGAACAAAAAGCAGCTTTGTGTGTTTCCTTTGTGCTAAGCACATTGTGAATATTCTTAAGCATTGCCACAAGGATTAACATCTCTGCATTTTAATGTGCCTGGTGCTGGAATGTAGCTGGAAAGCGGAGCAGGCAGGAATGGTCTCTCCAGGCGATAGGCTCTGCTAGGTGTCTCTTTGAAGTGCTATTCAATAGCTTTCTGTTACTCTTTCTTTTTTTTCTATTTTTCTTTTCCTCTTTTTTTTTCTCCCCTCCTTTGACAGCTTCTGGAACAAATCCTGATAGCTTTCACATTTCTGAAATTTACTGGACTGGACTGTTTTATCTCCAAATACTTTTGCATGGCAGTAGTATAAAAAAAATATGCATGTGGACAGAAGTATGGAGTTTGGTATTTACTTTGGATCATTAACCTGGTCTGTAAATTTGACTTGATCTCTCCTTTTTTTTGTTCCTCCCCCTGCTTTGTGTAATTTCAGAGCCCGCGAAGAGACGCTGTCGTTTGCTGCTTCGGGATCCCAGCAAGAAATGGGAGTCTGATGGATTGTAAATGCACCTGCTTTGTTTAAAACCCAGCCAAACAGATAAGTGCCCTTTTAATTATCTCACGACAGCATTTTAGGCATAGCTGTGCACAACATCTCTCTTCAGTTCGGTTTCAATTTGGTGAGCCCTCTGTGTTTCACCATTGCAAACAAATGCTCTGTGGTCCTCCTTTCGGCTGAGAAGTCCCAGACGATATTGGTATTTCACGTGAGCTAATTAATTAGCGTCTGAGGGAACTGCAGCTGATGGCTCGGGAAGCTCCCGGGGGTCTTTTCCTGCCCCTCTGGAGCTGCCGTCTCCAGCAGCCTTGTGAGGTTTTGGGACTCTGAGAAGCAGCTCTGCAGGACCAGATGAGGCTGATGTGACCCATCTGAGCCTTAAGGAGTCCTCCGGGACTCATTAGAGGTTTAATAACTAAACTTGGCTGGTTTGATTGAGAAGATGCTTGTGCAGGCTTGGCGCGATCTCAGAGAAACCAGCTCACACTGCTGGCAGGAGACAGGGCTTTCTGCATGTGCTATTCATATGTGTGCGGAGAAAGTGATAACCCCTGGTTCTTCCTGCCGCTTTCCAGGTGGGAAAATAGCCGGGAGAGTGGGGAGAGAAGCTCTTAGTTACACTGAGTTTATACACGGCATACAAAGAGGTACCGTGGGTGAGTGGTAATAAGAATTGTCCCCTCAAAGTTACGGGGACATTTATATCTATGGATGGAAAACACAGACTATCACGAAAATAATTTCTGGAGGCTTAGATCTGCTTCTATAGGTGACTGCTGCCTGCTCTTGGACACATCGCTGCAATTATTAAATAATTTAAGAAAACCATAAAATATGGTCTCATGTACAGTGTAACTTTACAATCATATACAGCCATGGGGCTGGGGCAAATATTCACTATGCCTACAATTTACTGTGTTAGAATAATGAAAAAATCACTAAAGCTGAGCGTGTGAGCATTGGAGGGGATGCGTGGCAGGAGGAGGGACAGGAGCCAAATTTATCTACTCTAGAACTGTCTTGTCTGCTCTACCAGGGTTAATTAGCAGTGTAAAATGTCTGCCTTGCTGTTAGGAAAACTACAAATGGGTTTGCTATAGCAAATTAGACCATTGTAACTGATGTGAATTTGTCTTATCTACCTAAGGAGAAGGTGAGTTTCTTGGGGAAGGTGCCAGTGTAGGACTGAGAGAGACTGGAGAGACAAGACAGTGCAGTAGGAGGCTACTGTGGCACGA
This sequence comes from Burhinus oedicnemus, assembly GCA_008921705.1. Taxonomy (NCBI): domain Eukaryota; kingdom Metazoa; phylum Chordata; class Aves; order Charadriiformes; family Burhinidae; genus Burhinus; species Burhinus oedicnemus. The sequence goes on along the minus strand of VFFE01007547.1, from coordinate 640,798 downwards.
GAGAACTGGATCTAGATCAACTCGTGTGATCCCTGGAGCGTCTGAAGTTCCCTCTTTTCTAGGAAAAACTTCACTCCTGCTGTTATTACCAAGAAAGTTTTCATATTAATAGAAGAAACGACATGTCTGATATCAATGACTATGCCCTGTCTTACAATTGTAAACAGTACTTATTCCTGACTCTTCCATACACTGATAGCAAGAAGGCTTGACAGTATATTAAGAAACACTGATAAAAGGAAGCCCTAGTGAAAAAATCAGGGTTTGCTCATTCAGCAAGGATGGATAGGAAGTTAAAAAATCTTAAATCATCTGTGTACCCCAACTAACAGAGCTCTTTGCTCCTCAAAAAAAAAAAAAATTTTTCTTTAAACTCAGAGATCCTCAAGGTCATGATTATTAGGTCTGCGACTTGAAATCTGCTTTCTGCTAGCATACTGATATCAACATTCCCCCGGATTAGGTCCCGTTAAATTAACCCTAACCTGGCCAGTTCCAGTCTCGGCATCAAAGTTGAATTTGGAAATCATATCCTGAAGCGTGGCATGCAGCTTGTAATGCTCTGTGCTCTTGGCATAAGAGGCTCTCTGGAGCTGTACTGATGTGAGAGATGATATGGAGTGCGTAATATGCACCTGTGGTTTGGTTGGTGCACCCAGCAGCTGAGAATACATTCAACAGATCTTGAGAGGTTTCTTTGAAAAATCTTGTCCAGAAAAGAAGACCCCCGAATCCCTAACTCTTTCCTCGTCTTACAGGTGAGCCTTGAGGACACTTGGGACACCATAGCTCCTGAATGCATGACCTTCCTCTGCCATTAGAAGAAAACCATGGGGAAAGACAAGAAAGAAGAGGAGGCCGTCTTTCTGCGGAAAAAGATAACTTTGGTGAGGGCTTTCTCACTCCTCATCGGCAGCATGGTTGGCAGCGGCATCTTCATCTCCCCAAAAGGAGTACTGAAAAACTCCGGCAGCGTGGGTTTCTCCCTGGTTGTCTGGTTTGCCTGTGGGCTCCTCTCAATGTTTGGTGAGTGGTGGTGAACTTTGTCAGCCTTTGCTTAAGCACCTGGGAGGTGAGGGGAGCCAGCACATTTTTATGTATAAAAAGTTGGGAGCAGAATAGACCAAAATTTCCCTGTTCCTACTGCAACAGAAACAAAGGTTTAACAAGCCTGGGGCATTCACCAGGGGTCTTTAGTTCAAACAATTCCCCCATGGTGACTAAGAAAATCCCAGCATTTATGGTCTGTGAACATGAAATTACGTGTGAGTCCAGGGCAGAGGAGTGACGGTGACTGCAGATGGAGATAGCGTGGTCTTTGCCAGGAAAGCTGAGAGAAGATGAGGGGACTCGCTCTCTAAGGTGGAAGGGAGATGTAGGCATCTAAAAGGCACTTGTGAGTCCAAGGGCTGTGCAGTGTTTTTCATAGACACTGTGAAAAGGGCAAGAAATGACAGTCTTAACATGCTGTAAGGGATCCCCTTTCTGTCGGTGAGGATAGAGCAGCACTAGAGCAGCTGCAGAGCATCCACCAGCCAGGGGTGGGTGTCTGGGTGTCTGTCAGAAATGGTTTGGATATCTCTGATGCTGCCTTGGAGCAGGAGATGGAGCAGATCAGTTCAGCCCTGCTTTCTGTGCATTACCCTTGGCTTGGTTTCTGGCATTTAATACCAGTATTTTCTCACAAAAGGTGGACTTTTTGATGACTGTTTCATTCTAGTTCTTCTGAAACAATGTAGCTCTTAAAGTTATGATGGATAAAATGTATGGCTTTTAGTTTCCTTCATTAACTATAAATTCACTGTTTCAGAAACGCTCTAAAGGTGCTCTTAGAAGAACTACAAGATCTCTGAACTCTGGGTAGAAATCTGATGTTTATTTCCATGGGTGACTTTAAAGTTCTTCTTCTGTCATAACTTACAGGGAGGGGGAGACCCAAACCAAAAAAAACCCAAAAAACAAAAACAAGAAAGGAGAAATACTCCATGTGGAAAAAAACACTTTGGCACTGTGACATGTACACACAAGTTTAGAAATTGAGACATTAAATTGTTAATATGGCAACAAGTGTGGTTCTTGCTCTTAGCATACGCGTACCGGTATTTTATGTTGTAGCCTATGTGTGGTTGGTTGGTGAATAATATACTCTTGCTTAAAGAAAATCTTAAAATATAATGTGAGCATGGTGTTTCTTCTAACAGAGCAGAGCAATAAAAGGTAACGTGTATGCTGATCACATAGCCCAGGCTCTGCACTTGGAAAGGTTTCTTTCTCCGTTGCATCCTTTGATAGACTCTGCTGGAAGGGCCTTGGGAGCCTCTTTATCAAGTCATTGTATTTTGTAGCCAAATTTGTTGGTTTGTTCTTGCGTTTTATCAGCTTGATGACCTCCCCTGATCATTTCTCTGACACTTATTTTGCAGTACATTAAAAAGGCCTGCTTTCTTTTATGCTTTTTTTCTTTCAAGTACAGCATTTATATGAGTCCCACAGCATGAGTTCAGCAAAGCACTTAAACACATGCTTGAAGTATGTGAAGAGACCCACTGGAATAAATGAGACAAGGTATCTGCCTATATTCAACATTTTGAACAGGGATTCTGCACAAATTTGCCAATAGAGAGGCAGGAAAAATTGAGGTCGTCACCATCGGCATAACCTGAATATGGCACGGTTGCCATGGGACTTGGAGGCATGGCCATATCACCACTGGGTTCCTCTGTGTTCTCCCTCCACAGCTGCCTGAGCTGGGCAAAGAAGTAGATAGCACAGCTAAAGATGGTCTTACCCCACAGGGTCATATCCCAACGGACTCCAGCCTCATTGCAAGGAGAGTTGTGCTCAAAAAAGTGAAGTGTTTTATGATTTCTTTTGGTGAACAAAGGATGTTTAACCTAGCAAGTGAATCCAGCGTAGGCAGGGCTTAAGATTCCTACTTAGACCCATTCAAACAGCATGATGAATTGCTCAATAGACAAAACACAGATGGGCTTTTTTTGGCACAGGCAGAGGCATAAAGGTTTCTATCGATTTGCGTGAAAGTTTTAAGCCATCTTCTCCAGCCCATCTCTCCCAGAGTTTCTCGTTGAGCCCCGGCGCAGGGGCAGGGAGGCGCAGAGGCGCTTGTCAAGGCAGGAGCAGGCAGTCCCCAGGTCTGTCGGTGCACTTGTACATGAACACGTGAGAAGAGACCGACTGAGCCTCCCACGCGGATGCTTTGCTTGCTCTGCACCATCAGGGCTGTGTTTCCTCCAGCAGCAGGTCTTCCCTTTCAGAGGAGACGGCCTGCCAGGTCCCCTGTCTGGTGTCTTCAAATGAAGTGAGGGATTTATGTGAAGATGCAACATAAGGACACGGGAACGTGGTCTGTGATCAAAAATGTGATTGAAATGATCAGTTCAGTGACAGCCTGTCGGCTGAGCTGCTGTAACTGCTTTGTGAGCACCATTTCACCAGTCTAACTGTGAGAAGAAGCGAGAACCCAAACCTCCAGGATGTTTTTCGAAGGAAACCTCTTGTAGCTTAGTGCAACATTTCTGTCACAGACCTTTCCACGTAACTTCCATGGAAAAGTTGTATCATTAACCAGAAAATGGAGAATTTCTTTCCTTCTGACAGAAAAGTCAATTACTTTAAAACTCACTTCAAAACAGTGTAGCACACAAAAATAGGGAAGAGCAGTTCTGCTAACCCCCTTTTTCTTCCTCTAATTCACTACTGATTTTAAAAAGATTCATTCAATCCCTGAAAAGTCACACAAAAAAGAGAAAATCCATGAGATGATTTACTCAGTGCGTTTCCACCTGAACTTTTCCAGGTGCCTTGTGTTATGCAGAGCTTGGAACAAGAATCACCAAGTCTGGAGGACATTATATCTACATTTTGGAGACATTAGGGCCTCTGCCAAGTTTCTTATTCCTGTGGGCAGAGTTTTTTGCTATCAGGTAAGAGATTTTGTTTGTTTGCCTTTTGCTGGATGCTGTGACCATTTAAAAAACCAAGTTATGGTGCCAGGTAACAGTCTAAGCAGTTTGTAGAGGAAAGAGAAGAAACAATCTGAACAACATTTAAAGATTTTCAGTGATAAAAAGAAGAAGGCAACGAATAAATAGTTACTCATGTTCAATGTGATCTGTACTTGAAGAATATCTCTCTTCTCCCCTGGCAGCTGGTATCCTCCAAGAGCCAGGGTATTTTTCAGAGACTGTCAATAGATGCCAGATCTATTTCAGATCTTCTATTTTCATTGTGAAACTTTTTCGGATTCTCCTGTGGAGACAACTTTCTGACTTAGCCCTGAGTTAAATAATATTTTAGAAAACTGTAGTGACTTCTTTTTTACCTTTAAAAAGAAAGTCCTCAACTCTCAATAACCTGTGTCCTTCATGTAAGCTGAGATGAAGCAGGACTTATGAACCACACCGCATTGCTCAGTACGATTAATCTCAACTTTTGCTTTCAAGTTGGGAATGAATCTTTTTGCATGTGATTTTTAACCCATTTACTGAGAAAAACCTAGAAAAAAGACTGTACGGGAATTCACGATCTGCATGGGAGAGCAGGATTAAGTTGGGTGGGGAAAATTCCCCCCTTCTGAGTTTTGTGCAGTTTTACATCATGCCATTTTATGGCTGTCTGCAGACCACAGTTTGTGCTCGGTTCCCCCCCAGGCCTGCCAACAGCGCTGTGGTTTCTTTGGCGTTTGGACGCTACATGCTGGAGCCGTTTTTTGCCCCCTGTGCAGCCCCTGTCCCTGCCGTGAAGCTCGTGTCTCTCCTGGGGTACTGTAAGTACTAGCTTTTACTGGACTGCCGATCTCGGAGCCTCTCTGCCCCGGACCAGGGGCACTTATGAAGTGTTATCTTCTGGGATAACTGTGGGATCGGGGCCCCATCTTACCTCCTTGGCCCCCCAAAACTTCCTGATCCAAGGTGCTGGTTTGGGACCGCTGTATTCTCCAAGAAGGCGAATGGGCCTCCCTGTTGACCAGTTGAAGCCCTGGGGATTGTGCCAAGTACGGGAGTAGAAACTCTTCATGTATAATTGTGCAAATGCCATGCGGGTTGAGGGTGTAAGGCTCAAGGTTTTGGACTCCTCGCCTGGTGCCTGTGCAGCTGTCCTGCCTGCTCTGGGCTGGTGTGTGCTGGCACAGGGACCACTGTTAAAGGGGGTCCTGAGACCTCCCTCCAGACTCACAGGCAGGTGTGGGTCACCAGGCTCCTGGTCCCTCTTAGGATCATAACACAGCTGCCCCTTCAAGTGCTGTATGCTGGGCCACACCTGTAATGTTTTCTGACATCTCTCACCCTGAACATCCTTTCTGTAAAGACGCAGCCTTCTCCCTGGCATCCCTAGAACAGGGAGCGCTGCTGTATTTTTTTTCCTGCCTGTGTCGAGCATGGGCTACAGCTGTAGCAGTGTGGTCTCCTCTCCAGACATGGTCCTCACTCTCAATTCCTGGAGCGTCACCTGGAGTGCCCGGCTGCAGACGGTTCTCTCCATTGTCAAACTCCTGGCCCTTGCACTCATCATCGTGCCAGGGATGATGCTGCTGGCCCAGGGTAGGTGTGCTGCGGCGTGGCTGAGGGAGGGTGCTCAACATATCTGTCAGGGCTTTCATCGGTCCCTAGTGACAAGTGTGGTGCTCCTTTGGCTGGCAGGAGCTTTCTCTGCCTGTGTGCTGGATGTGAATTAGCTGGGAGCTGAGACCAGGGTAGCTGGCACTAAGCTGCATCATTGCGCTGGGCTGATGCACCTGGCTCAGCTGGGCTTTCTCCAAAACCGAGCCAGCCTCGGTGCTGGAGGCTGTGTGAACCTACCCAGGGTCATACAGGCACCTTCCTCTGTGGATGGCCTGTCTTTGGTGTCAAACTTGCCTGTTTTCACTGTGGCTTGAAATCCTTCCAAAGCAGCACAAATTTGAGGGCTGTCAGGGATGTGTGACAGCATCCTGTGGTGACCCAAGCCAGTCACAGCTGTGCAATGATTTACCAGCCCTCAGCTGAGCCCTGGTAACTGCATCTCTAACCTTTCTGTGTCTTAAGCTAATGCGTTTTACCTCCTAATTGAGAAGGGCAGTAACTTAGCAGACTTATGATGGACTCACACAGGTTTGCATACTCACATCAATCCTTAGACCAGGTTGCTCAATGCGCCATTCAAAAAAAACCAAAACCAAGCCAAGCCAAACCAAACCAAACCCAAACCCAAAAAAACCCCCTGATCTAGCGGAAGGTGTCCGTGCTCATGGCAGGGGTGTTGGAACTAGATGATCTTTAAGGTCCCTTCCAACCTGAACCATTCTATGATCCAGAGTGGGGGGAAAAAACCTTCTACCAGTAGTGTCTTCTGGGAATGATACAAAGTTTTGGCTTTAATCCAAGCCTCAGTTTATAGAAAAGCCCAAGGCATTCCTACTTAAGGGATGAAGCCTGCTCCCTCTTCATGCTATTACCTTGCTCTGCAGAGTAAACAACACAGGCAGTGGGCTCCACATTTATGTTTCTTTTTGATGCCTGGAGCTGGCTCCTTTGAACAGGCAAAGATCCCCTCGGGCTGGCAGCACTTCTGAACTGAAGGACTGCCCTGCAGCTAGAAATCCGGAGCCATTATTGTCAGGAATGCCTTTAAATGACAATCTGGAGTCCTGGCACCCATCCTCCAGTGAGGAGGATAACTGCCGGTGACATCTGGAGGGAGAATTCACCAAGAGACCCCATTATGACAGGTTGTATTTAATATGACTCATGGGTGACTGTAAATCACTCATTAATGTATTGCAGACAATAAATCCTTTTTACGCACCATCACTCACCAGCAATCATTTTAGAACATAAAAAGACTACCCTGATAGGCCCACTCCCATATTTTCATTTAGTTTTATTCAAATCTATTTTCTTTTTGACTTGTTTTTTGTGCTTAAAAATCAGTTTTGTGCCTTTAAAGCAGTTTGCCTGATTCCCTTGCCTTGTTCTACTTTTTTTGGTTATACTCTTGTCCTTTCCTCTGCCAGTGTCATAGCTTGGGCTCAGGTTTGTTTTAGAGACTTGCTGGGCTGGTGTTTCAAATCCAAATGCCCAAATCTCGTCACAGAACTCCTTGCAGAGGCACCTCCATAGAAGTGGCCTGACTTTCTCCACGTGCCTTGTGCCATTTCATCCCTTTCCTGGCAAAGCCCAACTAGGCGAGCTCTGCACTTTTTACTTTTAAAGAGACTTTGATATACAGAGCTGAATATAGATGTGGAACCAAACCTTGGGCCACCCAGATTTGAAAATGTTGGAAATACAACTTTTGTCTGCGTTTTTTATTGGTCTTCCTTGGAATGAGAGGCCGTTAGGTGTTTCTCCCTTTCCTAGGGTTTTTTTTTTGAGTTTGATAAAATACGGTTCATATCCAAAATCCTGACTTGGGTGGTTTTTTTGTTTGGTTGGTTTGGTTTTTTTTCTGTTGTTGTTATTTCAAGCAGAGAATTTTTAGGAAAATTGGGGGAGTTGGTAAAATGGGATCTCTATCTGAGCCACCTCTACTTTTTATTTGCTTCGCCCTCTGTGTCCTCAGTTCTTACTCCTGCGGGCGAGCCGTGGTGGCTGGCAGGGGTGGCAGGCAGGAGCGTGCCCGGAGCCGGGGGACAGGATGACGGTCCCCGCTCCCTCCTCCACCCCGGTTCCCATGCTCCGCCAGCACGGAGCAGGCCACACAGAAATATCCCCCTGGCTGTTAGCGCTCTGGCAGCAGGATCAGGAGGGAGCACAGCGAGAGCCGAATTAGCTGCCTCGTTGGCTGCACCATATCAAAGAGGAGTGTGCATCCAGCTGCTTAGGGGGCTGGGCGGGGGGAAGAGCAGGGTCAACCCAGTGAATTAATTTTGGGCCTAAAGAAAAGACCAGACAACTTGGGTCTTCTCGTCACCATGAGCTCCTGTTCCCACAGCAAGCTCTGTCTGAAACAGAGCCAGGCACCACTGTTGCCCATCCTGAAATGTCTCCCGTAGCTGGACAGGGAATGGATTTGTTCTGTCACTGTTTGTGAAGTAAATGCGTCAGCACGGCACTGCAAATTAAAGCAATGAAACAAATCTGAATACCTTGCTCCAAGGAAGTCACAAACACTCTTCCCAGGTCTGGGCAAGAGGGGTGTATCCAGTGGGAAGGAAGCTTGTCTCTGATGTTTCCCTGCTGCATGGCTCTCTGTTTATTTCTTCTGCAGGCCACACCGAAAACTTCCAGGACGCTTTTGACAGACAGTCACTGGCGCTGGATAAGCTGCCCTTGGCTTTTTACGCAGGCATGTTTGCGTATTCAGGCTGGTAGGTGTGACAGGAGGGCGCTTCATGGGCAGCAGACTGGTGCCTGAGATATGGCTCACTCTCCCTGTCTCTTCCCACCGTGCAGGTTTCAGACCAGCTTTGTGCGTGAAGAGTTGGTCAGACCTGAACGGTAAGGCTGGGAAGAAGTCATCTTGGGTTACCAGCATCTGGGGTACCGTGGCTTTCCCAAATGCAGTATGGGAGGAAAAAAGTTTGTGGGTTCACCTAACCAACGCCAGCTGCAATCTGCAGTAATAACATGCATAAAAAGGGATAACAGCTTGTTCTTTGTGTGTCTCTCTTCCCCTTTCTTGTAGAAATATCCCCCTGGCTGTCATCGTGTCTGTGATCACAGTAATTGTGGGGTACATGCTCACCAATGTCTCCTATTACACGGTCCTGGGAACACAAGACGTTCTGGCTTCTCCCGCTGTGGCTGTGGTGAGTCGTCACCCCTACGATCATCTTTCTTCTTCAGTGTGGTCAGCTTATGCTGAAGGGGTGGTCATGGCAAGTGTTTTGGAGATGGTTTTCCAATAAAATGCTTTATTGCTTTGTCATTTCTCTGGATTATTGGGCAACAGTAACTTCTAGTCTTGCCTAAAAGATAATGAAAAATAACCTGCAGATGATGGTAGAAAAGGCAAGATTTATGTTATATTTTACTCCTTTGATGGGGGATGTTGTCTTACTTTTGAATCTGATGTTGTCTAGAGATCACCACATGTTCCTAAAGTCACACTTGCTCTTCCTCCAGAGCTTTGTGCAGCGAGCCTTCAAAAGCCTGATCTCTGTGGTCCCTGTCCTTGTTGCACTGTCCTGCTTTGGAACCATGAATGGAGGACTGTTCACATTTTCAAGGTCACGTCCCTAAGAATTTATTACTCTCTTGGCTTACTTAATCAGAGGGAAGCACCAGCGACCTGTGCAACTGCCCACCCATGTGATGGCATTTTAGCCACTCTTGTGGGAAAAATAAGGCCTTTGACTCCCAGGATGTCAACTACGGGATGATCCCTGTTGGCTAAGAGTCTACCCTTTCTATTTCTGGCCAGGTCCAGACTTTGGTACCTAGGGCTGGTCACAAACAAAGATTTTTATCTTCTCCTCCCACCCTTCAGTTTAAATCCCCAGTTTAAAGTGAAATGTCAATGTTTCTGGTGAACCAAAGGTTTTGTTGACATTGGCAGCTGCTCAGTGAGGCCGAGTCTTCTTTTGCTGGGTTCACCCAGCTGCTCTGCTACAGGGCACAGGGTCCCTCTGTTGTGAGGATCTCTGGCCAAAGGCAAACTCTCCCTTGAGGACTTTGCTTTGAGGTCAGTGAAATGTTATTGGGGACAGGCTATTCCTAAAGCAATAGTTGAGGCTCAACAAGTCTTGTTGTAGCAATAAGAAAAGCTTTGTTCCATGGAAAAATTATCTTGCCAGCTTCACTGACTACTACACTGCATATCCTTATGGGAGCCTTGAAATTGGAGAGGAGAGCAGAGCTTACGGAGAAGCACGTCGTGCTGGTCCAGAGGAGCTAAGCAAATTCTCTGGAGCCGGTTCTGTTTCACATCTTTGATTGCAAAAGGAAAAATCAGTTGATATGAAAGGGATGTTTCATAGAGTGAAGGCTAATGAGTTATTTGATCCACTACCCTGAAGTCCTGTATTAAATACAGGTGCAGAGAAATCTCCCTGTTAGCTCCTCTAGATAGTGGTTTTCTCTGAGGATGAGAAGTCCCCGGACAGCACAGAGTGTCTGTGTGTCCCTATCGCCTTTCTCTCCCCCATCCTGGCACCATTAACATAATCACCACAGAAAGGCCGTATAAACAGCGATGGGGCCTCCCTGGCTGCTGGCCAGCCACACCCCTGCAAAACCACAGAGACAGCAATAAAACCAGTTTTACACTCATGCCCCAGCTGCTTTGGGCCCTGCTCCAGCCCAGCTGATGCTCTGGCATGGTTTGTTTGTGGATATTAAATTTATAAAATTGGATGCAATGCCTTCTCCCTAATTGCCCTTTCATGAGTCAAAGGAGGGATGGAGGCAAGGAGCTCTCTGCTGTCATTTTGTAGCTGGTCTTGTGTGTAGCTGGCCTCTCGGCAGTATGCCAAAATATATTTTCCAACAGCTGGCCAGAGGATTGAAAATCCTCTATTATTTGAGGAAATTGCACTTTATTTTTATATATATATATTTATATCTTTTAATATATATAAATATATATATTAAAAAATATAGGCGTCAAGACTGACAATCTGCTTTCATAAACTCACCAGCCTCTCTTATAAAGAATTGACATTTGTGACCCCTCCACTTCCTACTGGAAAGATTAACCCTTTCTCTGATAGCAAGAAACTTTCTTGCTTCTGTTTCCAGCCTGAACTCATTCATGGTCACTTTGGACTTGCCCAAAGGTTTCTGCTAATGGGCCGCCCAAGGGAATGCTGCCAGGGGTCCTGCTGGTGGGCTCTGCACTGTGTTGAACTGACAGTTGTGGAGTCCCCTTCTCTGGAGATTTTCAAGACCCACCTGGATGCAGTCCTGAGTAACGTGCTCTAGGCATTCCTGCATCAGCAGAGGAGTTGGACTAGATGATCTCTAGAGATCCCTTCCAACTCTGAAAATTCTGTGATTCCATGACTGGTCCTGGGAGAGCTATAGGAATTCAACATTGGGTTTTTCTTCCAAATGCCTCAAAAGTGCGGCTAAAGGCAGAACTGTGGCCTTGAATAGCAGACTTGTGCTGGGGGGTGTGCTTTGTGGCCTCAGGTTAGTCCAGTGACTGATCTTCTCATTTCTAGTCTGGATCTCAGATGCTAATTCATAGGGGTCCCTGTCTTTTCCTAGGACTCTGTTTGTGGCTTCCAGGGAAGGACAGTGGCCTCCTCTCTTCTCCATGATCCACATTCGAAGGCATACACCCCTTCCTGCTGTCATGTTAATGGTAAGGAGATCTGGCTGTGTGACATGTCCTGTTCTTGCAGTCTTGGCTTTCTTGTAAAGCCTGGAGAAGCTGAGAAGTTTTAAAAGGTGTTGAGGCACTAAGTCAGCCTCTGAAAAATAAAGAACATGGAATACTGGAAATGGCTGCAAAGTATTAAGTCCCCTTGTGCCAGCAGTGGTATCCAAACCCACTACCTCAAAGTCCTTGCCTTACAGCCTTGGACACCTTTTTAAAAGTACTGTCCCTACCATCTGCCACAGTTGCTGCTTGATACTGTCCTATGAAAACACCTCTGCCAGGCTTTGGCTGTTTGGGAAAACTGAAATTCTCAGGTGCAGTGGAAATGCAGAGAATGACCATTTGCAGAGATGCTCTCAGTTTTGGTTTGGATTTTTTCTGGCAATGGTCCAGCTCCATCCTGATCGTGCTGCAGTGCCTCTTGCAGGTCAGCCAAGCTGCTAAAAACTTAGCAGGTATCTTTGTAGGTAGCCTTTGTACCGACAGCACAGCCTTTTGGATCATGCATATTTTAATTGCCCTGCCTAGGACATAAAGCATCAAAGATGCTGTTGATCTTGAAAGGATTGCTCCTTTCTGTAGCACGTGATAATAGTGAGTTTAGACCTTTTGCCTTCAGTCTGTGACACTGTCTTGTAAAGCTCTCTGACCTCTGAAATATTGAGGCTGTGAAGCAGCTGCCTGTGATTGCAGGGGGGTTGGAGGAGGTGATCCATATTACCCTTTCTGGTCTGAGGACCGTAGTAAGGCTTTAATGACTGTATTTCATCTTCACAATGCTCAGTTCCCTTTGGTTACTGCCATGGTGTGTATCGGAGATATCTACCATCTAATGAACTTCTTCAGCTTTTCCCGATGGCTCTTCATAGGATTAGCCACCCTTGGGCTCATTGTCCATCGCCACCGTCACCCGGAGCTGCGCAGCCCGTTCAAGGTAATGCACGGCATGTGTCTAACAGCCAGGAATGTGCAGGCTTGTGATTTCTCTCTCTTATTTGCTAATAAATAGAGCATTACATGGCCATGGTTGCCTTTAGCCTCTAAGGGGTCCCAATCCCTATTGCTCAGTAAGGCATGTGGGGAGCTCCTGAAATTGGTTGATGTGCCCAAACAGCCTGATGTGGTAAATCCTGTTAGCCAGTTCTACATGGTGTCACCAGTTGCATCTGTAAGATGGCAGACTGCTCCAGGAGAAAAAATTTCAGGCTGGGAACTGGGAGATGTGCAGAAGGCAGTTCCCACACTTGTCTCTCACGGGCTGCAAGGAGAGACCCTTGCCTGGATGTTATTTCAGTGGTAGGTAAGTCTCAGCTCTAGCTGAGAAGCAGGAGGGTATCAGGCTTGGGGGAAAAGAGCATGGCCGAAGGGATCCTGGAAGCAAACCTGACTTAAGAGGAATCATCTGCTGGCACAAAAATATTGAATAGTGTAAAGCAGCTTGCGTGCAACTATTGCTGCTGTAGGCCCTGAGGATGTGCACAGTGCGTGCATGCGTACCACAAATTGTAGGACGCCTTGTCCTCTATGTCTTTCCCTAGCCCCCAGCTGGGCCCCTATGGTGGCCCTTCTTACGCTGCTGGGTGCTGGGATCCTCCTTATGTCGACAGGGGAAGTTGGAGTTGGTGCTGGAGCAGCTTTCTTGTGCTTGGAGCACCTTTCCTACTGCTGGATAACGTGCAGAAGGAGTTTTGCTGGGGCGGTGCTCGAGGTGTGCACAGTTTATTCCTGTCTCCGGTTGCGCCTGGCTGGTGTGTCCAGCCAGCTCCTGGGGAGGAGAAGGGACACAGGCATCGGGCAGCCGATCAGCGAGAAGCTCAGGGGACAGAAACGCTCCCTGTGGCTCCCCAGGCTCCTCCCTGAGCCGCGTGAGGCCCAGTGGGAAGTTTGGGGTAATTTTTCTTCTCCGTTTTTGCTGGAGACTGTGTGTTTAGCAGAGACCTTGAAGCTTCCCAGTTTGTTGGCTGGCTGCACTCGTGTACTCACCCAGAACCAGATTTTAAATAAGTTTTCTCTTCCTCTTTTAAACCACACTTCTCAGGGGAAGCTTATTAGTGGATAGCACTGGTGATGTTTGCAGCTGCTGAGATTTTGCCCTATTTTGGTTTAGACAGAAATTTAGGTTTCTAATGGCTCCTAAAGGCAGATTAAGTGAGGGAGGGAAATTCTGGGCTTTTGGTCAGTTTGGTTGTTTTTTTTCCCCCGTTTCCCTAGTTTTTATAACCACCTCAAACCCGAAGCCCAGTTATCAGCAAGAGGGAAGGGCTGCACGCAGGTGGTATGGTCGTGTGCTGCGCTCTGGTGGCCAGAGAGAGGTCGTCTTCTGCCACTAGTTTACAGAGAACATATCATAAAATACATGTGATTGTGCTGGTACTTCTTCTCCCCTATAGCATTTTGAGTTAGAAATGGTGAGAAAACACCAGTAAGAGGAGGAAGCAGTCCTCTTGCACACCTCTCAAGCAGATGTGCAGCGTGAGTGCGTGCACATAGGAGAGGCTGGCAGGGGATGCTCTGGCTGGAAAGACAGCAAGAGCACGTAGGTTTGGTGGCTGGATGGCTGCCATCACTAGAGCAACTGATCCCTTCCAGCTCGGCATGGTCAGCATCCAAAATAGGATCTGTTACCGGAAAAGAGATTGTCACCTAGATGAGACCAGCAGCTCCTTCATTCTATCAGCCATGGCGAGGAGTAACTTGGCTGAGGTTGGATCCAAAGACCGAGGGAATGTTTCACAGTTTTATTATTTATTGTAGTCTTCCGATTTACTCTCCAAATAGCCCAGATGAATTGGCTCATCCAAAAGGGTAAGGCTGAAGTGCTTACTGCTTCTTCGGTCTTTCATCAGGGTGGCTTTGAAGCTCATGGTCTTGATGCAGGTGCTATGGAGGTAGGGAGTCTGGTTTATCCTGTTTTGGCCACTGTAAGTCTCAGGCAAGCTGGAGGCAGGTCAAAATGAGTCATGAGTCTTATAACCAAAGAAGAGTTTAATTCAAAGTGATGCTTCTACTCTTGGCTTCAGATTTTCCCTCAGCAGTTGCCACGGGTGGCAAGTAGGTACATGTGCCTGTGCATGCACAGGACCAATACATTCAGAGAGCAGTGGGGTATAGGTGACTTCTCCCCCTGCTTGTCTTCCAGTTGCAAATGAGGTTTATATTTTGATGCACTTGAATATAGGAGGCACACACCTCAGAGGGACACTGGACTCCGAAGGTGGTACGAGTCAATTTTTGTTCTACGCATCCTACTCATTCACAACTGATTGTACAGAAACTGTGTGCAGGACAGCTATATGATTTTTCTCACCTTCTTTAAGATGGAGAAGTGAATGCAGTGTGTGCTGGCATGTATGGAGGCTGATTTGCTACAGCCATCAGTTTTGCCTGAGACTCTTCTGTGCTCTTTTCCCCAGGTTCCCCTGTTTGTTCCTGTGTCTTTTACCATCATCTGCCTCTTCACAGTGGCAATGTCTTTCTACTCAGACCCTGTGAACATTAGCATCGGATGCACCATAGTTTTAAGTGGTTTTCCAGTCTACTACCTCATAATCCATAGGCAAATGTCAAGTCGTTGCCGTAGCCTGTTTTGTAAGTATGGGTTTGAGTTTCAGTATTGTGGACCTCCACAGGCTCAGGGGTGGGGATGTGGATTTGTTCCCAGGGCTCATCTCTAACGCAAATTACTCCATGACCACCAGACCTCATGAAACCTAAATCACGACCCCTGCTGCCCCTTCAATGGCTTTCCCAAGACACAGCCTCCGCAGCCGAAGAGACAAAGTGGTTGACAGCCATGCATGGGCTGTGTCTGCCTGCCTTGTGAATATACTGATAAGCCAGCTTGATGCTTTCTTTTAAAAAAGACAGGGCTGAGGTCTACCAACCAGGGAAACAGAGAAGGGTAGCTTTTGCACCCCAGCCCTGGCTTCTGCTAAGCTTTATCATATCTTAGGGATCACCACCTCTCTGTAAAATTTGGCTGATAACGAGCAACGAGATCAAAAGTTAGGATGGAGAGATTGACAGGCAGACACTGTAACCCCATGCACAAACATACTTGCTGAAAGGCTGGGGAGAGGACTGGTAGGAGAAGACAGTGCTGCCTGAGGGCTATCATCTGTTTTGTGAAGAGGCCAGGATGGTTTTGGGCACAGACATGGGTGTGTAAATGAAATACATCTCCACTCCGTGCAATGTCTAGCACAGATTTCTTTTGTATGTAGCCCTGGTGGCACACTCAGAAACAAGAGCCTGGTTTTGAGTTTAATTTGTAATTTCAGTTATGAGTCTTAGTTTCTTCTGATTTGTTGTTGGGCTGAGGTGTATCAATAGCCACTGAATAGAAGAAAACATACAGCAAGAAAGGAAACAGTTACGGTGATCTGCTAACATAAAGTGCTCCAGCCATCAGTGCTGATGCTCTGATTTTCAGCGAGATCTCAAGATTTCCTCCAGACTAAAGTTTCTTCCTTTTTTTCTCCCCCCTTCCAGATTATCTTACACACAAACTACAGTTACTGCTGGAAGTAGTCCAACAAGAAATCAAGACTTACTGAGAAAACCTTCAGAACTCAAAGGAGAAGATAAAATCTGCTTACCCCATTTCTGATACCTTTGATCCTACCAAAAGCAGGCCATGCTCTTATTCTTTTAATCACTGCAAATCAGGATGAGCCCGAGCCAAAACCTTGCTGCAAGTGTTCCTAAGCTTGGCAATCGGGATCGAGATGAGCATGTCGCATCTGTTTCTGCCCTTTTCTTTTTTAGCACAACAAGCTAGTTTTCTGAAATGAGCTTGCTTTGCCTGTGAAGTGTCTTCAAAACCAAGATCCTAATTTTGCAGCCTAGCCCAGTCCTCAGTAAAATAGTGTGTGTGTGAGAGTATGTGTATAGATATATATATACAGACAACTTTTTTAATTTCCTAACTTGGCAAACAGAGGAAGGGAGCATGTTGCAGAACTAATACATGGAAGCCAAATGCAGGTTTCAAACTGAAGTGTTGTAGTAGCCGTGCTGCAGACAAGCATTATGAAGGGAGACGGGTGGGGAGAGCAAATTAGAAATAAAGTAGATGAACGGGAAAGGAGGAGGCAGGGTGATAAAACTTCATTCACCAGAAAGTGCAAATTCAGGTTAATGAGAAGATATTTGAAAACCCTTTGAAATTCAAATATTAACAAAGTAAGGTCAGAATGTTTTACTTTGACTATTGTATAAGCAGAATAAGTTTATTTTGCTTTGAAATAATATTTCAATTTTGAATTTTATTTCTTTGAAACGACATTTTGAAATGTACAAACACATTAAAAAAATTAGCTAAACCTAAACAAGAATATGACAAAATAGATTTTGATCCCTTCCCCAACACCCCAGCCCTGCTCCTCACCTGGTACTACCAGTGAAGCTGAAAATTCAGATTTCAGCTCAACTCCAGTGAAATACAGTTTCTCCTTTAGTTAGACAAGATCACTGATGAGACTTGGGCAGATTCCTGAATAAGTGTATCTTTTGGTGCTGTAAGAAGACATGGAAGACTTCGTGTCAGAGCTTTAACTTTCAATCTACGGTCAAATGACTTGCTGAATTGATATGTAAATCCTCATTTGAACTATTGACATAAGAAAGGTTTCCATTATTGGATTACTTTGGTTTACATTATTAACGTGGCAATGTTATGTCCAGATAGAAGAGCAGTTACCTATTTGCAATCACTTAATTGTTAATCTTTTCCTAAAAGATGGGAAGTAGTATGCTGAGACTCCTCTAATGACTGCTGGAGAGAGGAATAGCAGAATGTGATACGTTTTTAATCTTTTGTATCAAGAATTTACGTACTTGGAGTAAAACCAAAGTACCATTTACAAACCCAATGTAATCTACCAAAACTTGTAAAATTCACCATAAAGATTTGGAAATAAGTAAGTTGTGCATTTTGGTTTTTCTTTTCCAAAGCAATTGAGAATTATTATTCTTGTTATAACTGCTTCCTGTTCCTATGCTAAATTAAGCTGGGATAGCAGCGGTGCGGTTGCAGGGCTCATTTCCCCCCTCCCGTCCCACAGTTTAATTTACAAGCTGCTGGACATTGTCCAACAGGAAATCCAGTCTTACTGGGAAAACCATCACAATGTACAGGAGAAGGTGCCGGCTTTAAATGATAGCGTGTTTTCAAGTGAGACCTGGAAATGTTTCCAGCCTCCCAGACGTGGGTCGGTCACACCTCATGCCAGCCTTTGCTGAAGCTGAACCCCCTGGCACATGTTCCCACAACACCCTGTGGCTGGGCTCCAGTGTGGGTGGCTGGGGAACCAACCTGCAGAAGACCTTGCAGAACCAGGTGAGCTCCATCACCCCAACATAGCCTGAGTCCACCCTCTTAGGTACTGGTTTGGGGTTTTTTCACATCTTGAGGTAGAAGCATGAGGTGCTGCCAACATGGTCTTGTGCTGCAGGACCGCTGCGAGCACAGTGTGCCCACGCTGTAGCATCAGTAGTCACACATCAAAGCTCGGAGTGGTCTGAAATTGCAACAGAGCTGCTGTGTGTCTGCAGACAGACATACAGAAAGGATGAAACATCACTTTTTTTGTCCATTTCCTCTGAAGAAAAAAAGGGAACAAAAATTGGAATTAATGGGGGTCAAATAAGTAATCCTACCTACTGGACCATGGTTTCTTTACACATGATAAATCACTTGACATATACAGGGAAACCACACTTGGATGCCTCTGCTGACTGTGCAGGAATATGATCTTGCAGGGCTATATATAGGATGTCTGCTCCAAGACCTGTCAGATACTGGAAATGCAGACAGATATAGTACCACGGTTACATTGACAGTTAGAAAGCAGAGGTTCAACAGCTCCACGGATGACATTGCAATTAAAAGTGATAAAAATAAAAAATACGATGTTCAGAAGGAGTCAGTTTACAGTGAGCTCAAGTTTCCAGTTTGCGGCAAGTTGTTTGTTTTTAGAGAGGATGGTATGTTGCTCCCAGCAAAGCTACGTAAACATTTTCTGCCAAGCCAGAATGTTTTTCCTAGAGCTGATATCTCATGCCTACTGAAGCTCTTGGCTTCAGTTCAGAAGAGTATTTTTACTAGAGAATTCACGTATGCAAATATGAACCTTCAGGACCTGATCCTATAAATCTCATCAGTCAAAGGGAAGCACAAAAGTTGTGCAACTGTGGAGATGAGAGCCAGATACTATATGGGAGGTCAAAAGCCAGTCACGAAAGGCCAGATGGGGAAGAAACAAAGTTCAACTTCATAATCACATTTGTGGCATTTTGTTGGGTTTTTTTAATACTACATCTATAAAATGCATTCAGAGTGCAGCCTTTCCAGAAACTAAAACAGAGGTTTATGTGTTTCAGCCACTATAGATCTGGTCTGACTAGATCATCAGGAAATAAAAATGTTCTGGGCAATTCAACCGAACATAATTTGTGTAACCAAAAAAAAAAAAAAAAGAGTTTGCATCTGAACAAGTTTATGTAGTTAGTACTACTTGACCTGTCGTTAAGTTTTATGCTTCAGAGCTCTGCTGGGAAACGCTCTCAGCCTTTTGAACTGAAAGACTGGAGGTCAGACCGGAAAGCTGCTAACTCTTTGATTGCCACTGGGAAGAAGAGAGCGGAGGCTCAGACTTCAGGGTAAAGGAATACAAATACTCAGGACAGCACAGAGCTCTGCGTGGGCTGCCTGAGCCTGCCCTGCAGGGACCTGTGCTTGGTTTGCACTGGTTTGGGTCACCCCGTACAGCCCTGCGTTCTGCAACCCCCCCTGAACAGTGCGATGACCAACATGGAGAGCGTGTTGAGAGGTGCACCTGCTTTCTGCATTGAGATTTGGGGTTTGCTTTGCAAGGCGACGCCAGCTTTTGGCTTTCAAAGAATGATGTTCAGCAGAAGCTGCTCCTGGCAGGAATCTTGAAAGGAGAAGATCCTGAATATCCCCAGCCACTGGAAGGATGGGAGGAGTCGGCTCAAGGTAAGTGCTGGTGCATGACAACAGGAACCAAGCAGTAGGAATAAACTATGCCGGTTTGTAGGGATGTTGATTTTACTGACGCATCTGCCAAAAACATCAGCTGTGCCTGGCCGCTCTGCTCGTGCCTGGCAGATGCGCATGTGTGTGGCGCAATAACCAGAAGGAAATGTTACGCAGCTCCGTTTCCTAAGGGCCAGTGGCTAGTGGAGAGGCATCCGTGACGTCCCGCAGAGAGACACTCCAAGAGAGACAGTGAGGTACAAACGTGCAATTGGGAGTTCACAAGGAGCTCAAACAGGCCCGTCGTATTTTATTTCCGAAGGTTTTACTGCAGCCACGGGATCTTTCCCATGCAGAGCGAGGCTTCAGAGGGCTTATCCGACCAGCGAGCACATGGCTGATGCCCTCAGCTCCTGGGGGTGGTGGCTGGGCAGCCCAACGGCAGGACTGTGAGTACAGGAGTCAGGGAGGTGGCATGTGGCTGGTTCTGACAGCTTTCCTGGGATGCCGCTGAACTGGGAGGAAGGAGGTTCGGGATTTCATGGTTTGTGGGCTTGGCTACAAGGTCTGCTGGAAGGATAACTGCTTGCAGTCAATCATACCGTAAGCTGTGTTTGTCTTCATTAATTCACCCTTTCTTCTGCATGAAGAGGAAGTGTGTAAGAGAAAAGGTGGCATGAGGTTGCTTTTTATGTATAAAATTTCTTCTGTATAAAGCTATTCCCGTGGAGATATAAAAAGCAAATTTACAGGATATCTCACAGTTGCACAAGACCAGATAGTGAAATCTTCAGCAAAAGGTGAAGGACACTACCTGTCTTGCCAGTGATATATTTCTGTCTGTTTTATTAAGTGTTTCACCTCTGTTTCTTTCTAGTTGGGGTTAGTTGGTGAGTGGAAAATCCCTGCAAGGAGCAGAAAAGCTGGCAAGTGAAAGTGAAAGTAGGGTACAACTGGACATTTTGGAAAGCTGATGGGGTTAGGGCAGGCTGGGCACTCTGGGTCTCTGCAGGGGAACTGGCATGGATGAGCATTTATTTGTGGAGTGGGGAGAGAGGGAACAGGGATGGGGGGAGCAATGGAGAAAAGCCACCTGGAAACATCATCCCACACCACTTCTCTGCTTTCCTCTCCATTTCTGCTCTGCCCCCTCAAATCACACACTTCAAATCCATAAACTTCAAATTCTTCTGCTGTGGCAGCAGCAGCACACTGCTGTGCAGAGGGGAGAAAAGGGACAGATGCATCCAAAAGGATCTCCTGGGAATGCTGAATCTCATGAATCTCCTGCAATGGGATTTGAGAGAAAACGAACTTGGAGCATTTTTCTAGGAACAGGCCTGGCTGGTGTTACTGCGTACAAAGAGCAACCATGGTCTGAAGACAGCGCTGGAACAAGCTAAGGCTGCGAAGGAGACTTGGGTCTTTCCTTGCTCTTTGTTCTGGCAGTCCAGGGGCTGCCAAGCCTTTGTTTGTGGACCTTTGTACTGTAACCAGCTCTATAAGGGAGCTCCTCCTGTAATGATTTCCTCTGATTAGCCTGCTCTGAATATCCATGATCCCTGCCAGAGCATGAAGGGCGTCAGAGCCAGATAAATGATCATTTCCAGTTTCTTTTTGAATAGCGTGTTCAAATTCTTTGAGCAGCTCTGAGTAGCTCAGCCACAGACCTTTGCAAACCCCATGGCAGGCAGGTGGGCAGCTTTCGGCTGTGTGTATGTGCTCCACAATGGGGTAATGTTGTAGCAAAGTGATGAGATGCATGGAAAAACGTTGGCTGGGTCCAAAACTGGGACAAGCAAAGGAGATTGAAGCACAGCAGCAAGCAAAGCAAAATCTGCTGAATTTGAATTATTGGTGGCTACCTGCTTCAGCTTGTTCTCTTTGTAGGTGCTGTGTCTCTGGGGTAGAGCACAGAGCAGAGGCTTTGCTGGTAAGTGATTTTTTTGTTTTGTTTTGTTCCCCCCTCTTCCTCCCCCGAGGAATTTGACCTTGGCTGGCTGCCAGTCGCCCACCCAGCCGCTCTCTCACTCCCCCTCCGCAAGAGGACAGGGGGGAGAAAATAAGATGGAAAAGTTAATGGGTTGAGATAAAGACAGGAAGATCACTTACCAGGTACTGTCATGGGCAAAAGAGACTTGACTCGGGGAAAGTTAATTTATTGCCAATTAAAATAGATCTAGATGGTGAGAAACAAATCCCAAATTTAGAACAACACTTTCCTGCCACCCCCCTTCTTCCCAGGCTCAACTTCACTCATTCATTACTGAATGGCCCGGAGCAGAGCAGCAGATCTTGGGGCACAGGGGGTTTTCCTGAGGCAGGGAAACACCAAGGCAGTGGAGAGACCCTCCGGGAGCCGGCACATCTGGTGGGAGACACTGATGAGCCCTGCGCCTTGCCAGGGCAACCATGGCCACCCCCAGGCCCATGGAAAACAGCCGGGGGACAGCGGGTGACCAGAGCCTGGCATGGCAGTTTGCGCAGGAAGGGTGCAGTGACCCTCAAGGGGTGAGTTCAGTTGGACCGTCATCCTCTCAGAAGGAGCACAGCTATCGTATCCACCCAGCAGAAAGCCATGTCCTCCACGCTCAGCAGAATGGATGTGGCAACCCAGACAGAGCTCCCACAAAAACACGCAGCCACCCAGGTCTCAGGCTGCAGGGAGTGCCAGAACCTTTCACTGGTAAGGAGTGGCAGTAGTGAGAACAGCTGTGTGAGGTGTGACCAGGTGGACGATCTGCTCAGTCTGATGGCAGAGCTACAAGAGGGAGGAGAAAGCATAAGGAGCTTCAGGGAGGCTGAGAAACAGATAGGCTGGTGTAACCATGCTCTGCCCTCCCTGAGACAGAAGCAGGAACAGCCACCAGAAAAAAACAAGATCAAGTGGATCCTGTATCCTCCCCCCACCAGGCTGAAGGCAGTAGCTTAAAAGAGAGGAGTGAATGGAGGCAAGTCCATGCTCAAGGTGGCAGGTGAATGTCCTCCTTTTCCACCCTACCTTCCCAGGTGCCTCTGTACAACAGGTGTGACACTCTGGATGTGGAAGGCCAGTCAGTGGATGATGTGGATGACGGTGCATCTACACTAGAGGTGCTACCAAGGTCAGAAAGGCCTACCCCCCCCAGTATCACGACCACCTTCACAAGGAAGAAAAGACAGCTTACAGTTGTAGGCGCCTCCCTTCTGAGGGGAACAGAAGTTCCAATGTACTGGACAGACCCTCCTCTTAGGGAAATCTGCTGCCTCCCTGGGGCCCAGATTAAGGACATCACTAGGAAACTTCCTAGCCTGGTATGCCCCTTGGACTATTATCCTTTACTGCTCTTCCATGTGGGTGACGATGAAGCCGCAACATGTAGTCCAAGGGCAATCAAAAGACACTTCAGGGTCTTGGGACTGTTGGTAAGGGAATCTGTAGCACAGGTTAGTTTTTCATCTCTCCTTCCAGTTGTGCGCAGCGACGTTGGAAGAAACAGATGGATCCAGTCTATTAATACATGGTTCCATGGCTGGTGTCACTGACAAAATTTTGGTTTTTTTGATAATGGCATGGCCTACGCAGCCACCAGGCCTGCCGGCATCAGATGGGATTCACCTTTCTCAAAGGCGGAAGAGGGTCTTTGCTCACAAGCTACCAGGGCTCATTGACAGAGGTTTAAACTAGTCTTGAAAGGGGAGGGGGATGATATCAGGTTTGCCCATGACAAGCTGTGGGATGACACGCCAAGGTTAGAGGGACAGGGTGCTAGTGAGGGCCCTCAGCCTGTTGCTCTGCGACGAGTTGGCTACACTGCAGCAGACTTGAAGTCTTACAGAGATGAGCCAGGGCCTCCTGAGGTAAGAAGAGCCAACAGGGAAACACCAGTGAAATACCTCAAAGGAATAAAGGTGTGTTCCTCTAAGAAGGTGATATGGCCCAACAGCCCAGCTGAAGTGCCTCTACACCAATGCATGTAGCATGGGCAACAAACAGGAGGAGTTGTAAGCCATTGCGCAGCGGGAAAACTATGATATAGTTGCCATTACTGAAACTTGGTAGGACGAATGCCATGACTGGAGTGTGGTTATCAATGGCGAAAGGCTGTTCAGAAGGGATAGGCAAGGAAGGAGAGGTGGTGGGGTAGGCCTGTATGTTAGGGAGCGTTTGGATTGTCTAGAGCTTAATGATAGGGACGATAGGGTTCAGTGTTTATGGGTAAGAATCAGGGGGAAGACCAACAAGGCAGATATCATAGTCAGAGTCTATTATAGACCACCCAACCAGGATTAAGAGGCAGATGAACTATCCTATAAGCAACTGGGAGAAGTCTTGTAATTGCTAGCCCTTGTTCTCATGGGGCACTTCAACTTATGAGATGTCTACTGGAAATACAATATAGCAGAGAGGAAACAGTCTAGGAGGTTCCTGGAGTGTGTGGACAGTAACGTCCTGACAGCTGGTGAGTGAGCCAACTAGGGAAGGCACCCTGCATTAGCAGCAAGAGGAGGGCTAAGGAGAATCTCCACCCTCTATTGTATGCGAGGGTCGTGGTGCAACTGCCCCTCCCCTTTAGGCCACTTGGTGCTTGGTGTGATTCTCCCCTCCTCCCCCTCCCCTTTCCCTAACCCCGGGCCATGTAACAATACTGTGGACCAGAACATTACCCGAGATACATAATGGTCCAACATAAAAATAAAGAGAAAAAGGTGAAGGGTACAGACCAGAATGCTATGGCAACCCCTTAGTGCACCTGGCTTCCGTGACTCCTATTGCTTGGGAGCAATAACGGTAATTGATCACGCCTGACAATATATGGATTGTGGCCCAAAGAGGTGGGTGATGGGGTAATACCAGAACTTCAAGATCTAGAAAGTTCTGGGCTTGCACAACAGGTGGAAAGTACCAGAATATCCCATTGTCTGATTTGGGCCAGAGTAGAAAAGTACCTGACGAAAGTCAATTATCTCGGACCCTGTATGTAGTGATTCTAGCAAGTCCCTTTGAGCTTTTCTGGATCACAGTGGGCTGTGACCAGCATCTCCCCTGAGTTGGGATGCCACTCAGGCAAACACCTCAAGGATTAAAAGGCCAGGGCGAGTCAACCCTCTGGTCTCAATTATCACCCACTGAGGAATGCCGATGCATTGCGACTATTTACTCTAAACTTGAGAAGAGGGAAATTTTAGCTATAGGCTAGCCTCTCTTTCATCCACCTCTCTATACATCTGTCTCTAATATACACATTAGCTCTTATGAGTGTGGGTGTTCTTATACTTTATTGGATCCAAATAGTTTATGTCCATTTGTCTGTGTGCACGTAAGGAGTCAAAAGGGGCACCCATCAGCTCACTGGGGTCGGCCACTGTGAAGGAATCTTTGGTCCTAGCAGTCAAAGACTCGTGTGTGTGTGTGCGTGCAACCCCTCGAGTGGTGTGTGTTAGTATGTTTGTGCTTATATGCATATGTATTGATTTAGGGTACCTAATAGTAAGTTAGCGTGAATCTTGTGATTTTTCAAATCTGTAATTAAGTCACCGTTAAATTATTTTGCTAAATCATCTTGTAAATCCTTAAATCAATTAATGATTAAGTGTTGCTAAAATTCAACCTCTTGATCTACCTCAAATCATTAATAAATTTTGAAGTGCTGCCGAATCATAAGCGTGTCAAATACTTCCATCTGCGGCAGAAGCATAGTGACAAAGGATGACTGAAGGAACTCTGACTTCTGCAGCTGCTCACACGCTGCCCAGAAGCCATATCTTGCTCCCATTAGACGGGTGGCACCACTGTCCTTCATGTAACAAGCTGAGTTTACTGCACCAAGTTGTATTTTCTTACAATGTGTATTTTAGAAAGACATATTTTAGAGACAAACAGTGACGTGGGACCAAGCCAGAGAGGTCAGGGTCATTTCTGTGAGGCTTACCATGCCCCATAAATCTATAAACATCAGTTCCTCGGTTCTGGGCCAAGCCTGCACTTCCCAGCTTGAGGGGTCTCCTTTTCTGAGAAGTGATTAGACTTCTGACCAGACCAGGGATATCACATAGTTTGGCAGCTTTGGAAAAGACCCATACTTTAATCTGGATTTCTCTTCTGATGTTAGGGCTGAGCAAGCAGCCAGCCGTCGGTCAGCTCTTCTGCGCCTGTGGTGTCTTCTGACTCATCCGTCTGCTCCCAAAATGGAGTACGCGTGGTATTGGCTCGATGATTCTGGGCAGTGGATTGAGTATGGGGAAGAGGTGAGATCCATCTGCTGTTGATGCCAAAAGCTCTTGTTAAGCTATCTTTGGAGAGTTATTTAGGGCAAGTTGTTCTGCAACTGGTGTGTTTCACACGCACTGCTGGGCGTCCTTGCAGTGCTGCTCTGATGCCCTGGTGGATTTGTCTTATTAATTGTCCCTCAAAGCAGTACTTCCACTCTGTGAAAGCTTTCAACAGACTGGCTTTGAAAGTGGGTGCATTTTCCAGGGGTGATGGATGTCTTTTGGCTGAAGCTGACCACACAGGCTGAAGGCTGCTTTGTTGCTGCTGTTACAAGCAGCTGTTCTCTGTGGCATACCCCTCCATCGCTGAAGAACAAAATGCTTGAAGCCTTAGAGACTGAGTTCAAAATGGCACCCTGTGATAGGGGCCTGGGGAAACACTGGTATTTTGTCACACTGTCACCTAAACCAAAAACTGGTTTCTAACAGGTATAATAATTTCCCTGTTCTTTCTCTAGCATCCGGATCACTGCACTGCCACAGTAAAATCTGCAGATCTGGAGAAGAAATTTCTAGCTGACCAGAAAGGCATTGTGTTATTCAGGGCTGGTTCTCAGAAGTATGAATTAAACTTTGAAGGTGAAGTATCTCCTTGTTTTAAGTTCATTACACAGTGTAGCTGGCTCTAAGGTAGCCTCCTTCATGCGGAGTTGTCACCCCCTGTCTGGGTTTCTTTGAACAGGTCTTTCACATCCTGTAAGTTTTCTCCAAGCAGAACTTGATCAGTATTTGCATTTGTCTGCAGTTTTGAGATGCTGCACTTGAGCTTCTAGACTTGTGCATCTATAGTCAAAAAAGCATCTCTGATAATATTGTACATTCAGAATATGAGCTGAGAGTAAACATTTCATGGCATCTGCCTTATGCATTTGGGTTTATACAACTAAAGAGGAGAAATGAGAAAGAAAAAAAAAAAAAAGCACTGAAAGTCAAATGGTGAAGATGTAAGCCCATGGTAGACATCTTGCAAGCTAGTTATGGGGAGAGAAAGCACACAGTGCAGCAAAGGAAAATTTAGTGCTGGTTGCACAGAGAGAGAATGGGAAAATGAGAAATGCTTTTCTGTTTCTAATTTATTTACCCATCTTAAAATTCCTGTTGGCTTTCCAAGCTTTAAATCTGTTTCCTGGCATGAATAAAGAGAGTGTTGTTTAAAGGAGAAAACAATGGCTAATTAGCCATGTCACACAGCATGCGCTCTGTGATATTGTTACAGGACCAAGACGAGAGGACAGACTTTCCTCTTAGCACCACGTAACAATCCCGCACTGCCGGGAAAGCTAGATTTATAGCCTCCATCATACTGAAAACTCTTCCCTGCTGTAGGCCTGACATCAGATGTGGTTTTCTCTGGCCTACAGCCTGCATGTGAATGCATGTGCAGGTGCATTTGGTGGTTGGTTGCCTTTGAGCTTCACAACCTGTGCTGGCAGGTGGTTGACCTTGCCGATCTCCAAGCAGAAGCAGCATGAGTAGGAATGGTTTCGAAGTATGGAGTGGGGTGGATGTGGTAGAGAGAGCACCATGATGTGGTATTCAGGGCTACCTCCTTTTCTGTTTTTTCTAAACATATAAGTGTATGTTCCTAGACAATAAATTATCTAATTATGGAGTCATTGTGTTTCTCTTTCAAGACATGGTCCAAAAAAATTTGATCTTTGAAACTCAAAGAAAAGTTGCCCGACTGCCAAAATTTCTGTCCTCTCAAGGTGGACAACACAGAAGGTAATATACATTCATTATTTACTAATGTCTTTAAATGACAGCACCTTTCTACTAAGAAGTTCCTCCTACCTGTCTAGAATTCATTTTTTAGATTTCTTAAATTCATTTTTAGACATTTTTTGCTGGCTGGTTTAATGGCAAATTTTGCAGTGACAGTATTTATAAATTACGCAACACTTTTGTGAAGTGTGCTGGAGGGATGTTTGGTGGCAGTCTCTGGCAGCTGTGAGAGACCCCTAGAGTAGATTTGTTCTCTCTGCGAAAGCAAGGCCACATAGGGCTGACACGACTGTGCTAGGAATTTTTATTCCTTGATTTATGCCCCAACAATACTAAACAAACTGTGCAGGAGCAAAGGACTGCCAGTCCCAAGAACTTTGGAGCAGATAGATGCCATCCCCTGGAAAGCTGAAGATAAAATAAAACACAGAAGCAAATCCCTCTAAATGAAGTGAACTGGATGCACTTATTTGGGATACCCTATCTTATGGCTTTTTTAAAGGAAGTTCAGCTTGGCAGAATTTGAGCATGTCTCCTGTAAAAGTTAGTTGTGCTACTGCTTCAGAAACTCAGCAGCAGACAGTGCATTTGAAGCCAAGGGTTCAATTTAAGGGTTGGTTCAACCAAGAGTGGGTTCATTCAAAAAGAAAACAAACTGTAACTCCTGAATGGATGCTAATGCTCCTGTTGCCTGGGTTAAAACACGCATGCCAGGAAGTTATTAATGCTGGAAGTTATTAAGCACTGACTGGTGCAGTAGTGCCTCTGCAGAGCACAACTGTCCGCCAACAGCCTCCTGACAGGCTTGGTCCTGGGGGTGGGTAGGGGCAGGCCACCTGTCTGGCCAGCGATTTAGAGATTAGTAGCCACATGGAGGGAGAGGGCTCACACTCCAGTTTCCTAGAGATTCAAGCAACATGTGTGGAGGGCTAGCTAGGAGCAATGGTATAAACCACCCGGCTAGGAGCATGTTACTTCCCCTTTGAAGCTATTCTACCAGTGTCTTGACCTTCCAAGAGATGCATTAGTGCCACTAGGATGTGTGTGGAAATCTAAACTGGAGAAAGGGATAATAGTTATATGGAAAGTAAAACAAAAAGAAAAATCCAGGGATACCCGAAGGCTGCTGTAGAACCAGTGGCTGGATCCTTCAGAAGGGGGATTTGGTTAGGAGCATTGTGGACTCACTTGCTCCTTTTCTTTTCCTGCAGCCAAAACATGACTCTGTCACGTTCTGTCTGTCCTCCACAATGGGACCAGTCTGCACTGCCTGATATCGGGTTCAAGGTCTGTCTTTCCAGCTCTCCAATGGCTAGGGCGAACTGTGTCCTGTACTGATTTTTCTGAGAACATGACCTAAAGCACTTGAGATGTTCCCAGCTTTTGAACATGTCTTATAAAATAATTAACTATGAGGTGAAACAAGACTGACGGTTTCACATTTAGAATAGATCTGTGTTTCCTGGGAGGCTCTCTGAGACCCCTACATATACCAGGCAGGATAAGAAAGGCGCTTTTGGCCATTACTGGTCTGACCTGTCCTTTGCACTCTCCCAAGGCACCTCATCCTCTGATAAACTGGATGAATTGCATCTTAAGGGGGTGTTGTAGTATTTCCTCCATTGATTTGAGGCAAAATGTTACTTGCCATGGTAAAACTAGGGCTTAGCCCTGTAGGGAAGGAGCTAGGGTGTCAAATTAAGGTGAAACTGATATTCGCTCTTCTTCAGCTTGAATACTGCTGTGCATTTCATCTTTAGGCTACTCTGAAGTAAAAATAATCTAGATGCGGAGGTGTGTCCACCAAAGGAAGCTCGTGTGGGATTGCATTCATTTCCTTCAGTCAGTGCCTGTGCTTCCATGTGGGGAGTGAGGGTGAAGGTAGGGAGAGGATGGTTAACTGGAAAGAAAGGAGAAGCTTGTGATTTTAATGGCAGGGCTTTTCCTCTGATGTGAGGAGGTTGATGAGTCCTTTGAAAAGACTGGGAGTTGTTACTGTCAGTAATACCTTATTTTTGTTTTTTTTAAAATTTTCAGTTGGTACAGCTCAGCTACACTTCCAGTGAATATGGAAAAATTAAGAGGCTGTTTGAGAAGACGATGAAAGATTACTGCATCCACCAACTGCAGAGGATCCAGAACCCAACACTTTGGCAAGTTTTTCAGTGGTTTGTATCTATTTTATTTCATTATCCTTATGGTAGTGGAAGACTGGTATTTCTTGATCTATTGTCCTCCAAGATCTGCACTAGGAATTGCCAAATCCAGCCGTCCAGCAGAGGGGAGACTGCCACATATCTGTGCGCCCAGATCTGGCTGGTAGTGAGGTTTAGTGCATGTTCCCAGTAGGTGCACAAACACAAACACACGCATACACACAAAATGTATGAATATGCACACAGCTGGCCACAAAAACCAACACACAGAGCACAGGACATGCAATCATAAACAGCACCAACAGTGTCATCCTCTTCCCTTCCTCTGGCTGACTGGGATGAAAGCCTGTTACTGGAACATATGTACAGGTATGGGTCCCTCTAGGAGCTGATCTTAGACAGTCAGCCTACCCATGTGCTGGCCCCTGGGTCCTCTTGTCTCCAGTTATGTTCTGCATAGACACACACACATACAAATGGGTCTCTATAGACTTCATAGTGTCTTCAGTGCTTGGCCTGGACCTCCTGATCCCTCTGGTAAGCAAGCTCAGACCTTCTGGTCTCTCCAGCATCTGGCCCAGACTCATGACTGCTCTGATACCTGACTCCCAGGCCAGCTATCCTCTTCACCGGCTGTCCAGCTTGGTATTGGCTGCTGATCACACACTGACACACACCCCGTTGCTCGCTGCAGTTGGTGCTGTTGTGAACATGTGGCTCCCGTGACCCAAGGTCCCACTCCAGCTGCTGCACCCAGACCCCCATACACGCACATGCACACAGACTTGGAGAGTCCATCACCCAGGTAAGAGTTAAAAATGAAGTTTCATGAGAAGAAAGAGTGGTCTGCATTGGTCAGGCACAGGGCATGGCCAGGCAAGCCTGCTGACCAGCCAGTTGCCCGTTTATACACAACCAGCCCTTTTTACTGCCTTATTCCTCTATTTTCCCGTGTTTGTTCCTCCTCAGACCATCTTGACACCTCCCTTCTCCCACCTACAGTTCCTCTATTAAACATTCCATTATAAGTCCTGTGCAATCCCCAAATGCTCTTCCCTGCTGTCCCATAATGAGTCCCATACTCTCGTAGGTGGTACCCCGCTTCTGTCCATAAGCCGCTCCAGGGTCTTTCCACTGCTCATGGTGCTGGGTGTCCCCTGGTCCCTGGGGCTGAGGCTCCCCTGGGGCAGCCCTGGGAGGGGCTGGGTCTGGGGTTCCTCTCTCTGTCATCAGCTTATAGGGGTTGTCTCTGTGCTCTTTTTATCACATAACGTAACAGGTTGTACGTGGGGATCTTGCTAATGTTATTCAAAAAGAAAGTTCTTTTCCTTTACTGTGACTCAGCTTTGGCATCTCAAATTTATTCTTTTTGTTTCTTAGTCTCTTCTACATGGGATTTTTAAAAAATTGGGATTTTTTATGCGATAAAGATGGGGTAGAGATTATACAGTCTTCACTGTGGCTTCATACAGCTCAGTTTTATAACCATATTTATTCATTCAGGATTTTTATATAACCTGGGAACTGACCAATTCCCAGTTGAGCGATGTTTGTCTCTTTACTCTGTCATGTGGTACAAAGTTGTGGGTGATGCAGTCCATAGCGATGCTGAGAACTTTTTGTTTTGCTGGAAGTAGCCAGCTGTGCAGCAGGGTACCAACAGAAGTGCAAAGCAGGCAGTAGCCCCACTGAGAGCGGTTTGTATCACTGTTCCCCCATGACCCAAAAGTAGGAGGAGCTGAGTTGGGAAATTGTCCTCGTTTGAACCAGGGTAACATGCCAATCTTTTTCTTTTTTTCTTTTTTTTTTTTTTTTTTTTTTTTTTTTGTCCTTAGGCAAAAGGAGCAGATGAAGAAGCTCAATAAATCAAAATGGGTGGATGAACGGCTCCTGTTCCATGGGACAAGTCCATCCCACATGCCTGCCATCTGTGAGCAGAACTTTGACTGGAGGATCTGTGGGACTCATGGGACAATGTATGGAAAAGGTACAAGTGCAGAAGTGTGGGTTCAGGGGCCATAAAAGCACAGGCTGCAGACCCCGGCCAGGCTGGTGGGTGGGTGCAAGGTGACTGACTGTCTCTGACCCCTGCACTTCTGCAATTAGGGTGCTCTCACCTGTGCACATCTGCATTGCTGCAGGCAGCACCAGCAGCAATCCTCTTTAAGGAGGGGCTAAAACCACCCCTCTTTGCCTCAGGTACCTGCAAAGCTCTTGGACAGGCAGGACTGGGAGGTTGATGGTGAAATGTGGCTAAAGTCTTGTTGATGCTTTAAAATAAGTCAATGTGGAAACACTTAGTGAGGATGTGTGCAGAGCTACCTGGGGTTGTTGAATCACTGGCTGCTAAAGTGCTGATAGCAGAAGTTTGTTCCTTGCTTGATGTATTATCTTACCTGTGGCTTTTTCTGGTCCCTAGGAAGCTACTTTGCCAGAGACGCCAGCTATTCTCACATGTACTGTTCCCCTCACAGTGGTCGCTACAGCATGTTTGTAGCTCACGTTCTTGTTGGAGACTTTGTTCAGGGAAACCCCAAATACCTCCGCCCTCCACCCAGACACAGCAATTCAAACAGACTTTACGACAGCTGTGTGGATGACCTGACAGACCCTTCCATATTTGTCATCTTTGAGAAGCACCAGATTTACCCTGCCTATATCTTGGAGTACGGCAGCGGGGCCCAATGTATGATCCTGTAACGAATGGTGGAACCTCCTTTGAATTTACACTGAATAAATTACACTTTAGTACATCTTTTTTTTTAATGTTTGTTCAATTTTAGTAGTACCTTTAGAACATTTTGTAATGCAGCAAACCAATATCAATCCCCTAAAGGATTTTGAGGCATAGTTTTTTGGTAGGGACTATTCTTTAGCCAGCAGAAAATGCTAAACTTTAACCCCCACTTTATCTCTAGCCCGGGATGAGGATGTACCTGCCTTGCATACACTGATGCAGTGACACCACCTGCTGCTGAAAGTGGCACTGCTGAGTATCCAGTTAACTTGATCCACAGATGCAGTCACTTCCTGCCTGTGACGGTGCTGATGTGCCAAAGGGATATTGGGTGGGGAATGCAGAAGGAAGAAAAATGAAAGTACCGACATCATGGTGCACAAGACAGAAATCATGGCCTGTCCTTCCAGTAAACAGCAGGAAGTTCCTGCATCCTGGAGGCTTTGTAATTAATGCTGGCAATGAACTTTGCTTTGTTTCCTGGTCGCATTGCTGACATCTCTTTTCACCCTGTTCTTCTATGTCAAGTCTGCCCGTCCCCATGACACCCTGTCCTTGCTCTGTCCTGACTGGGTTTAGGTCAAGAGAAGCAGAGATATTGCAGCTGCTGAAGTTAGATCCCCACCACGTCGTGACACTAACAGCGAGGAAGTCTGTGGTGAGCTGAATAATGGCACACGGCAGCGTCCCACTGGGGCTGCAGAGCCAGTGCTTGCAGCAGTGAGCAATGAGGCAACGGGGCTTTGTGAGGGGGGGACTGCTGGCACAGCCACCCCCCTTCCAACCCTGCAGACTGAAGCTGGTGGTGGCTATTTTGAGTCATCGTGCTGCTGCCTGGCACTTCTCCGGGCAACTGAGAAGCGCCCCAGTGGTGTGTGCTCCAACTGGGATGGATGGCGGGAAGCTTGGATGATGGGCATAGTACTTGAAACTTGGTGGATGGTGGGATAACATTCAAGATGACTGATAGCATGGAAACAAAAATTAATGTTTTTTTTTTTTAAAACAGTCCTGCTGTATAAGATGTTGTAATTCAGCAAAGGAGTCACAAGTGGTTCAGTTGTGCATGCCATGAGTGGGAGGAACCGAGAGTAGGGATGTGTGTAGGATCTCATCAGCTTTCCTAAAGCCTGCTATCTTCAGGCACAATCGGTGCCCTCAGAAAATGTCAGAAAGGCAGCTGACTGCGATGAGTCCCTGAGCTACCATATTTAGTGCACTTCCATGTCCCACCTCTTTTGCAGGAGCCTGAAGGTTGTTCTTTTGCAAATTAGTCACCTAATCTTGGCAGGCACAGGTGAGCAGAGAGCTTTTGGTATAGTCAGGAAGTAAAAGTGAAAGTCACTTAAATTGTCTTTTTCTTGAGTATATGATAGTTTTTAATTGAAAAAAAAAAAAGAACAGAAAAGCAAATGGCAGCAGGTTGTCTGCTACACGCTTTTCTCAATCAGGAAAGTGGTGTACAACAGTTAATTGCTTTCCTGTGCTATCAATACCGCTGCATTGGAAAACTGCAGTGATTTTGGAGAGCTGTTTGCTTAGGATTTGTCAGTCATCATAGATCTGCATCCTGTGCTTTGAATAAACATGAACCTGAGCATTATTTGTACAAACAATAACAGAAAGCCTGTTTTAAGCTGTTAATTTTATAAACAGGTGGGATTATATAGAGATCTTTTTCGGTTTACAGACTTGCTGCCTGGCTGTGGCACCCAGTGGGTGCCATGTGTGGGCAGCCTTCACCCTGCAATCATCCTCCCCTTCCAGCATCCAAGCTGAGGATGGGAAAGGACTGAATAATGGACATTTCCAGCTGTGATCCTGCCTTGGTGCTTGCAACATCGCATACACTTTCTCCGTGGCTTCATGGGAGGGTTGTGTGTGTAGTCTTTGGGCAGGACAGGGGCTGGGAGATGGAGGGTTTGGGAAGAGTTTTGCTATTAGAAAAATGCTCTGTGAAATGATGCCCTTGGACAAATCATCTTCCCCTGTTCTTCTCCACCATGACAGAAGAAACCATTCATCCTGTGGGAGAAAGCTGTTTCCAGCAAGGTGGGCTTCGGGAAGTGATTGCCAACCTCCTCAAGGGCAGGGGAAGATAAGGAAGAGCCCGCTGAGGGGCAGGCTAGTCACTGAAAAAGGGGGGTTTGTTGGTCTGAAAAAGAAGAAACCAGGCAGAGAGGAGAGGAGGGGTGCAAACATACAGAGTTTGGAAGAAAAGATTTTCCAATAAGTAAAAACTATTTCTGGCTGCAGGGAGAGCCCCCAGCAATTAGGTGTTGGGTATTACATTGAGAAGATCAGGCAGGGGGCTGGTGTGCTGTGGTGTGGGACTGCTGAGGTGTAGCTGCTGTTGGCTTTGTAGGTGGTGGAGTACCAGATCTGAAGCAGGGAAGCATTCCTTGAGGAGCCCGCACTATTTCAGGGTCACTCTCTGAACTCTCAGTTTGTGTCACTTCCAAAAGGAGCAGTCCCACCTCCAGATGTGTGTTGCTGCTGTTTTCCCTATGCTAGTACCAGTGACTGTACTGGGGTGGGGAGGATCAGATGCCGAGCATCTAACTTAGCCAAAAACCCCACAAAACCCAAACCCAAAATATGGTGTTCAGCAAGAACAGTTCCCTGTTCTGCTTGTGTCAACACCAATAAAGAAGAGGTGGGGCTGCAGGATAGATTTTTGACTGGCATAAGATGGTACTGAGCTTGTAGCCCAAGCAAGGCTTGGAATGGTAAAAGATTTGGGAATGTTTTGGTCAGTGAGGCACTGAGAGCAGAAACCACTAGTAAAAGTAAAAGGCAACTTAATAGGTGGATACTTCTTCATGGGAGTTTGGTATCATAAATGTGCTAAAACTTCTTCCAGACCTGAACCTCCTGCTACCTTTGGATTACCTGGCTGCCTCCAAAGTACTGAGCAGAAAGCATTCCTCAGCGCTTTTTTAGAGGAGAAAGTCTTGGAAATCATCAGCAACACACACAATCGTTGGTAAGCACTAAGTGTGGATCTGATCTGTGGACTTTTTGTTTATTTTTTTTCCCCTGAAAGCAAGAAGTGTTTGAAGAGCTCCCTACCCTGTTAAGAAAGGGTTAAATGGCTTCTGACTCAGATGCAGGGGACTGACAGTTTCATAGTCCCTGAGATGGTGGTGGAAAAGGCCTGACCTCAGGAATGCTATGAGTAGCCAAGCTGATTTCTGTGGCATTTTTTGCCTTCCCTGCCAGCCAGGCTGGTGCCAGTGGGACAAGTATGAGGGTGGCCTTGTCCTGGAGCCTCCACGGTTCACTGAGCTCCTTCTGCCCGACGGTAGGGAGTAAGGCTGCCCTCAACATGAGATGAAATGATCAGTTGGTATCTTGACTAATTACTTCTCCACCTCTCGAATATGCTCCCTGTTAGGTGGGTGCTGTGGGAGCACTTACGGGGAGGTTTTTCAGGAGCGTGGCAGCTGCAGGAGACCAGAGGGAGAGGGCTCTGCTGAGAGGCCAGCTGCCTCTGCAAGAGTCCCCAAATGCAAAGCCGTTAGCTCAAGTCATCTTTTCAATGTAATGCATTTCTAATTGGTTTTCTTACGGTGCTCTTAGGACTTCATAGTGTCCCTGGTTTTAACTCTGTTGGTTACATATTCATGCACCTCGTCTAGGCTTTCTACTAAAAAACACCTCAGCAAGTTTTCAGGCTTTCTTTTAATTTACTGGTGCCAAATTTGACTTTTCAGCATTTTAAAGAATCCTTTTAAACAATTTTGACAGAATTTATTACAGGATGATTAAACTGTAGAAACTTAATGCTTGATTGAACATGCTGAATGGCATGTTATTTTCCAAAACATTTAAACTCCTAAAAATCAACATGAACCCCATAACCTGGCACTACCACTGTATGGGTGCCAGGTGAAGAAAACACAGATATTGTTCTTGGCATGACATACTTGACTATTGCACTATTTAACAAGACTGTTTTGGGATCGAGGGAATAACGATCCCAAATCAACGCGTAGCTGTGGTAATGATGGGGGGCTGAGGGTTTGCAGGAGGGCGGAGGTTCTCAGCTAGGGGCTGCAGGAGCCAGATCTGTAGGAATCAGACTTCCACTGCTCAGGGAACAACTTTTTCTAATTGTTCCTGTTCTTTTCCAGTCCCGTTTCTTTTGATGAAGCCTATTGTCTGGCATGTTGAGTCCTAGACACTGTTTCCCAAAACAACTTGAACTGTCTTTCCAAGATTACTTTTACATCTAGCTTACAAACAGGAGCAATAAGAAAGGCTGAACTGGTTCTTATCCATCTGTTCTTAATAATCTTAGATTTTCCTTCCAGATGCTTTACTGCAATGTCAGAGGACCCATTAATCAGTGTGCCAGTGCTCAACCTGTAAATACTTGGGAAGTGTCTACACATGATATCCCCACCACTGGAGGAAGCCGTATCTTTACCCATTCCCAAGAGAAGCTTTATTTCACTGTGTGTTCTCTGAATCGTTTTTCTTGGGCTGTATCTTCAGCTTTTGTCACCTTAATTTTTATTTTTTTTTCAAAATTGTTTCCCTTTATTAAGTCTAAAGGAGATGTTAGAAGTTGCATTGGTCTCTGCTTTCTTTAACGCCTTGTACACTCTTTCGTTCTTGCTTCTTGCAGACTCTTTCTGACTGCATTTTCTAAATAGCCCTTTGCATCTTCCAGTTTGTTTTCCTTTTGAAAGTTCCTGTAGGTATATGATTTTTTGACCTGTTATACAGCATCCATCTGAAGCTGTGATCTGTTCTTCTGTCCTGAAGGCCAGCCCACCTTCATTTTGCCTCTCAGCTTAAGCAAGTTCTTCTAGGAGTCTTCTCCACATCCCTTTTCCTCTTGGATCCCCATACAATCTGACCTCTTATTAATGATTAAACAACCTCTCCCTTCACAGAACTTATTTGACTAAAAGTCCTTGCATCCATCATAATGTATTAAAAATGCCTCCCTTTTTGAATTTTTTTTGACAGAGCAACTCGAATTCCTTACTAACAGAATGGCCTCTTTACATTTCTTTAGTGTAGTCTGCGATGTGATTAGTTTCACTGCATGAAACTGTAGGCTACTAACCAAACCTAAACTTTGTGACAGCACTATCAAAAACACATTTTTCCCATCAGGACCTCCTCCAGCTGCTGCTATTTCTGTATAGTCTGAGTAACTCCATGATATGTCTTGCTCACCAGCTTTTCTTTTCCTTCCCAGATCTAGCTTTGAATTTGTTTTCTCTTTTTTCTCCTCAACTTCTAGTTCTACTTGCTCCTGTTAACATGTGGTGTCTAGGCAGTTTCCTGAATCTGAAACATAACTAACAGGACTCGGAAGTAAAGCAAGAGCTTCATTACGTAGCAGCTGGGAAGGCCATTTGCAGGACTCCTGTCTGTCTAAATGCTATGAACTGAGATAAAAATTAACAGACCCCTCTAACAACTCTGAGTTCGTGAGGATTGTGAAAGCTGTTACTCATCACGGGAAGCAGCTCATTGCAGTGGGCAGCGTAAGGGACATGGACTTGGTAGCCAGGTGATCTGTTCCCACATCTGCTGAGGTTTTGTTGGGGAACCCAGGGAAACCCAGAAGTATTGACTTGTATAGGTGAAACATCAATAACAACCCTATAATACTATAGCTACCTAACCAGGGTCAGGCATCTGCTCAGTGCACATACCATATGCCGGCACACTTGGAGGGCAGAGAACGGCACATCTGGGTTCAAGCACAGGCAAAAAAACCCAAAAACCCTTCAGGATTTGTTCTCTTCCCTGAGGATTTGGAAACCAGGCAATTTTCTGGGCTGTGAAACAATGACAACAGTCCAGGAATTCCTGCTGAGTTTGGGTTTCCTTCTCAAGACTACTGTTAAGCAACCTGCCAGAAGCTGATCATCTTTTCTTTTTTTTTCTTTTTTTTTCTTCTTTTTTTTCCCTTTTGTCTTTTTTGAGTCAGCTCTGCACTTTTGGTCGTTCCTGATGCTGACTCATTTGGCAGCATGCAAATCCACTTGTACTGGCTGGAAGATTCCCTGCAATGGCCTGGATACGGGAAGCAGATAAAATTCACTGCTCCCCTAAAACCCAGCTCCAAGTGCCGGCCACTAGTGGAGAAGTTCTGCTTTGGTGATTGTTTTTTGTGAGGACTGCCTGTCAGGTGGCACACAGGGTTTCTCCATAGTCCCATAGTGCTGACCAATCCTTGGAGTGTCACTGATACTCTCAGGGGAGCTTCTGATGCCACCTCCACTGTCACAACCTTCATTTCTGTAGCATTCAACCTACTCTGCAGCCTCAGTGACATCTGCCTCTGCGGAGAAGTTCTTCCACACAGATCAGGATGGTACTCTGAAATACACAGAAATATGAGATAAACTTGAAAGGTAGACTACTTACTTGTTCATAATTTACTTAAGACATGTGATGCACTGCTGACTCTGGTGCAGCTTCTCTCCCGAGTATGCCTCATGTAGCCCCGTGACCAGCAGAAGTGGCTGTCCTCATGAAAGGAAACGTACATCTTCAAAAGCACTTGGTACAAAATGAATTGTGTAAATTGGGGAAGAAGAGGAGGTGCTGTTTGTGACATGAATTGTGGGAAATATATAACATTTCCCATTCTTTTGTCTAACTTTGTGATTTAATTGCTGGAGCTATTGGAGACCTGTACAGTTTTTTCTAATCTTTCAGATTAGAAAAATGAAGTCATGGTATTCAACACACTAAAAAATAAAAAAAAAAAGGAAAAGTATTAGGAGGATAGTTTGAGACTAACACGTAGGTTGTGGCACATGTGGCACCATTAGCAAGGAAGGAGTTGTGAAAGAGGAATTGCTAAGGAGGGGACCTGGATTTGCTGAGGGTCTGTAGGAGGAGAGCTGCATGAGAGACAGCCTGTGGTTCTCCATCACTCTAGGGTGGCTGCTGAACTGTAGGGACAGTGGTGGGTGCTGGATCCCTGGAGAAGAGGAGGAGAAGCAGCAGGTAGTGATACATTCTTCACTGCCAGGGATGAGCAGCTCAGGGACTTCCTAAGCATGAGATATTTCTATTTAATGGCCATCGATGGATTTTTCTTCTCCTGAGGATTCGTTCAGTCTTTCTTGAACTGCTGCAGACTTCATGCTACTTCATCATGTTGCAGCAGTGGGGTCTGCAGTACGGCTATTGCGTTCATGTTTTCTTTCAAGACGTGGTCCAGAGAAACCTGAGCAGGCAGATGACAAAAAAAATCTGCTGGCGGCCAAATGATGAGTCTGGCGGAGGCAGGAGCCAGCTGGAGGAGAGGTGTGGGGCGCTCAGTTTGCACATGCCATGTTCCTAGCTGACGGTACTAATCCGGCTTTGGGGAACTGTGGTGGCTGGAGAAGTGAGGCTCCCCAGGTCTGTCCTTGCCATCCCAGCACTGGGATGGGTCTGGCCTGGCTTCTGGCCCCCTGGGAGAGCTTGTTGGCCACTGCGGGCCCTGGACACAGCACTGGGATTGCCCCTGGTGCACTGTGCACAGGCAGTGGGCAGGGGGTCATGGGGTGCTGGGTTGTGTGTTGTACTATATCTTGGCCACTCCACCTGTCATGAAGTGATGTCACTCAGATGTCCAGCCACATGTCATGCTGTTTGCCATCTCTCCCCTGCTTCGTCATCAGTACTGTGAAGAACAAGTCTGCTTTCTGGGCCTCTTGAGGTGACGGGTGGCAGAACTGGAGGTGCCTTCTCACACATGACCAGCCTGGACCAGTGGTGGGAAGGTACTGCGATAGCTGCATTGGGAAGAGGAGGTGGACACAGAGGATGGAAGGGGTGAAAATGGAGGTTACTGATTTCCATAGTTACAAGACACTGATTTGCTTTTTACTTTCATCTCCACAGCTTTCCTCTTGGTGCATCACATGCTCACCCGTGCTCAGTACCTAAAAATGCTGGTACTAGCTGGATGACAGTACCCAGCGGCAGGGATACGGAGAGGCAGTAAGCACCTCTCCTGTCCCTGCCTGTGTGCTGGCCACCCCTCGGGGTCTGCTGTTTCTTTTGCCCTTCACAATCAGTGCCTTTCACACACATCTTTGGTCTTGCCTCAGCGCCTCCCCATGGCACATGTGCATTTTGATGTATCCAGCAGCCTCTCATAATTTTACTTCCTTGATTCAGGACCCTTGTGAGGTCGAGGTCTGAACACTGTTTATTTCCTTGGCCAAACCAGAACTTTTCAAAATTGCTTTAATCTAAGCAATTTTTATGCTGTGTGTGCATCTGTGAGGAGAGTGCTCTTTCCTTTTGGAAATCCTAATAACTCACTGCAGAAGAGAGCGCCAGAAAGCTATCCCACGCGCTGACAAGGAACAATAGCAAAACATGACCATTTCAAGAGCTGTGTTGATGTTCTTCAATCCTATGTGGAAGGCCTGAGGTGAAGGCAGCGAGTACCACAGACCGCAGAGGTTGACGGGACTCTGGGGATACACCACCCTACCAGACCTCATCCATGCATGCTGTGATGAGGAGGGAGCAGTGTCCAGCAAAGAGCTTCTGGTAGGAAGTGAGGTCAGGCTGGGGTGCACTGGGAAACTCCAAATCATAGGCAATTACCCCTGGCTAGCAAATAAAACGCTTTTCTGCAGGCCTTTTAAGGTAAAACTTTTTTCTAATGAATAAATCCCCTCCTTTTTCTAGTGTCCAAACCACTGTGCTGCCCCTGTAACCTCAACACAGGTGGAGAAGGCATTTCAGGCTGACCGGAAAGGCACTCTCCCGTTTCAAGCAGGTTCTCAGCAGTATGAGATCAACTTTAAAGGTGAAATATCTGTTTGCTTGATGTCTAATGCGGGTGGGATATGACTGGTGCTGCAACACAGGGTGTCCTGGTAGAAGGCAGGCGACAGCACAATAGGGGTGAAAAGCACTTTGTGAATTGTAAGCGGTCAGTGCTACAGCAGCATGAAGGGGAGGAGGGGAAGAAGGAGATCCTCCACTGAGCAGGTACAAGGACATGTGCAGAAGTTGGTTCAAGGAAGGGTACACCTCCAGCCTAAGCAGA
Organism: Burhinus oedicnemus; assembly: GCA_008921705.1. NCBI lineage: Eukaryota > Metazoa > Chordata > Aves > Charadriiformes > Burhinidae > Burhinus > Burhinus oedicnemus. The sequence goes on along the minus strand of VFFE01007547.1, from coordinate 599,630 downwards.
GGGAGCAGGAAGGGCTGGGACCTGAGAGTGGATTTGGGAGCCCTCTGAGCATGACTGCACTGTGTGATGGGGTGCAGGACTCATACTGCGCCAGGTCTCTTGATCTTTTAGGCAGGATGACTCCAAGAAAAAACGTGCTCCTTGAGATGGGACAAAACCAGGTGACAATCTGTTCTTCAGCTGTCAGATAGGTCTTCAGACATGTGTTCAGAGTCATTGCGATTGATGCTGAAACCAGAAATGGCACAGAATAAAAGGGAAAAAACAAATTAGGAGTACCCCAAAAAGAAGGTTACCCGAACTTTCATGCTTTGCTGCCTGTGCCAGGCAGAGGATGTGTTCAAGGCATGATGCAAGACCGCTCCTTTTCTCACAGCCAACGTACCCCCATGCCAAAATCAGTGCTTCTCATTCTGCCTGCCTCCATGTTTTCTTTCAAGCCATGTTCCGGAGGAGCCAGCGCACGCAGGGGATGAGGCAGATCTGCCGGCGGCGGCAGCGGGGCAGCGGGAGAGAGGTGCGGGGTGCGCTGGGGTGCCGCAGCCTTCTGCTGCTGGGTCCCTAGGTGGCGGTGCCCGTCCAGCTCTGGGGGCCTGCCGGGAGCCCCGCTGGCCGGACAGCCCGGGAAGAGCCAGCCTGGCTCCAGAACCCCTCTGAGGGGAGGGCTGGCCGGGTGCCGGGGAGCTGTAGGCTGCTATAGGGTAGGAGAAAGGTGTAGGACCAGGCAGGACTAGGGTATAGTGAGAGGGCGGTGGAAGAGCTGAGGGTGGTCGTGATGAGGTGTGGGGCTGAGGGAGAGCTGGGAGGTGTCGCGCAAGTTAACAGTCAGCAGCCTGTAGGATCTGCTGGGTCCTGTTCTTCATGAGCATCTGCACCACAACCAGGTCAGTTCCACCTCCCCCCAAAAGTCACAGTTTAATCACAGCTGCTGAGCATCAAGTGCAGACTAGCGCAGATTTTGACCCACAGCAGGAAGAGCTGGAGGAGGGTGTAAGAGACAGGGAGTGCTGCAGAGCACACTGAAGGGCTGCAGACTTACTGCAAATGCTTTCCGGATTGCCAGAAACTGACCTGCCTTTTTTATTGCCCGTGGTCATCTTTCTGGACTGTCCGTCGATCACAGATGCCACTCCATGGGCTGGATGGAAAGCTGCTGGTATGGGCTGGATGGGCACAACCATTGGGCTGAATATGGGAAGCAGGTGAGCAGCTCCCTCTTATGCCCAGCACCCTATGCCAGGCACTCCCTTCTTGCTGTCTCCTTCCCCCAAAGTGTAGGAAAGGCTGGAGCACACCAGGAAGAAGTGCATCTAGCTCCAGAGTCCATCCCCATCACTGGATGACAGGGGTGCCCAAAGGAAAGTATAAGCTCAAGGTGCACATGTAGTGATATTTTCCCAAAATGCTCTCCTGGCCTCCAGCAATTTTTGACTTGGAGATCTCCTGCATCAGAGTTGGTGTCTATATATGTAATAATCCTGGATGCGTTATTCTTTCAGTAATTATTCCATGACTTTTTAAATCTGTATAAACTATTAGCATCCGTAACATCTTGTGGCAAGTATTGCCATAGCTGAACTGAATGTTGCTTGAAGGAGGCTCTCCTTTTCCTTGCTTTGAACTTAACACCTGCTGGCTTTATTTAATAAATGTGACACAGATATTCTCCCAGTGTTTTTTGATGACCTCACACATTTCTGTCATTTTTGCTGTTTTTCCTCAACGCTCCCAGTTAATCCAGGTCTGAAAACAGGCTGCCTTTACAGGTGGCTGGGGAATTTGTTGAAAACTCATTTTAATTTGGAAATTCTGTGTATATGAGAAGGGTTCGCTTTCTGTATACTTCTGCTGAAAAACAAGTCCCTGAAAACCACCTGCTTTTCCCATCAAGGCCCTTAGGAACCATCCCTATCTTTAAGCTCATTTGGAAATAACTCCAGAGTCTGGAATCGCAGCTCCTCCTTCCAAGAAGCCTCTATTCCTTCCCCCAAGGGCAGCCAGAGGAGGCTGAAGCGCTGCAGGGAGCTAGGTGGGTGGCACTGCACAAGGGCAGTGAAGGGAGGTGACATGCACAGGTGGCCACCAGCAGTCCTCGGTGGGGGACACAGGGAGAAGAGATGGAGAGGAGAGAGCCCCTCCGATCTGCAGTGGTGCAGGGACTGGCAAAGCCAGCAGAGAGACTCTGCCGTAGCTCAGAGATGAGTTTGTCACCCAACTAGTTTAAATCACAGGCTTTTCCCCATGACTTCTGCAGGTGCTAAATCCAACTCTGCAAAGTCTGCGACACTGCTGTGGCCCAAAGCCCATTGCTAACAAATACCCCTCTCTTTGTAGCATGCAGAATAAGGTGCTGCCCCTATAACTTCTGCAGATGTGGAGCCGTGCTTTCAAACTCATTAGTGCACTTTTGAATTTCAAGTTGGTTCACAGAAATATGAGTTAGATGTCAAAGGTAAAAGATATGTGTCCTTACCTCTTGACGTGCTTACGGGGGAACTAACTATCATGCAGCTTCTTTTCCAAAATATCATTGAAAATCCTCTTCTGCTTGGATGTGAGAGCAATGAGGGAACATCTCATGGAGTACGAGCAGCCTCTCTTAGCGCAGTAAGAAGGGGAAGAGGAAGGAAGTGAAACATAAAATACAGAAAATGGAAGGAGTTTTTGCAGACTAATCAAAACTGGGGTTGGCTCTGGTCTGAACAGAAAGGCATTTTAGAGTAGTGTCTCTGTCTCCTTGATGTTATGTTATGCTGAGCTAAGGTTGTAAATATGGGAACCTGTCTTATGTATTTACAATTGGGAAGTCAAGGGCTGAAATAAGGATGCAAGTACATTGAAGGGAATGATAGTGACTAATTCATCAGGGGTATGTTGTCCTTATTGTGCATACACAGCATAGGCAGTTGTTGCATACATTATAATTTGACTTTCTACATGAATCCAGTTTACCATGGTGCACAGTGAGCACGACATGCTGGTGACTCTGCTTTTCCTTGGTTGTGAATGTGCTGTACAGCTAGGGCTTTTCAAAGCAGAAAAAAAACCCCACAAACTGCTGTGGCCGCTGCCTTAGGGGAAAGGAACAGGTAAAAAGAAAGGTCAGGGACACCATTGCTTAAGCTAATTGTGAACTGTATTTGAATTTCTATGGTATATATACATTCCGTGCAGAGCTTAAAAAGAAATTGTGTGCAGTGATGGTTGCTCATGATATATCATATTTGAAGGAGGCTATAAGCTGTGAAAGGCAGCCTTGGTTAAAATATTAAAAAGTGTGTATGTCTTATGCCTAGAAGAGGTGGTGTACATCGCCATATAGCATATTCCAAACTAGTCTGAGGGAACAAGAGGTAGGTAGGATGTCCTCTTCTCCTGTCTGGGGCTGGAAAAAGAGCATGGCTTCTCTGGTGGCCTTCTTGAACAGCTGGAAAAAAGAGAGAAGTTTGTTCAAGATCTCTGCAGGGCAAGCGAGCTGTAAGTGGGCCAGTGAATTAGCGCTCAGACAGTGGCTGAGCAACATCTCGGTAGCTCCTTCTGGATTTTATCTTATAGCCCCGCTCCATTACTGTGCTCTTGTGGGTATGCGGAGTTGTTATCCTTACATCTTCCCCAGTGATAAAGCTGAGTCCGAGTCATCCGATGCAATCCATGCATGTCACTGCGTGGCAGCTGGTGAACCTGGTGTTCACCTGAGAGGTTGCCAGACTCTTGGGGCATCCGCACGCAGCAGGCTCTGGGCTTCCCCAGCCTCTGAGGGAGGCATAGTCCTTCACTGAGCTACCAGGGCCTCATCTGGTGTGGGCAGCACCAGCTGCCAGGTTGTGGGGAGCGGCAGGAATTACCCGGAGCATCGCCAGCAAACAGCAAAACAGTGAGAGCGCCTGGGACGGGCAGCTCAATACAAGGCACTATGTCACACTGGTGGAAAATAGAAAAGAGGTAGTATGAGTAAAGCAGAGTCTGGATCCCCAGAGAAGGACTACGTAGTTCAGAGAGGTCCAGTTTTGTGATGGAGATCACACTACTCTAAATGGAATGGAAAGTTTGCTGGGTATCACCACGCTTTGACCACTTGGAGTGAGGCACAGTCAAAAAGATGTCCACAAACCTCCCCAAAACTTTCACAGGCAGCGCTTCAAGCGCCTGTGAGTGTTTGCCCTGTGCTGTCACCAGGAGGTCAGAGAGGAGAGGGTCTCTTCTTTCAGCACCGCAAGAGGAGCTAGTGCTGGTTGGAAGCCAGGTCAGCAACCCTCTAAATCTTGGTGGCTTTGGAGACAGAATCTATGAGAAGGGAAGAAAACATGAGATCAGATGATGGTGATAATCAGCTTCTCAGTCAGCCGCTACAGCTCAAAACATCTGCATGGATCCCTTCCTACTGACAGCAAAATGCCTGAAGCAGAAATGGCAGGGAGCAGAGGAGGAGCTGGGTGCAGCAGCAGCATGAGTGAGGCTAATCCCACTGTGTTGCACAATGACATCTGCTCTCCTGGGCAGCATTCCCAGATGGCAAAAGCCTCCTTTCTCATTCGTGGTGCGTTTGTCTTCTCTTTCAAGAAACGGTCCAGAGAAATCTGAATCCTCACTCTGTGATAAAAATCTGCAGAAGTCCTAGCGCTGCAACCAGTGGCAGTAGGAAACGGGACAAGGAAAGGTATGGGATGTTACACTCATTATTTTCCTGCCCGTGGAAAATAATGTCTGTTTATTGAGTCCTCTCCTGCTTCAGGAGGACTCATTTATCTGCTAACATAGACTTCGTGCAGGTAGGCTGGGCAGTGGGTTTGACAGTCTGTCACTGTGGCAGGCATGCTGCAAGGGGTAGCATGGAGGAGAAATCCCAGCAGCCTGGAGACTGCTGGGGTGGTTTCCCGCTTTCTGCTGATGAGAAGCTACGTGGCTGGGGATGTTCAAATAAATCTGATGGAGATAGGAAAATTCTACTGTAATGAAGTTTCTAGACTGGTGTTTTACATTCTTCTGTCAAGGCTGATACTGGTGACAATGTGAAACAGCAGGTCCAACTCAGGCATGCATAGCCATATAGCCTGGGGAAAACATACTTTTGGTTTGCCACAGAGCCTGCTAGTGAACTGGGAAGCTCAGGGAATAAGGCTGACATCCTGATTTGTGGATGCTGTAGTCTGGAGCAGGAGGAAGAGTGGGACTGGAAAAGTGGAGATATCAATTAGGGGAAATCTGTGCAGTGTTATTGGAACAGGTGTGGGTAGAGTCTTGCAGCAGCCAGGGGAAGTCAGAGAAATGGGAAAAAAGTGACTGTTCCACGGATGTTGATAATCCGGTGTGGTTTTGGTGGGCTTTTCCTTCTCTGATCCCCTTCCCAGTGGGTTGAATTGCATGATCCTGCCCTGCAATTCAGGAAAAGGATAGTTTTAATAATTTCTTAGGGTCTCAACAGGCATTGTGGGAACTGTTCGTGCCACTGCTTTTTTTTTTTTTTTTTTTTTTTTTTTTTTTTTTTTTTT
>VFFE01007547.1:515962-594121 GCA_008921705.1 Burhinus oedicnemus | reverse complement strand
CTCTACCCCTTTTTTTTTTTTTTTTTTTTTTTTTTTTTTGCTAGCTTACTGCCAGAAGAGGCCAGTATGGCCTGGTCATGGTAAGGAGAGGTGATGCAGGGATTGTGCTTGAAGAGCTGTTTGTACTTTTTTTACACAGGACTAGGTTGCGATATTACTAAGTGTATTTATAAGCATGTAACCAAGCAAGGAAGGAAAAGGTAATACTTTGCTGAAAGCACTGTGTGATGCATCTTGCTGCAGAGCATCACTATAACATATGCGGACATTCTCTACTTGTAGCTTGGATTAGTAAGAGGGAAGAGTTTATATAGAATATAAAGACAGCAGATTTTCTGATGCAGTCCCTAAACATGACCAGGAGACTGTCTTGTGGAAATCCCTTGAGTTTGTTAATCTTGGTCAAACTTGTTTTAAACAGGCAATCGGATGCTGTTCACTTACGTCATGTTTCCTTCAGGCTGGGACCGTGCAGCACTGCCTGAAATAGAATATGAGGTATATATCTGTTCACATCTGCTCATTACTTTGGGAAAAGTTATAGTCTGTAATAGTTTGCATCAAGCAAATCTAAAGTACATGCCTGAGTCCAGGCACTGGTTTTGTTAGTTTTCAGCTTGCAAATGTGTCACTCCAAGATGTACAGCTACAAAGGGCACAAAGATGGCTTTGCAGAAGAGCTTTGCAAGGGACACAGGACTGTCCATTCATACCATGGCATTGTACAGCTAAATGGCCAGCGCACAGAAATGTTGGTTTATCCATTGTGCTTTTGGTTTGACCTAGATGACAGCTGATGATCTGGAGGTTGAGCCTCAGTGCTCCCTATTCACAGGACAGTTTCTCCTTTAAAATTCAGTCACACTCTAAAATTTCAAAACAAAGCATGTGCATTAGGGGGACCATCAGCTCATTTAGTATTGCTATAATGAGATTCAGGTCTTGTGTGTTTTTGAAACATCAGGCAGCGTGATTATAAATAAAGCTGCTTTGATGACTCACTAAAGTAACATCAGGGCTTGTCTGTAGAGATGAGTTGGTGCACAAGAAAGATAAGTGTGCACTTGATATAGAAGAATGATTTCATCTTCTCTTTTCCAGCTGGACACCTATTCTGAACCCCTAGTGTCTTTGCACAGCTTCACTTTAGCTTGCTTGGGATGGCAGACGCTCTCTGGGCAGAAGAAATGTGCTCCACAGAGAGCAATAGCTCTTCTGTATTACAGACAAACTCTCAGAGTAGGAGTTTAGAGCACACTGGGACAGGAGTAAGAGTGAGGAAAGGGCCATGAATAAGTGAGAAAGGGCTCTAAAAAAATCCCAGGCCACAATCACACCCACAGTGGGTGGTGGCTAGGTCCTTTGGGAGGGATCGGGGAGGTGTAACCAAAAGCACTGTAACACGTTGGTCTGTGTTGCGTTAACTTTTTTCCAGCTAGTAGAAGTCAGCCACGCTGACAGCAAATACAGGGCAATTGAGAACCTATTTCAGCAGACAATGAAGGATTACAGCATCCGCAGGCTCCGGAGGACTTGGAGCCCGATGCTTTGGCAGCATTTCCAGTGGTTTGTATCCGCTTTACTTCATTCCCCCGGTGGCAGTGAAGCCGTTCAGATAATGGCTGGGCCCCCATCCCGTCCTCCCAGCGTGTGGGTGGTTCCCCCTTGGCAAAAGGCAAACTGCCTCCTTCTCCGCATGGCCCTGTATCCCAGCCCTCGTGGGCTCAGGCGCATTCCTTGGGAGCGGACTGCTCCGATTCTCTGATTTATGGTGGAAAAATAACCAAATCCAAAAATGGGAGGGGATGACAAAAAGGTTGGGGCCCTGTGGAGTTAGACCTGGTGTTTATAGGAAATTTATGTTTTGATTAGGAAAACCCAGCAACTTAAAAGATCTTTATTATAAAGATGGCTTTTATAAATGTGGGGTTTAGATCTGGGGGGCATACAGATCTTATTTTTTAAGCCTGGCTTTACATAAGCCATTTTTAAAACTATCAGATTCTATGACCTTTTTTAGGAAAAAACCAACAAACCCAGGCAGTATAAGTTTGAGTTGTACATACTCTCCCTGTTGGTAGAACAACATGATTTGGGGAAATGTTTTCTTTACTGTTCGGCTTCTCACAACTGCAATGTTCTCATTCAAAATGGAGAAGGCAAGAGTTCTATTTTTTCATGAAATCTGAGAGTTTGATTAATCACAGCCAGAGGAGTGGGTGGACTGTTTCCCCAGGATATGGAAGACCTACATTTAATCCGATACTCAAACTGAACCTAAGTCTCCCTGTTTTGAGTGCCTGCCTCTATCATTTCAGAAATGAAGCATGGGGTAGGGTCACTTGTGCTCAAGTGTAGTAACCAGAGATACCAGTCTGGGTCTGAAGTTTTCCAAGGAAAAAACAACACCAAAACTGTATGTTCCTGAAAAAAAAAAAAAAAAAGTGGTTCCAGTTGGCATGAGCACTTTCCACAAATTCAGAGAAAATATTTTGTCAAAAGTCTGGTGGAGTAGGCTTTTTGTTTTGTAGGTGTAATGTGTAGTTTTACACATTTCCTTGTGTCAAACTTGGCCATGGCTGAACAGAGCATGAGAAATTAGTAGACAGGTTTGATTTAAAGGCCACTGAGGGGATGAATGTAACTAGTTAAATGACTTTTATTCATCTGATAGAGAGAGGAGCTGAAAATGTTTCAATACATCGAAATGAGTGACTACTTCAGTTCTTCTCTGAGGACAGATATACTGAATTTGTAGAAAATGTGCTCTGCTTACTAGCCAGTATTTTATCAGAAAAATTGAGGTTTGAGACCAAAACTTAAAAGTGTTAATTCTATTAGGAATTAGAATTCAGTGCTGCAGAGGGAGCACGAGGGAGCACTGTTTGGCTTGTGATCTGTTGTCTTTATCCCTGTATGAGGTGTGAGTAGCAGCTATGTGCTATTTATCAGAAACTCAGTTTTCTTGCTTTGGTTCTCTTCTCCCTCATCCAGACAATTTTGTATTTCTGAAATAGCTCCTGTTATACTAGCAAAGTTTATTTTAAAAATATCTGAAACTCAGTGGGATTTTTTGCACTGATGTTGACACAGGGATTCTTCTTAGCTCCACCTTGAAGATCCCTTGTTTCTTCTGCTGGTTTTTCAGGGAAGGTCAAAGACATTTTCCGTAGGATGGAGGCCAGGGAAGGAAAAAACATGACTGGGGAAGACCACTAGTGACACACACTAGTGATCTTGGCCTTCCTGGTACTGATATGAAAAGAAAAGAAGAAAACTCTTTTTGAAGGCCAGCTAAGGATCAAGCTACCCCTTAAGCCATGACATCAATTCTAGCCATCTAGCGCAGTATTTCAGTGTCAGGCTGTAGTCTACTGAGATCAGATCTAACACCACAAAAGGAAGAGGTTGTTTTTCTTTTTCCCTAGCCACATACCCTCTTTCTCTGTTAAGGGATTTTTGCAAAGGCAATGCTGAACAGAGAGTATCTGTTGGGTACTGGCATACCTGCCTTCTCATGGCATGCAGGAAACCACCACCAGCCAGTTGATTTCAGGTGGAAGGTTTTGTCCTGATGTCATGGGTTAACCCCAGCTGGCAACTAGAACCATGCAGCCGCTCACTTAATCCCCTAGCTGGGATGGAGGAGATAATTGAAAGAGTGAAAATGAGAAAAAATTCATGGGTTGAGATAAAGACAGTTTAATAAGTAAAGCAAAAGCTATGCATGCAAGCAAAGCAAAACAAGGAATTCATTCACTACTTCCCATCACAGACAAGTGTTCAGCCATCTCCAGGAAAGCAAGGCTCCGTCATGTGTAACAGTTACTTGGGAAGACAAATGCCATAACTCCTAACACCCCCCCTTGGCCCATTGATCCAGCCTGTCCAGATCTCTCTGTAGAGCCTTCCTACCCTCAAGCAGATCAACACTCCTGCCCAACTTGGTGTCGTCTTCAAACTTACTGAGAGTGCACTCGATTCCCTCATCCAAATCACTGATAAAGGTATTAAAGAGAACTGGCCGCAATACTGAGCCCTGGGGAACAGCAGTTGTGACCAGCCACCAACTGGATTTAATGCCACTCACCACCACTATTTGGGCCTGGCCATCCAGCCAGTTTTTTACCCAGCAAAGAGTGCACCCGTCCAAGCCATGAGCAGCTGGTTTCTTCAGGAGAAGGCTGAGGGAAACAGTGTCAAAACCTAAAGTCTAGGTAAGCAACATCCACATCCTTTTCCTCATCCACTAAACAGGTTACCCTGTCATAGAAGGAGATCAGGTTAGTCAAGGACCTGCCTTTCATGAACCCCTGCTGACTGGGCCTGATCACCTGATTGTCCTGTATGTGCCGTGTGATGGCACGCAAGATGATCTGCTCCATAACCTTCCCCGGCACCAAGGTCAGACTGACAGGCCTGTATTTCCTCGGATCCTCTTTCCAGCGCTTTGTGTAGGTGATCATCACATTTGCTAACTTCCAGTCAACTGGGACCTCCCTGGTTAGCCAGGACTGCTGATAAATGATGGAAAGTGTCTCGGTGAGCACTTTCATCAGCTTCCTCAGTACCCTTGGGTGGATCCCATCCGGCCCCGTAGACCTTTGCATGTCTAAGTGGTGTAGCAGGTCACTAACCATTTCCACTTGGATTATGAGGGTTTCATTCTGCTCCCTGTCTTCTACATCAGGGGGCTGGGTACCCAGAGAAGAACTAGTCTTACTATTAAAGACTGAGGCAAAGAAGGCATTAAGTACCTCAGCCTTTTCCTCATCCTTTGTCACTATGTTTCCCCTTGCATCCAATAGAGGATGGAGGTTCTCCTTAGCCCTGCTCTTGTTGCTAATATATTTATAGAAACAGAAACATTTTTGGTTTTTACAGCAGTAGCCAGTTTAAGTTCTAGTTTGGCTTTGGTCTTCTAATTTTCTCCCTGCATAACTTCATGACATCCTTGTAGTCCTCCTCAGTTGCCTACCCCTTCTTCCAAAGGTCATAAACTCTTTTTTCCCCCCTGAGTTCCAGACAAAGCTCTCTGTTCAGCCAGGCTAGTCTTCTTCCCTGCTGGCTCATCTTTCGGCACATGGGGACAGCCTGCTCCTGCTCCCTTAAGATTTCCTTTGTGAAGAATGTCCAGTTTTTGTGGACTCCTTTGCCCTTCAGGACTACCTCCCAAGGGACTCTGTCAACCAGGCTCCTAAGCAAGACAAAGTCTGCCCTCTGAAAGTCCAAGGCAGCAGTTCTGTTGACCCCCCCTCCTTACTTCTCCAAGAATCAAAAACTCGATCATTTTGTGGTCACTATGCCCAAGACAGCCTCCAGCCGTCACATCACTCACAAGTCCTTCTCTGTTCACAAACAACAGGTCCAGCAGGATGCCCTCCCTAGTTGGCTCACTCACCAGCTGTCAGGAGGTTACTGTCCCTGCACGCCAGGAACCTCCTAGACTGTTTCCTCTCTGCTATATTGTATATCCAGCAGACATCTGGGAAATTAAAGTCCCCTACAAGAATAAGGGCTAGTGATTGTGAGGCTTCTCCCAGCTGATAATAGAGTATTTTTTCTGCCTCTTCATCCTGGTTGGGTGGTCTATAACAGACTCCCACCATCATATCTGCCTTGTTGGCCTTCTGCCTGATTCTTACCCATAAACACTCAAGCCTATCATCACCATCATTAAACTCTAGACAATCCAGACACTCCCTAACATACAGGCCCACGCCACCGCCTCTCCTTCCTTGCCTATCCTTTCTGAAGAGTTTATAGCCATCCATTGCAGCACTCCAGTTGTGCTGATCATCCCACCGTATTCCTGTGATGGCAACTATATCATAGTTTTCCTGTTTTTTTCAAACACCATTGCCTCTGTTTCAGTCAGGCACACAGACTTACTGGGGAGACCAAAGCAATGCTCCAATGTGTGCAGTGTGAGTGTGTTCTGTCACATGCTGGGATACAGGTCATATGGCTACACTTTTTTTTGTTCCATCTTCCATATTATTTTGGATCTGGCTGTGACTTGGGTGGAGAAGGCAGTTGATCCATAAAGATAAGAAGTACTTGGGCGTGAGTGTATATGTATGTGCCAAACCTCTGATATGTTTTTCTGTATGCAGAAAAAGCACATGGAAAAGAGAAGCCTAGGGCAGGAGGTGGTTGAGAGGCTCCTGTCCCACAGGACGAGTCCATCTCACGTGCCTGCTATCTGTGAACAGAATTTCGACTGGAAGATCTGTGGGACTCATGGGACAATGTATGGAAAAGGTACAAGTGCATGAGCTGGACCTGCAGCAAAATGCTTGGGGTGTTTCCAGAGTGCAGGGAAGAGCACAGCACAAGCTGTGCTTTCTACTGTGTGGGCTTGATCCTACCTCCTTAGACCTTTTGTAACCCGCAAACCAACAAAAAGTAGCAGTGAAAGTTGCCAGATCAACCCCATCTGCTAATGCCTCAAAATAAACTCATGTGGAAACACCTGGCAAGGAGGTATTTGGAGCTACCTGGGGTAGGAAAGAGAAGGAGGTGCTTGCTGAGGAGTTGGCTGCCAAAGTGCAGATAGCAGATGTTTGTTACTTCGGTTTATGCATTTTCTTACCCATGGCTTTTTCTGGTCTCTAGGAAGCTACTTTGTAAGAGATGCCAGTTATTCTCATCAATATTGTCCATCCAGCACAGACCACCATGGCATGTTTGTAGCTCAAGTTCTTGTTGGAGACTTTGCTTGGGAAACACAAGTCTACCTTCACCCTCCAACCAGACCTGGGATTTTAAACAGAATTTTGGACAGCTGTGTAGATAATAGAAAAAATCCTTCCGTGTTTGTCATCTTTGAGAAGCACCAGATTTACCTGGCCTGTATCTTGCAGTATGCACCTTCACCCCGATGAAGATGATGTCAGAGGTAACAATATCTTGTCTGAAAATGACACTTTAAGGTGCAATGTTTTTGAACTCTATGTTGCATGTAAGAACCTCATAGCTGACATTCAGCTATGCTTCAGCTCTGTTTCAGTTACAGGAGTGAAACTACAAGCATGGTAAATTATGGAATGGCTGGGTCCTCTATGAGAGTTGTTTTCCTGCTAAACAGACTGGTGGCAGTTAAATTGTAGTAAATAATATAACCATGACAATGTGATGATGATTTGGATGCAAGTGCAATGTAGATTTAAATGTGCATTATGATTAATTTATAAAACTAATTGCTTCCATGTAAAATATGGTACATAAGTAGATGTTGTTTAGGTCATAGTTGGGGAAATGAATACAGAAAATGGGGGAAATGGAGTATAAAAAGCATGTTTGAGGGGTGACTCTTTGGAGTTGTTTTTCCATGGAGTGAAGATCATCAGCATCTTGTCAGTGTAAAAAAAGTAGACAATGGGCTGTGAGCTGTTTTTGTCCTGTGGTTTGGCTGCTTTGAGTTTTGTGGCAAGAAAAGGCTTTTAGATCATATCTGAAAGGACTGTTACACCATGTTCCCTAATTTCTCTGCTGGTCCCATTTGGTTATCTTGCAATAAGAGTCAGAAGGGCTCCAATTCAGATGGAAAAAAAAAATATTCCTGGATAACAAAGCAGCAAATGACTCATTGGTCTTTCTCAGTCTGCCTTGCCCATTGATCGTGTGCTGAAGCTCGAGCAGACAACACAGTGGACAGCTAGTGAAGGGACCCATCTTCACATAACCCCTCTGAGAGAATGGGTAGATGCCACAGGCCGTACTGCAGCCCAGTCATACCACAAACCAAAACAACAGTAATTTCCTGCTCCTCTAGGAAGACCGAAGTTGTTATTTTGAGCTGTCTGTGCCCTCCTGGACTGCAGGCTGGGCTAGGATCTTGCTTTAAGGGATCATGCTACCTTTATCCCGGAACTTGAAGCATAAGTGTGAAACATTCTTTGGATTCACACCAGGAAATTGTAGTGGGTTTCTACCGGGTGTTGCCACATAGGTGTGTAACATGCTGAGGGCAGCTCCAGCACATTCAGATGTTCAACTGGAGCTGGTGGAGGAAGCAGAGCGCTGGTGCCATTGCAGGCAGCTGTTGCTCAGATTTTGCTCTTGGCAAGGGAAGACCCAGCTCTCCTGTGCTTGCCTGAGGATTGGTCTTGTCCATGGACCAGCTGGAAGCAGCTCTCTTGCTCTCTGCCCTGGTGCAATCCCTTGCACTCAGCCATCCTCTGTGAGCAGCCTTGGCCCCTGCAGGACTAGAATAGCTTCAGCAGGCCCATAAAGGGGCTGAGGGTGCAGGGCACCATGGCTGCTTTGAATGATCTCCTCTTCCCACTTGGAATACTGTTTCCAGCTCTGGGACCCCCAACATAAGAAGGACACGGACCTGTTGGAGAGGGTCCAGAGGAGGGCCACGAGGATGATCAGAGGGTTAGAACACCTCTGCTATGAGGACAGGCTGAGACAGTTGGGATTGTTCAGCCTGGAGAAGAGAAGGCTCCGGGGAGACATGATAGCAGCCTTCCAGTATCTGAAAGGAGCCTACAAGAAATCTGGAGAGGCACTTTTCACAAGGGCATGTAGTGATAGGATGAGGGGTAATGGCTTCAAACTAGAAGAGAGTAGATTTAGATTAGAAATCAGGAAGAAATTTTTCACTTTGAGGGTAGTGAGGCACTGGAACAGGTTGCCCAGAGAAGTTGTGGATGCCCCATCCCTGGAAGTGTTCACAGCCAGGTTGGATGAGGTTTTGAGCAACCAGGTCTAGCGGGAGGTGTCCTTGCCCATGGCAAGGGGGTTGGAACTAGATGATCTTTAAGGTCCCTTCCAACTCTAACCATTCTATGATTCTATGATTCCCTGGGGATGCTGTCTCCTACCTTTGCCCAGGGCTGTTTGGGGTCATAACATTGGAAACACCTGAGTGCTGGTGGCCCCATCCCAGATGGCCACCAGGAAACACTTTGAGGAGGAGTTCTGCAGCCTCTACCAGTGGGAAACCTCTGGGGCTGTAGGAAACTGACACTATAAAACATCCTGGGAACCCCATAACTAACGCTAGGGATGTGGTTTGCTTTGTTTCCCGATCACATCACTCTCAGCATCACTTCTCACCCTATTCTTCTATGTCAAGTCTGCCCAGCTCACTGGTGCCATCCTGTCCTTGCGCTGTCCCCACTGGGTGACTCCATGCTCCAGAGCAGAGGTCCCCTGGGTTTAGGTCAAGAGAAGCAGGGATATTGTAGCTGCTGAAGTTAGATCCCCACCACACCATGACATTAACAGCGAGGAAGTCCGTGGTAAGCTGAACAATGGCACATGGCAGTGCCCCACTGGGGCTGCAGAGCCAGTGCTTGCAGCAGTGAGGCAAAGGAGCTTTGTGAGGGGTGGCCACTGGCACAGCTACCCCCCTTCCAACCCTGCAGACTGAAGTTGGTGGTGGCTGTTTTGAATTGTTGTGCTGCTGCCTGGCACTTCTCCAGGCGACTGAGAGGCCCCCCAGCAGTGTCTGCTCTGACTGGGATGGACGGGGGATTGTTCTGCCATCTCAACTTGCAGCTCGTGTCTGTAGGAAATCCCATAAGTAAATTAGCCCCGCAGAATGAACTGCTGCATTTGGTTTATTTGCATCTTCTCATCCGTCTGTGGCGAGTTGGGGGATTTGACCAGAAACCAAAGGTTTTTCTTAAGCAAACTAGTGAGCGCATCAGGAGCTTTGTGGATCTAGTGGATGTAGATTTCATTAACCGTGGCTAAGCACAGGGCTTTTGATGAAAGCAGGAGGTAAAGGATGCATTGGAAGGGGTGATATTTACTAGACAACCCTTCCAGTTCGTGATAAGACTGTTCTTTTAACTCTCTCTCTCCAATAATCAGCATACCAAACCTAAGTCTGTTCATGCTCCCCTACAGCACTTGTCCTGCTAGGTGTTGTTGGGGTTTGCTGGCATGTGGGTGCTATTCGTTGCAGGTTTATCAAATCTCATATTCCTACCCCTGAAGTGTTCCTGTCTGTTTGGACAGGAGGTCCACCTCTGCATAACAATCCAAGTACCCCATTTTACTGAATCACTAGTTGCTGATTCAGGGCTGGAGGTGCACGTCTGTGGGTGTCTGAGATGGACTCCTGCCATTACTGGGTGTAAATATTTCCTCTGCAAGGCAGAATACTGCTAAGGGTTTCAAATGGACTGCTTCCTGTGACTGACCGCACACACACACGGGAGTCTGCTGCTATGCTTTTTATGGAAGCCACATTTCAGATTCCCAGTTTAACAAAAACACCCTGCATCAACAGGCTTGTAACAGCAAACACTGTTAGTTAAATCACATACAGGCAAACAGCTCATTTCCTTCCTGCTGTTGTTAAACCTTGTAACTCAAAATCCAGCCATCACATTTCAAGTTTTTTTGAAGGTGAGGAGGGAGATGACCGTACTTTAATTGCACAAAATGCTATTTCTTAGAGCATATTGTATTTTTGAATGCTTGAAGACTTCATTGCTAACAAAGTGCTGGAGAACTTAATGTAGTATCTTGCTGTTTGCTGTGCATCTTCCTCACTCTCTGGCAAGCTTTCACATGAGGGGTACCACACCATTAGAGCACACTGTCCCTTCACTTGGTCAAGTCCTAAAGAGAAAGCACCCCAGAGCACTATTATAAATTTACTCTTATATTTTGATTCAATTATTATGTGATAAAGGGAAACAGTGACTTTTGTCCATTGAGGTGCAGGAGGAAATGAAGGAGATGGACTTTGACCGGTACTGGGGAATACCTACTGGCCATAGATGGCACAGCTGGCTCCAGTGTGTTTACTGGAAGAGGGTTTGGTGTCTGCCAAGTAGATAAGCTATTGTCTAGCCACCCAGAAAGCCCCATGTGGCTTAAACTGATTACTTATTTACCCACCCCACAAATGAACTCACTGTGTCCCTATACATAGGGAGATGAGTGCGATAAATGTAGCTATTTTCACTGCATGGGATTTATAACTCCCATGGGAAATAATGGCTTTTGGTTCCTGCAGGTCTAGATAAGGTTCGTAGAAAATGCTCCAGTTTAGTATTGGTAATGGCAGGGTGTTCTGGCAGTAGGAAGCAAAGGCTAATTAGTACTGAATCAGAAGATGGTTGCAGAAGGGCTGCTGGCAGTCATGTCGTTCTCTCATACGTTGGTGTCTGCTCTCTCTGCTTGGAACAAACTTTCCCATTTCTGTATTAACTCTGGGGGTGAGGCTGTCCAAGGAGTTTATTTCTTGCACAAAAATTTACCCTGTGAGGCTTCTAACACAATCACGGAACAAATAGTAGCTGTAATATATTTTTCCTTAGAAATCAGCTTATTCCAGTAGGATAGGAGGATTTTCTCTGTAAGTGAAAAGTGTTTCAAGGAAATGCTGTTGAGAGGCATGTGAAGAGCTGGCTACTACATCAATGTGGAGGACAGGATGATAATTTTTCCTTGGAAAAGGATCAGATCTCTGTGGGGGTAACTCACAGATGTCATGTGGAAAGGGGGGACAGCTGTATTTAAGGAAGGTTGAAACCAAGAATTCATTTGGGTTTTGACTTAGAGACCTGAGGAGGATATGAGCCTGAGGGCAAGGCTAGGGCTGCAGCTCTGGTCAGGTACTCATCCAGGAGGCCAAACCATACTAAGGCAGGCAATTTACTTTGGGGTCACAGAGTGCTCATGGCAGGAAATGGGGCCGAGGTTTTTCCCCTAATCAGTGACTCACAGAATGATTTCTTGACTGCGCTCTTTCCCCAGCCTTACAGGTTTGCATTACTTACTGCAGAGTGGTGCAGCTCCCATAGGTGGGAAGCCAGTCTGCCCATCTGCAGGCATTTCATGGCTTGAAAATGAAGGAAAGATTGCTTCGCAGCTGAGTATTAATCACTGGTTCTGGTTTTAAAACTGTTTCTGGGACAGGAGAAAGCTTGATTACAGTTGCATCCCTTCATTCATTGCCATTTATGTCCTGTCTTTGGCCTCAAAACAGCAGAAGTCAGTGCCCATCCAGAGCTGTGGGTACCCGCTGCCTTCCAGTCAGGTCACACACCCAGCAGCTCAGATTACCCCTATCTCCTCAAATACTGCTGGTGATGGCTTAAGGCTACAAACCCCAATGCTTTCAGCCTACTTCTGGCTCTGGGAAGAATCTTCCCAGGTCCACAAACCATCACAGGCCTCTGTAAATCAAAAGAGCTCTGTCTTTTGCAAGCTGGTACACAAAGCATTAACCTCTAATGTAGACAACTTCCAGATCATTTAGGACCTTCAAATCCAATGTCCACTCACAACACCACAGCTAGAAAATCTATTGATGGGATGACCAGGAAAGACCTTTGTCAATACCTAAACACCAGCTCCCAAGTCTACTTAGTCCCAGTGACAGGAATGCAGCACATTCAAATCCTCAGGTGAGAAAAATGTGACTCAGGAGCAGTCAGTTGGCAGCCAAAAGTAAAGGCTGCCTACATGCCATGGCCAAACCCCAGTGAAGAGGAAGCTTTTCATGGGGGAAAGCCAGGCTGGATCCCCAAGCTGTGGCCATAGATGAACCTCCCCAGTCAGAAAGGCAGCAGTAAACGCCACCACCTTCCTCTGGCTGGTGGCAGCAGGACCTGAACCAGGGTGCCAGAGAGCAAGAAAGCAGGGGCCACATGTTGCCCAGAAGGGAGGACTTTGTGGGCAGCTGATGATTCATCGATGACATTCCTGCAGTCGGCTCTGCAGCCACAGCACCATGAGGAGGGGCTGGGTGACTGCAAGGATTGAGATGGGCACACAGGTAGGGAGAGGCATTAATAATCTCCTTGACTGCTGCTCTCTAGGCGCTCTCTGAGAAAAGCAGTAGTGCTTGGAGCTAGCTGTATGCTCCTTCCAGGGTGAGAGCTGAATTCGTGGCTGCTAAAATGGCCAAGAACTCAGATGCAGCCCCCAGGAGCAGAGGCTGGTGAGCTAGCATGGCAGAATTCCTACGGCACTTCATCTGCCAGCTAGGTAAATAAAGGATGTGAAATGTATGGACAATCCAACCAAAACTGACTCATGGTCTTATTAGTTAGGCATAAAAGGGCAGAAGGCCTGATTTTGAGCATTAAACAAATGTCTGTTTTACAGAAAAACCTCTGGGAGAGTGGTTGCTAGCATGTCCTGACCATAGGTCACCTGCAGAGCCAGAGCTGGGATTATACTATAGCTCTCATATTGTAGTGTCACTTTTCTGGCACCAAGTATAGCTTGGGAACTCAAAAAGTACCCTAAAACAATTAAAATTCCCTTTGAAATCCTTCTGAGGAAAAAAAAAAGGTACTTAAGGAACCAGAAAACAAGGCAGAAAGAGGAAGAAAACCAGTGGTCTTTCCAAGGATTTCAGAATTCACTTTTCACTCTTGTCTTAATTTCTTTTTGTATAACACATCTCAACCCTAAAGCCACATAATCAACAGTTCTTCAGTCATCTGCTATAGTCAGGTGCCAACCAGAGCGAGGTTAAGGTAATTTAGTATTATCACTTTCTAATTTCATTGCGATTCATTTTCAAATACTTTGTTGCCTAAACCAGAATTACAGCTCCATTACCTTTTTCTCTCAGAGGGATTTAACTGTTCAGGGTGAAATTAGGCTCCACTGATTGAGTTTTGTACTTTACATTAAAACACTGTTCAAATCCATGAACATTATACAGGAAGGAGCAACACTAAAGCCCCTCAACCCTCTGCCCTCTCAAAATTGCCAGCAGGTTAGAAAGCTGACTCAGATGTTGGATTTGTCACAAAAAGCTGACTCAGGAGAAATGGCTAAAGGTCAAAGCCTTTGTAAGGATACCGTCTGCATGAACAGTACCAATTAGATGTGCTATCTTGTGTGCATTATTCAACTTCTCATTTGTCAGTATTAAAATGTAGGTGTTGAGATGGCCATCACTGATACCACCAGCACCGAAGGTTCTTTGAAGATAAAGGCTGGATCTACATAATTGATATTTACAGCAGCATATTTTAGATTTTCAACAACCCTCCCTAGTTTTCAGGAAACCAGAAATGAAGTTTTTTAAAGCCTAAATTGAGTAGAAAAAAAAAGTTTTGACTCAGCCAGAAACATTTCTTTGCATTGTACCTTGACACTTAGTATTTACATCTGGTCCCCTTCAAAGGTTGAGAAGCTACCTGAATGTGAGCTGGACTCTGAGGACCGAGGTACATCAAGCACATTCATTAATATGTCATTGGGGCTGTTTTATACAAAGTTGCTTTGCCATCATGGACATACTGTAATATGAAAAGAAAACACCACCTGTTTCTCAGGAGGTGCAGGGACTATAAAGACAAGCGCGTAAGATAAGTTAAGCAAGATAATCTAAATGTCAATATTTAGACTCTGGAAAATGAAATGCCTTCAAATACATCAGGCTGTGGCAAATACTTCAAAACATCAAATACACCAAAGCAATATAGTTCTCTGAAGTGCACCCCTTGGTCTGTATTGCTGTTCAGATCGATTCATTGTACAGAAATCCCTAAATATTTCCTGGAGCAGAGGCTGGGATTCGATGGACCATTGCACAGGAAGGAGTGCAAGGTCTATGTAAATCTCAAATCCCTCTAAAATATCTGGGATCTAAGAATTTGATTTTCTTTCTTCTCCCATTGGTTCCAGTAAGTTTCTCTGTCCTTAGTGTAAATTTCTTCTGTACTTTGTTTCTTTCTTGTATAGGTTACAAATGTGGCATTTTTACATGAATTTTACTACATCATGGTTGTTAACAGAAGGAAAGAGAAGGTTATTTAAACACACACTAAAAAAACCCCAACTGTTTTTTTCAAATGACATTTGAACATATTGCAAAAATACTACAACTTATTAAATTAATTATGAATTAGTTCTGAATTAATTTTATTTGAATAAATTCTGAAATTACTTTATTTACATAGCAGCATACATAAACACCTGAAATTCTTTAACCCTGACAGAACAAAATACCTTTTATCTGAAGAAATCGATCATCCTGGGGGGGGTGGGGGTGTTCCCCATTCTTGTAATGAACCATTTGACAACACGCAGACCTTAATAAATGACATATACAAACATCTGTCCTTAAATAGCAGCAATTCCATCTGTCAGTAAAATTGTTTCTGTTCCCCCACATTGGGCCTTGGGTTCAAAACGCACAGGCTGGGCGGGCAGATGACAGCACACAGAAAGACTCCCTTTTATTGAGACTGGGGATTACCATCTGGTTTTCTGCTCCTGCTACAAACTGAGCCCTAAGAGGGGGTGTGCATGCTCAAAACACAGAAACAACACAATGTCCTTTCTCCAGCTGAGCAGGTCTTTAATTTTTTTTTTTTAATAGTGTTTTCAAATACCCAATTCCTTTTAGGAAGATGTATGTTCTTTGCCTTATTAATTGCTTTTATTTTGCAAAGTTGAGTGAGAACAAGTCCTATGGCTTAGGTCACACTCAGCTGGATCTTATTTACTAATGCTCCTGGCAAACAAATTAGAGAGTGCCCCCTTACTGAATGAATTAACGAGGATTCCCAGTTCACTATACATTTATTGAGCTAATGGCTATGTTTGCTTTGGGTTCCTTAATGTGGGCAAGGCTCCCAAAAGTGATACTGCTGATCTGAATTCTCCTGTGTGCTATGGAAATGATGCTCTGGCCACTTCACTTACCATTTGTTTCAGCTGCTTAGCAACAGTGACAATGGTCCATCAGACAGTCGGTATCTCTGAAGGGTATTGAAAACGCAGTAGTTCATGCTTGATGGCGATACCAGATACACTTTAGTACCCGCTGGTGCCTTTCTAGTCAAAATGTCCTTTCAAAATAAATAAGAGATTATCTTTGTATTTCAAAAAGTCTAACTTGTAGTGCACTTAGTGTATCTTCCAGGGGCGCGTTTTGGATTTTAGCATCTCAGCACAGCGCTGTTCCTTTTCTTTTAGCCCCCTTCTGATCTCTAAAATCGCAGACTTTCTTACCTCTCTCCCTCCCTCCCACTCACCATGGTTTTAATTTCTCTATTTCCTGACCATTAAGAATATTAGTTTTGCTAGACTGATTCTAAAATTGTGTATCCAATGGTAGGCACCGCCTGAACAGCTTTAAGCAAACGTGTATGTAGATAAGCACACATATGGTGTTAATGTGAGTACATATTAACACAAACTTTTATTTTATCCAGATGACACCTGAGCATTTTTGATTTGCAGTTTCATTAGTGAAAAATGCATTTACTGATATAATGTTAGGATTTTACATTTCTGTGTGAATGAACTTGAGAGTACATGAGAACGGAGGATAAATCTGGAGAAAAGGGGATAAGACAAAACACAGAGGGTAACTTATTTCCTGTAAAACCTAGAAAGGATGAATGAATATCCTAACATGAATAAGGGGACTGTGACATTTACTTAACCTGATTTTGGAAACAGAAAATTTCCACTGACAGCTTGGGATAATCAAAGAGGTATTTTCCACCCAAGGTCCTCCCTTTGCTCCTTCATCTTTCCCAGAGAATGGTGGGAGAAGAAATTTGCATTTGTAACTGTGGAGCAGCTCTCACACAGCAGCCACATCACTCCAGCTGATTTCCTCGGCCAGAGGCTGAGCCCGATCCATTGCTGTCTTTCACAGCAAAGCAGGAGCACTGTTTGCTGCCATCCCTGTCCATAGCAGTCTGGTGGGAGCAACAGGTTTCTGGAGAAAACCTAGAGTGGTGCAAGCAAGGCTGTCCAGGTGAAATCAAGGCTGCCAACCCACGAGGGTGTGAAGCCGCGTGGCAGATGAACCTTGACTTTCCTGCCTGCCAGGGACAGCAAACGCAGTGACCGCATTAAGGGAGTTCTCTGGGCCAGACATTATTCTGGAAAATAAACAAAAAAGACTGAGCCACAGTCAAACAACCCTCTGCCTTGCTTTAGGCATATTTAATAGGAAATCCCCTAGCTGCAAGGATCAGTTGGACATTAGCCCCTACCCAGATCCCCCTCCTAGGAAATGTGCCCCAAATGCCTTCTGCTGGACCACGGTGCTGTTCTCACTGCCTGCAGGGAAGCAGCCCCTTGGGTTCGGGAGCTATTTTAATGCAATAACTGAGGAGGTCTGGTGGTTCCCATATGCTGTTGCATGGTCCGTACCCCTGGTGTGCATATCAGCAGACAGAAATCATCCCCACGGTCCTCCTTCTATGCAAGTCCCCCGCTGCTTTCCCAGTCTCTCTGCAGCCATGGGTTTGCATCCGGGAACTAGAAGAAGAGAGTACACCAAGGGGTTGTCCTGCTGCAGTGTCTCTTCACTGAAAAAGAAGAGTAAGACAAACCAGACAACAATAATTGCAAAATAGCCCCACTCTGAAATCAGGCAAACTGCCAGAGAGCTCTTATGCAAAAAAAAAAAACCAAACAAAAAAACGCTGGAGATTCAGCTGTCCCACATAAACAGCTTCATTTCAAAGTCAGAGTCCAGTGCATATAGGCACACATGCATATACACACTACTCTTCTTCAACAGGCTTTAGAAATCAAATGTGTGCCACCCATTCGGTATTAGCATCGTTGTCGTCACGGTCTCTGGCAGCACCACCAAACAGTGCAAGCTTGGAATTTGGCACCGTAGGAGATCGATTTAGTTTGGGTCATTAATTCATCTTTCCAGGTTCTGTCCTCCCATGGAGGAAGAAAGGAAATGTTATCAGAAGGTGGTGCCTGCTGGAGCACAGGGTGCCCTCTGGCCAGCAGGACCTCGTCTCCACCAAACATCCCCACGCCCTCAGAACAGAAAACTCAATGTTCTGTATTCTAATGGTTTGGAACAAGCAAATATTTCATCACAAGTTGTATGTTTCTAAACTGATCTGTCTTGCACAACATCACTATGCATTCAGGCAGTTCACTAATTATTACTTTATAACATTTTGGCATCCCCTTCTGTTAAGGCACTGAAGTTGCTAGTATGTTTTCTTGAGTTGTTTTATTTTTAAACAAATTGTTTCAGCATCTGGCTGTTGACAGCTGCACTCTTCATTTTACACATTTTTATATACATTCACTTTCTGCAGCGTCCCCTGATAGTGCAGCTCAGCTTCGAACTTGAACCCACAGAAATCCTTCAACAGGCTGTCGATAAGGCTTGCAGGTCATCCGCAATTTCAGGTTTTTACGCAGACTCATGGAATTTGTTCTTGAACAACAAATAATACAATTTAAGCCCTCACAAAAGCATGGCAACCATTAGGGGATCTTCTACAAGGTTTTCTCAGTGTGCCCGAGAGCTCTCCAGCCTCAGCCAGAAGCAGGCTGGCACACATGGGTGAGATGGTTGACTCCTGAGAGTTAGCTGGTATCACCCACTCTGTCATTCACTCTAGCAGCAGCAGAGCCTGCCAGCTCCGGGTGATGCTCCAGAGAACCGTGTTAACATCTAACTTCAGCCAGTGTTAGGCTTGGTATTATCAGTAGCTCAAAGTAGGGAACATAAACAAGGAGGTGGATGAGGGTTAAAACTCACGAGACAGTGACTGAAATGCAGGGCTCGGTATTTGAGCACTCTGGTTCTTGGCACAGTGTGAAACCCTGAACAACAAGTTTATTGTAGATTCCATCCCATTTGGAGTAAAATAATGAAAGACTGAAGAAATCATTGAATAAAAATATGGTACTTTAAAAACCAGTATCCTTGTATGTTTATTTTTATAATTCCAAATTGGGTGCATTTTCTAAGAAATATTTCAATCATTTGTTAAAATAACAGTGTCAGTATCCAATAGACAAACTGTTGTCTAATATATCTCCGTGGCAAGATCTATTGAAAACAGTTTACTGCAAAGCTTCTGATGTTAATGTTCGTACATAGTTTCCTGGCTTCTTTCTCTCTGCGGTTCATCAGCTCATTTGCTTAAGAATGCATTTGTTATTTCTAGTGGCGTTTTTTTCTCACTAAGTTGTACCAATAATAATTTAAGATGGCACTACACCATGTTGTACATTGCCATGAACCTGGGCTGGCTGGCATCTACTAACAGGGACATGCAGTAACTCAGGTGTTAAATGGATGAGGATTCTTGCGTGCTCCGTCATTCTTCTGTTGGTGTTTAACAACATTCAAGACAGTGATTAAGTAATTAGATATATGTCAATATTTGCTTGGTTCAGTCTTCCTCAAAAAATACCTGAGCACTATCAATTTGAGCAAAACTCAGAGATCTAAGTATTTCAGGTGGAAAAGTTGAAGTTGGTATATCTGAAACACTGGAATTCTCTCACATTGCTCTACGTGACAGTGTTACTGCTGACAATAACAGCAGTTGTTTGTCAGCAGCCAGCACTGTTACAGTACTCTAAGCAGTAAGGCATAAGCAAACCATCAGCAATGTATACTGTATTTAGTCATTTTCAGTACCAAGCAGGACACAGGCACCTCAATTTTAAGATTTGGATTTGGTGAAGTATGATTTTGAGACTGGAAAACAACAAAAGTGTATGTTGTCATATATAGGTGAGATTCCATGTTTTTCATGACTACGCAGGTGACAAAGTGTGCCTTGTCCCTGATGGGTGTTGTGTCAGGAAGGTTGCGACGGTGTGTGTGTCTCTGGGGCAGCAAGGGTTAAGCCGTGTAGACTGCCACTCTGAACAAAGGCTCGATTCATGTGTTTTCTTCCTTGAAGGGAGCGAGAGAAAGAAACGTAAGTAAAATATAGCAAAAGCTGTTGTGAAACAAGCCCGTTGCTGTTCTCTGAAAAACAACTATGTGAGGATTCATTTTTAGAGGCGCGCTGAAGCAGCAGGGGAACTGGAGGGTGGCCGCAGCCACTCTTCCTCCAGGGGCTGTCACTGTCCCATGAACGCCAAGGACTAAAATCAACTGGCTTCTTAGAAGAGGACGTGGTGCTGACTGTGTGCCACAAAAAATGTCTGCTGTACAAAACCACAAGCTATTTCCCACTCCAAAGCAAAATCTTTAATAGTGGCTGTTCTTCAGTAACTGGAAAAGTTATTCTGATTCCCTTTTTTTTCTGGAAGAAATATCCCCAGTTGCAACTTATGCTCTTGAAGAGCAGTTTGAAAATCAGACCAGCTCATCTAGAAAAACTCAAAATCCATTGGAATATAACTTCTTCATTGATGGCTCAGCTGGAGTCAGAATAACACAGTCTATTACTAAGTGCTGATTAGTGAAAAATCAAATTAATTCAATTGTTCTTATTTATTGCACTCAGAGATGTTATTGGTGACTTCTATTCCAAAGGTCTCTCCCTCACCAGTGATACTGAAACAGTCAGTCATGTTAAGGCAGACATGCGAAGCATTATAAACTGATGTGACTAGACAAGAAGCACAGTGAGATATTCTATCTATAGTCACTGTGTGAATTAGACTATGGGTAACTCTTAAAAGACTTTGCCTACATCTGCAACAGATCCACCATCATCTGAAGTCTTATATAGTCATCCACAGCAGTGGAAACATAGGTGTGTCTGTTATATAGCTCTGACAAATTATCAGCATTACCAGCAAACTGTAGTAGCACCTCCACAGTCCCCTGGGAAGGTGAGGTTTCTGCTGTGCTCGGTCCAAGAAGCATATGCAGGAGCATCCCCATAAAAATCCACAGCAGAATCACATCACTGCTGCAGTGCAGCGTGTCGGATGGTATTGTGCCAAATCATCCAGTCTCTCTGCATTCCTGCTTTTGTGCGTGGTGAGAATGTGATGTTGGGCATTGGCACTTCCTTTGCCAATGTGCCTGAGCTGAGCCACTGGGGACCATGCTGGAGGGCGGGAAGGATGGGGAGCGTTGGCCCAGTGTCAGCACTCACTGGGGTTTGGACACTGCAGAAGAACCCCAAGCTTCAAAGTCTAGGGAGGTGAGTCTCTGCAGGCCACAAAGGTGGCAGGTGAATGAGACAGAAGACGTAACGCAGCAGCCATAGTGTTGTCCACCAGTGTCTTCTGTGAACCAGATAGCGGACACAGTCAAGGCTTGATTTACTCTAGTGCTTACTCCAGATGCGCGCTCACCTTGGAGTAGCCAGGTGTGTGGACACAAACAGATGCTACAGGGGTTGTGCTGACTTGGTGGAGGACTGCTGTGCAAAGAGGACTCCTTCCTGTCGGCATATCTAGGCTTGCAGGGTCCGGGGGTGCCTGTGATCTCAGACAGGTGGCTGCCCATGAAAAGGAATATTAATTTCATGGCCAACTGAAAGGTCAAATTTCAGCCGACAATTAAATACATAAAAGCAAATGCACCTATAGAAAACAACTGATAATATGTTTCTATGGTTCACAGCAGTGCTGGCAAATTTTACTACAGACAATGAGTTTATTGATTTTGGCAGCACTCCTTGAACCATCAAGAAAGTAGTTATTACTGAAATTTTTGGCATTGATTTATTAACGAGTGGTTATTTAATATTTTGACATTCAGTGGTTAAAATACTGAGAAAAGCACAGGACTGCACTTCTTGCAACTGGAGGAACAGTTTGGGATTGCAGTGTGTATTACTCATACCCGCCTACACGGTTGTTAATGCATGCATCTCACCATGCAGCTCTGGCAGTTTCTTGCAGCTGCACCAGAATGTGCTTCTAAATGAAGTCAATAAGCAATAATTACAAACTTCAAATAGTCCTAGGTAAGATCACAGAAAATAATTTGGAACATACAGGGATGTGGACTTTATGTTTTCTTATATAGACATATGCATGTATATATATGTATGTATCACTGAAAGTTACTAAGTGAAATCACACTTCCTTAGGCTAAATTGTGTAGGAACACGGAGAACTATATGCCTTCATATTTTGCAAAAATGTATTTGTGAGACTGCTACATCACAACTTTTTAAATGACTTTTATTCTGAAAGTGCCAAAACCCATTAACTTTAAATGAGACTTTTCAAAACAGGATTCAACCTTTTCAATCCAATTGCAACATGTTTTATTTGAATACACACACCGAAACATAAAATGATGACAATAATTATTCCTGGATCCATATGCATAAATTGAATTATGGCTCTGGCAAAGGTGCATTACAAGCAAATAGATGCAGTATAAACACTTCATACTCCTCTAGCATCTACTGCCAAGATCCTCTAATCGTTTTAAACCAGTTCAGATGGTTGCTGTGAGATAGCCTGCCTGTACTCGATTACATATGCACAAAAATCAGAAGATTAAAGAAATTGTCAAGAGTACAAAAGTGATTTCTTGAAAAAGTTAGCGAAGGGAGGCCAGAAGTGAAGACAGTGAAGAAGACTGCACAAGCTGCAGTCCCAAGGACTGGCTGTTCAAATGCCTGAGCAACACGGAGAAACCATAGGGGAACTCAGCTGCCAAGAAGGCATTTCAACAGCACATTTGTGAAGTGTAATTTTGCAAAGACTTATAAACTGACCAAATTGGGTAGGTTTTCCTGGGATTAGCAAAAGACATGGCCTTGCCCTGAAAACTGCTGCTCTGCCAGACCTGATGTTCTGCTGTGAAGCGTAGTTTTCCTCATGGAATAAATGTTATAATGTTCCTTGGATATTAATGTTGTTAAATAACAACAATAACCACATGGAAGCAGCTCTCTAACATGGAAAATTTCAATATTTACACAGAGCAAAGCTAGCTGCGGTAAAAATCAAGGTGTTAGAATAGGAGGGATGAGGCAACCCAGCAGCAGTCAGTGTTACGTCCTCCACCCACCGTGTGGACATACAAGTGTGTATGTTCTGTTGCTATGCCAGCTACAAGTCAGCACTGAACACTCACTGCCCACCTACAACTATATGCTTCAAGTAAATAATGACCATTAAAAAAATGAATGGAAAGGTATATCCATGCAAGAGTTTCTTGGTTAATACTTCACTGAAAAAGCAGTCAGAGACTGTCACCGAACAAAGTCTTTTTTCTTACCCTCCCCATCGTCTCCTCCTTTGTAACACACAATGAGCATTGCTGCTCTGGTCCCACACCAATCTCAGGGTGCTGAACTGTGTGAGCAGGACCTCAGCATGATATGGAGCTGATGTGAATGTGTAGCTGTTGTCATGGCAGTGGGAACTGGGGAAGCCTGGCAGAAATGTGGGGACCTATGTGTTTGCCCAGGTTGCTCCAGTCTTTATTCTCTCTGGTGTTCAGTTCCCAGCCAGTGGGGTCACTGCTTTGACCCAGATGAATGCTGTGGAGGTAAATGCATTCAAGCCTGGGAGATAAATCCATCTTGCAGTAATGAGGAACCACCAAAACTAGTGAGAGTCACCCAGACCGTCAAAGCCTCCATGCCTCTGTAAAAGTGCCTGTGGCATGTAAATGAACACTGACCTTGTTGCAGTACTAAAGGACTTGATCAGAAGAGAGGGACACTCTCCCACATGTTGAATTTAAATAACATGATGGTCAGTTTGTGAAAAACAAGTTAAATAACCCAATAAAACTTTTTACCTTCAGTCTGTATGAGGTTCACCTAGAGTGCAGGCAGCTGCTGGCAGCAAATGTAGGATAAATTGTGAAGCTCCTGGGCTGGGGAAAAGGCCCTATCTCTCTTGGACATCCTCCACAAACCATGTCCAGAGTGCCAACTGCATGAAGAAGAAGTAGAACGCTTGGAAACCATATGCAGATGGACTGCACCAATGAGGAAAAAAGGGTGAGAAAGCACAGACAGCCTAGGCAGGTGATGAAGCGTGTGCTCTACAAATCCAGACTGCCTTAAGCCAAAGCAAATAAAACAAGCTGGAGAAAGTTACAATGGTTTAGATTTTTCTAAATACAACATTTTTTGTTTTATTTTGAAACAATTCTCTTAAGGACTGTCCTTTCATTTTAATTTGCATAAAGTTGACAACTTTATGCAACTAAATTTTTTGCCTTTTGCTGGAAAGAATTTCTTTTTTTTTTTGGCTCATCTAAAGCAATATTTTTCCCTCTCATATTCATCAACCACCTTTCAGTATAACTCCCCCACCTTTTCAAGGCATGACCCAGCCCAGTACCTGATGGGCATTTAGAATATAATTTCTCCAACAGACAGATTTTCCCATAGTTGTCCTCTTACAGTTTTTGCTAGATGACCTGATCTGATCTGACGTGGCAGTTTGTGTGCTTTGGGAACATAGCTTTCTCAAGTGCTCAGACAACATGAAATGGAAATAGTGTCTAACTTGAGCCACTCAGCACTAAAGCATGGTGCTGGAAGGAGATGGGCATGTCATTGAGACCCATCCTCCTTTGCTAGCAAGCTGTAGATGTTTAGTTCAAAAGTCTTGGGAGAACATGAAATCCAAGCAGCCCATAAAGCTTTCCAAGGCCCTCAAGACAACTTGGAGGTCTGTGGTAAAAGATCTAGCCCTGCCACTGTCACGTGTTATTTGATGGAAACAGGAGAGAGTGAAGGCACTCCCACCAGGAGGGCTGAGTCCCTGTTGGGCAAAGCAAGAGGCAGAGACTGTGAAAGGCAGCAAGGGAAGATTTGGTTTAGACTTGGGTAAACCGATTTGTACCAATAAGGACAATTCAGACCTGCTAGAGATTGCTGGGGAAAGTGAGGATCCCATTCAGGAAAGTCTTTAAGACTATCTATCAAAATGGTATGGTTGCTTCATCCTGGCGTTGGATGGCCTTCTGCGGTCCTGTCCAGATTATTTTCCATTCTTTTTCCATAGATCATAAAACATTTGTTAGCTGTTTCTTCCTCTCCTACCATAGTTTATCTACAGAAATCACTTCTGAAACAATTTTCAACCATTTTCGCTGAAACAGCATTCCCTGACTGTTGTACAAAGCACTCTTAGCCCCTAACTGGAGAAAAAAAATAGCAGCTGGAACATGACCTATCTAAGATCTCATCCACTGGCACAAGAAACCCTCAGAAATTACATGGACCTTGGGCATCTCCTGAAACTATGGCTTTCAAAGAATTTAGCTGGATCATGACTTCACATCTCATCTTTCTAACCACCCCTAAGTAGTCTGGGGGACACCTTACCCATTTCTAGGAGCACATCTGTCCCACCCATGCTCAAGCCCATCCAACTATCCACACACAGATTTTCCAAAAGCTTGCATTGGTTAGCGATTCTTACAAAGGTGGAAACTCTCTGTGATGTCTGATCCAGGATTCTTTGCTTACTAATGGGCACAAGGTTGATGCATGGGGAGCCATGAGTGCCAATGACACAAGTGGCTTCAAGAGGACGCAGGCATCCACGCGGCGGTGGAGGTCCATGCAAGCAGGGCACTGACATCGGCTGCAGCCCTGAGAGCCTTCCAGGACCATTAAAGTGTTTTGCTCTTCTGTCATTGGTAAAATGAATCACTCTGGTAAAGCTAGAGATCCATTTGTGTGTATAGCTGGGAACAGGAAGAGGAGCTAGTAAGTAAGACTGGATGTGTTATGGCTAGCTGTCTTTTGTTCCATTTGATCACTTGAACTGACAGATAACTGCTTACTTTAGGCTATTAGGCATGTTCGTGATACATAAGGAATCATGGACTTTCAGTTATGCTTTTTTTTTTTTTTTAAACTTGGTAGAATTATACTGAGTATTAATTAAAATTCTGGGACTCTTTTGATGGGGAATGACGATAGTACTAAGTATTAAGGTGCTGGGTAAATGCACTGCTCTCTATTCTGTGCTAATATAAAGCTTCCTTATATTAAAAGACAACGCAAACTCACAGAAGAGAAATGTGGATAAATAAAGTGTTAAACAGAATGGTAAATCTAAGTATAAGCACATACATAAAGAAATAAAATTTTATAACTTTATTACCAAAGCTGAAACATTTCCAGAGGAGCAGTTTTCCGTTGGAGGAAAAAATTCTTCTGTGGAGCTGTAACAACGTAACAACAACCTCTACACCTTGTTTGGAAGAGGAAAGTTTTATTAAAATACTGAAGGCCAAGTAATTTTATTCCATGAATTACTAGAAATGCAGAAAACAGCTAACTGTGGGCAAGTCTTGAGAACTGGCTTGTCTCAGAGTTTGTTCAGAGAAATGATCTGAACTAATTTATTCACAGAAAGTTCACACTGAACATCACACAATAACTAGCAAAACACAATTTTTAATGATGCTCACTTAAGGTGTAGAAAAAGAAAAAGAGGGGGACTGATCCCAGCAGGAATGCACTCTTTGGGAAACTGGACCAAAGTATAGTGTTCCCCAGATGGGTGGAAAGTGCCATCTTAATGCATCGTAGTAGTTACAAATAGGCAAGAGGAATTGCTTGTAGGATCCTGGGAGTGCTCTTTAGGTTTCCTGCTATAAACAGTATGCAGTTGAAGACAAGCAAACTTTTACCCTCCCAATGAACTGAAGTGCTGAACTCAATTGCTCAGAAGGCTGCAAGAGTTCTCCAGCAGAGATTGTCATGATTAGTCTAAACTCACCACATAACCCAAAAGACCTGTGGAAACACAGGTTCAGCAGATCTCTTGAAACCTTGTGCTAAAACACTTCCCTCAAAAATGTCAAGGGGACCAAATATTTTAGGGTCAAAAAGTGATGAAAACCAAGGCCTTGCTTAATGCTCTGCATATTGACTGGAGAAATGGGTTGGTTAAAGTGTGGCAGAAATTCCTTTACTTCTTCTCTTTGAGTTTCTGAAAGGTCAAATATTTATCCTCTGGATTTTCAGAAGGAAAATCTTCATGTTTTTTTCTAGGAGGGAGGTAAATTGGAAATGGGAGCCTTCCTACAAGCACATTAGTGTTTAGCTCACTCTGGAAGTAGACTGAAGCTTACATCTCCTCTCTGAACTTTCTTCTGACGCCCGTGCCCCTCGCAGGCTCTCTGAGGTCCTGCTGCCCACCAAAGCCCCGGATGCAAACTTAAAGTCACAAATATTGTGGGACCAAAAGTCGGTGCTGCAGTGGTTGGCACTGCACCACCCAAAACCCTCACCCTGCAAATCAAGCCAGACTGTAACAGATCTCCTTCCATCTACTGCTCTCCCACACTGGGTAGGATGACTCCCAAAATCATATCTGAAAGGCCCAGTGCAGAGCATGGATTCAAGCCCCCTGGACCCACATGTAGGAGGAATTTGGGGTGTTAAATGTTATTTATCTCAAGCTTCTCATTTTGTCTTTTCTTACCCGCCTGCTTTAATTTTCAAGATCTAAGGAAACTACAAATACAAAGACATCCCAGCCCCAGAGGGAGGGGATGTGCTGTGAGGTGTACCTATACCTACCCTTACAGGCATGGATTCACCCACTGTCTCCTGGTGCTGTGTGGACACATCCAGGCCCCTGGCCAGGCAGTGGGGCTGATGCAGCCCACAAATACGAGCTGCCCCTATATGCAGGCGGCAGCAAAGCTGTGCACAAGTTGCGTTCCTGTAAAGCTGTCCGGTGAGACAGTCGATGACCAAAGCATGCTCACTCCGGCTGCTGTAGACCTTGGTTTCCTTGACTCGGGAAATACAGGAAAGTCAAGGGGGAGGGAGTTATTTCACAGCGATGCCTGCAAAGAGCGTGATTCATTTATTTATTCTTCTGTGAACACCCTAGCTGGATGACTAAGGCAGATCTGCAGACTGTTGACACAGAAACAGTAGAGATAAACTTCATATGTAGGGTAAAGAAAAAACAAGTTAAAAGCCATACACAGACTGTTATTTTCCCAAGTTCAGTGGTTTACCTCGCATCCTGGGCCCTAGCCAACACCCAAGAACATAGCACAGAGGCTTGCTCAGGGGCTTTTTTTCTACCTGTTCCCCCTCTCAGGGTAGGGTAACTGAGATTAGCTGCACCCGTGACTTCTCAAATTAGCAGCACATAAGCCCTCCATAGCTTCTGGATCCCTCAGATGTGAGCATTAGGGTGGCCTGTTTCTTTTCCTGGTTCCAGTTCAAGCTGCTGAGGTGGGGACTGCTGGTTTTACTGCACCTTTTCCTTCTCTCAGACAAGACATGCACACTTGTGAAGCTGTAGAAAGAAAAAGGAAGAAAGTGTCAGGTGAAGTAAGTCTGCTCTAGTAGCTTGGGCTGCTAAGCTCCTACTGGGGAGGCAGGGACTTGGCCTCCTCCCTGATCGGAGGATGGGTCAACAAGGTGGGATGCTGTAGGGATTTCTGAGGAACTGAAAAAAGACTGGGTGAGTGTAGGGGGAATCATAGAATCATAGAATCTTTTAGGTTGGAAAAGACCTTTAAGATCATCTAGTCCAACCATTGACCCTACTCTAGCAGGTCTGCCACTAAACCATGTCTCTAAGCACCACATCTACACAACTTTAAACACATCCAGGGATGGTGACTCAACCACCTCCCTGGACAGCCTGTTCCAATGTTTGATAACTCTTTCAGTGAAAAATTTTTTCCTAATGTCTAGCCTAAACCTCCCCTGGCACAACTTGAACCTGTTTCCTCTTGTCCTATCGCTAGTTACTTCGGAGAAGAGACCAGCTCCCATCTCACTACAACCTCCTTTCAGGTAGTTGTAGAGAGCAATAAGGTCTCCCCTCAGCCTTCTCTTCTCCAAACTAAACAATCCTAATTCCTTCAGCCACTCCTCATAAGACGTGTTCTCCAGACCCTTCACCAGCTTCATTGCCCTTCTCTGGACATGCTCCAGCACCTCAATGTCCCTCCTATACTGTGGCGCCCAAAACTGAACACACTACTCAAGCTGCGGCCTCACCAGCGCTGAGTACAGGGGCACGATCACTTCCCTACTCCTGCTGGCCACACTATTCTTGATACAGGCCAAGATGCCATTGGCCTTCTTGGCTACCTGGGTGCACTGCTGGCTCATGTTCAGCCGGCTGTCCGCCAGGACCCCCAGATCCTTTTCTGCCCAGCAGCTTTCCAGCCACTCTTCCCCAAGCCTGTAGCGTTGCCTGGGCTTGTTGTGACCCAAGTGCAGGACCCGGCACTTGGCCTTGTTAAACCTCATGCAGTTGGCTTCAGCCCATCGATCCAGTCTGTCCAGGAAAAATGTGTCTTTGTTTTGCTTCAAGCCTGTTCATGAGAAACCTTTCTGTGAACAGAAAGTGTCAAGCTACAAAGCAAAGTGGGTGTGAAACAACCTGCTGCAGGCTAACCTGTTAAACTTTGGCTAATATCAACATGGTGCTAAGCTAATGCAAAGGACTTAAGTATTTTGTTTTATTTGTTAGACCCCAGGGATTTTCCCTGGGAGGTTGTATCTGCGGTGCAAGTGTTGGGTTTAGGCTGTTGTGCTGCTCTCAGCCTGTGATTCCCTAGTGCCAGTGAAGTGCTGTATGTACGGGTGTAGCAGATGAGGTGCTCTGAGTGCCTATGGAAGCTGATGTGCCTGATCCCAGTACCTCTCCGTGGAAACATGCAGCAGGATTCTACAGAGGGCAGGATTCCCAGCCCGTGTGTGTGCATGCCGGTGTGAGCTTGCAGGCACTTAGCCTCCTGACTGAAAAGCTCCAAATATCTCTGTTTACTGGCCTTCGTCTTGGAGCACTGGAGTTACTTTTTAAAAAAAGATGCTTTTATTGAATGTGACTTGAAAGTATTAAGCCCTGAATGGCATGTGACCCTGGCACCAGACAAATCCCTTTTGAGTTCTCAGTCATATAATCCCATGTGCAGCATGCAGGGAGAGGTGGGAAAGTTCTCCTCTTCCCATCACATTCCTGTCCAGCTAGCTAGGCATTATCTGATGCAGGTATTATGCACTGGCCATTATACAAGCCATTAGATTCAAACTCCAACATCTTTTTTCGTCCTTTAATGGCTGTAGCCATGAATTCCAGAGAGTGGCCCTGCATAGTTAAAAACTCATATTTTGACCAGTCTTATGGTCTTTGATGTATTTGACTATTTCCTCATTCCTTTACTGTGATATAGGCTGTAAATGTAGAGGTTAACACATCTCCCTTGTTATATGGTTTGTAATAGGAGAACATTGCTTCTCTCCGTGCCACTCTAAACAGTCTCCATAACCCATCAGCTGGCTTCTTTGGCTCCTCCCCCACCATTTTTATGCTTTTCCAGTCTTGACTTTGCCAAAGGCTGTATTCTGTGGGACACATCAGTCCTTTATTCCACACAAAGTTTATAATCCTTCACAGGGTCAAAATTACTGAAAGGCATACAATGTTGTTTCCTCATGCTTTCTCTCTACTAATTAGTTTTGGTTTGTAATTCTCATGATGTAGCTCAGCGTACCCACATTTCCATCATAAATGCCACAGGAAAGACATATTTCACACCCAATGCTCTTTTTAAATGCTGAGTTTTACCAGAGCTGGGAAATAGCTTAGATGAGTGACCTTTCCCTGGAGGTGGGACATGTCAAGGCCTCTTTCATCAGCAGACAGGAGGAAACCAGAAGAATGAGGACAAATGTCCAAGCCAACTTTGCAGGGAGTGACAACGTGAGAGGGGGACTCTCACTCAGTGGACAAGTTTGACTGAATTAATTGTTCAGGTATGTGGCAAAGTGAAATTTGAGAGAGAGCAGAGAACCTGGATAGATGCGTTTAACTGCAAAAAGGGTCCAAGGAATAAGGCTTGGAGAAGGCAAAGATAATCACACAAGGTCAATTAATAATGTCTGTGGAGTGCTGGAGCAATTGGGTGAGAGGGAGGTGCAAATCAATGTCTAAATTCAATTGGATCTGTAGTATCTCTGTGCAGCCTGCTGGGGTAAGCGTTTGGTTGAGTGATGCTATAGGGTTTGATCTCACTGTAGTAATAAGCCCTAGAAATGCAGTGAAATTCACGTTTGCACATATTGTGATGGAAGGGGTATTTACATCATCCTTTCCAACACAGAGAATCCTCTCTGATAATATAACTGGTGTTGTGTCCAAAAGAAACAGCAGAGAGAGAACAGCTGGCATAGCATAGGAATGAGCCATAGTACAAGGGGAGAAAGTTTTGATCCTTGTTCTGTGGGAGTGTTTTCCAGTCAGCATTGACCTGAGTGAGGGCTGGACTGCAAGTGCCCTCCTTCCCAAGAAATTGCATTGTGTTTCTCAGCTACCAAGTCCTTCCCCCTTTCACCTTGATGAATTTCTCATGCGAAGTTGAAAAATTCACTCAGGTGAATGTAGCCAGATCCTTTCCAGAAAGCTGTACAGCTTGGTAACTGGATAAAGTGAGACACATAGATTTAAACCCCCATAAAGATTTGAACCTGATTTGCTGCATCACTTCTCAGTGCTCTAACTGCCGAGGGAAGGGAGGTATAATGCCTCCCTCCCTTCAACAGTGCTCTCTGAGAGCACTTTTATTGCCTTAAACTCTTGCACACCCAACAGACCAGTTCTGTGAACACAGCGGCGTGAGCCAAGTAACTTGGTGGTCTCAGGCCTGGAGAGGTGTAGATTGCCAAGGGAATTCATGACTGCTGGTGTGCTCTAAATAATGTGGAAAAAAAAAAAAAGAGTAGAAATCATAAATCATGTGGGTATTTCTAATATGCTACCTCTTACTTTCCTGCTTTGTGGTTTCTTCTACTCTATACTGGGAGGACGGTACCCCACAGGGGACCAGAGAGGTAGCAGTGGCTTGTTGAATGAGGGTGTGGATTTCTGATCCATAACTTAGAAGAACCTTTCTGAATGTTGGAGGTTCCTCTTGAAGTTCCTCAAGTACAGATCAATGTAGTCAGTGAAATGTAAAGGCAATCTTCTCATCCTATAGAAAAGCAATGCAGGACTGCAGTCCAACCACTGTGGAAAAGCAGGGAAGAACTGTGCAAAGTATGCTGCCAAACAGCTGGTTTGGGCTATTCTGGACTGTCTGGGGACATCAATACTGAACATGTGGGCTGGTGTGGTGACCTTGCTGGAAAACCTCCCTATTTCACACGTGAGGAGCTCTGGGTGTTGCCCTGTAGGTGGAAACTGAGACATGGTGATTTGAGGAGCAAAACAGTTTTCCTAAGAGATCACAAAGACAAAATACTCCTTGCAAGCTTTCACCAGGGTCTGCCCCAACCTGGGAGAAGAACATTGGTCAGGCTAATTGGGAGAACAGAAAATTTAGGATGAGTTTCCTTGCAGTGAGGGTGTGGGGCTTCTGCTTTGTGCACCTATGCTGGTGTAAAACTTGAGTCAGCAGAGTCACTCCTGATTTGTATGTGCTGAAATGTTAGCAGGATCCTGTTCAGTGCCCTCAGCACCCTGCGCTTGCACAGTCTTTTCCTCATTATGCATGAGGTTGATCTGAGACGTGTTCTAGGTCATCATGAGCTCTCAGTTAACTTGTAATTGAGTGCACATTTGTCCTGGTGCAGGATTTTGCCTTTGCTGTGTTCAATGACCTTGGATTGATCTGAGGACTCCATCCAGGTAGCTTTGCAGTCTAGAGAGCAAAAACTGGGCAACTTCATTGAGTGGTGCCCCTCTGAGTGCATGTGTATGTGTTTACACACACGCGTTGTCTTTCTTTCCAGTTCCTTCTCTCCCTCCTCTTTTTCCATTTGGTTCTGCTTTGCATTTTATTTGCAATGTGTTGTCCTGTTGTGAGTATTGCTCATGCATGTTGAGTTAAGGTTCCCCAAGGAGTCTGTCTGGCATTGAAAAATTAACTTTTTTGTTTTTCACACTCTCAAAGCCCTTTATTATAAGCGAGGGGATTTGCTCCAGGGTAGTAGGATGTTGGGAAGAGCTGAAATACGGCACTGCTGAGAATCAATTAATATAAAAACTGCTCTATACTCAACTGCGTGCTGATTACCCCACCCGCAAAGGCAAATGTGTTTGCAGTTTAGGTCACAAGTGAAATAAGCATGTTGAATCTCATTCTAACATGTCACTGTTATGGACTTACTTCTCCACCTCAGTGCTTTCCTCTAGATATGTGAATTGCGTCCTGTTGAGAGCTGGGCAAAACATGTCTGGAAACAGCAGCTCGCTCCCTTCCTTTCCCCTAGAAAATAAGGGAATTGTCTTGCAAATACCAAACATTTATTTCCCAGTGTTTCGATTTGGTGGATGGCAACAAGGGGACTTTGGTGCTACTCACAGTGCAGAAGGTGGTATCTCATCTTAAATCTACAAATTGGACTTACTGTACCTGAGAGACCTGAGCTTATCCTCTCTGCTTGCTGCAGAGATCTGAGAGATGTCTTGCACTTCCGAGGCATGTGCTTTTTTTTCTCTAAGAGTCTCTACAACACTGGGTTTGTTTCCACATTTAAATCTTCCACACACTATTCTCATTATGAGGTGATCCTAATTAAGGAAAATAGCAGCCTCTCTGCTGTTGAACTCCTTTGCATATCTTGAGGATATGGTAATAGTTAAATGTCCTGCCAGTCTGGAGGTGAGCAGCTTTCAGGGTTTGTTGGATTCAAGAAAGGAACGAAGTGAGGAAGTCTCGTCAGGTGAGGACCCTGCTGTATGTAACCAAAGGCTCTGTCTTTTGTGGCCTCTAATCCTCTCCTACTGTTTGCAAAACTCACTTTCTGTCCTCAGTTATCATTAGACTTTGGCCAGGAGAAGAGAGATCTCATTTTTACTGTAGAGCACCCAGCTCTGTGGCACCTAGACATTAATGGCAGGCAAGGAATGAAAACTATGGGAGGTACTGCCTTCCCTTCCCCTGTGTCCAGTTCTGTCTACCCAAAACTGTGTCCTAATTCTGGCTGATGGCTTGATATGGCCACTCACCCTTTCTTCCACAGGACACAATATACACCCTTGTAAAACCTCTTGATAGCTTTGTGGTACAAAAATGTGCAATATAAATCCAAAGGGCAATCTTTAATGTACGGCTGTAAAATGTACACAGGGCCCATCCCACTTTGCCTCTTACTATTTTCCCTATTCCTCTTGCCGGCACCTGCACAGCATCAGGGAAAATTGGCTGCATGTCCCTTCTGAAACAGAGTCCTATTCGAGATACTTAGTCTTGGGGAAGTCTTGGGGAAGATGAAGCTCTGCCTTCCCACAAGGAAACAAATTCAGCTGACCATGTAGTGCAGGGTGGGGGTAATGTCAGCATGTTGCACGATAGCTGCTTGACAGGGCTTCCTTGTTGCTTTACCTATTAAATGTGAGCATGCACGTGCCCAGGGAAGGGCCCGGCTGCTGCAGCTCCAAAGCCTTGTGTCTGCCCCGAGCTTGTGTAACAAGCGGGAATGCCGCTTCCTCCGGCAGCCAGGTAAGTCCGTGCTCTGATGTACAGCTGTGGCAACTGCTTTGCTGCTGTGGATGGGAGCGTATCACCCGGTTTTCTGCTAGCCAGACCAGAGCAGCTCTTGGGCTGCAAAAAGAATCTAAAATGCCGCTTCACTTGTTCTTCTCTTTGCCTTAGTCACTTGTGCCTAGTCAAAGCAAACTTCTTTGGTCTGGATTTCATTTCACTTTGCAGCCACAGGAAGAGTCACAAACTACTCAGGTTACTTACAGTAGAACTGAGTAAGTTTTCCCGGTACACATTTGGGTCTATTCTTGTCATGTGCAATTGCGATCAGAGCAGGAGGTGCTGGAGCCCCCTCTGTCCGCGCCTGACCCTTCCATTTGGAGCAGGGCTGTATGTGGCGCTTCCAAGCGATGTGTTTTGCACCAGGCAGTGTGTTCAATAAGCCTCTGAAATTTGCTAGATGCAAACAGATCGTACGTGGGGCCAGGGTTTGGGTTTTTTCTGTCTCTTTGTGCCGTTGCTGGTGGAATGCGTTTCCCAAGCCTCCATCTGCAGGCCTGTTTAT
Organism: Burhinus oedicnemus; assembly: GCA_008921705.1. NCBI lineage: Eukaryota > Metazoa > Chordata > Aves > Charadriiformes > Burhinidae > Burhinus > Burhinus oedicnemus. The sequence continues at coordinate 559,505 of VFFE01007547.1, read as the reverse complement.
TTTCCCTCTTCTAAACCTTTTCTTTGTAGGGCAAGATGGAGAACAATGGGGAGCAATGGTCTGAAACTGAGCAAAGCGGGGGAAAAACTAGGCTAGACGTCAGTAGCAGTTTCATAACCGATGGAAATGAGTATGGGAGCATTTGCCCCTGGGAAGAGGTTGACTCTTTTTTCATCAGATTCAAATGAAGCAATGCAAAGGAGGAGGAGGATTCTATTAAAATTTGAGGGGGGGGGGGGAAGGGACTTGCTGGCATGACTTGGGATGGAGGAGCTCTCACAATCTATCCTGCCCGTTAACTCAGTACAGATTGAAGACTTGATTATAGGGTATTTCCTGTTAGAGAGGCTTCAGCATATCGTCTTCCTTACTCACACGTACAAGGTCACCTGATTTATTAGAACCTCAGGCGCTGCCTAACCTCTGGGGGGAATGTCTGGAAAGAGCAGATAGCTGTGAAGGGGCTGGTGTGAGCATTTAAGCTGAGCATTAGTTGACATTTGCAGTGTAGAAAACAAGAGCTTTGCCAAACCCAGCCTGAATGTTGGCCATGGCTGGAGACTTGCACCTGGTCAAGTTACAGTGCAAAAATTTGTACAGTGCTACTGTTAAGCAGTTGAGCCCCGATAGCTCTATTTAAGGCTTGTACTTACGAACCAACTGGAATAACATGTTGGGTATGGTGGTAACTGTGCTCCTCTCTGGCACTTGAATTTAGACTTGGATTTTGTTCAGGTTTTTGGCCAGGACCTCAGCTGTTTGCAAAGGGGCAAAGCAGGACTGTGATAACAGTTCTGATCACCACTGGGAGCAGAGCTCCACCTGACCTTGGGATTGTCCTTAGATCTACACCAGCAGATTTCTAATGTGTCTTCTTCCTCCTCAGCTATACCTCCCCCACCTTTATTTCCCCCTCTGGTCTAAGTACGTAACAGAATAGAATGGGAATAGCCCTTGGGTAACCTCCAGCAAGCAGAATGCTCCTCTGTTGACATAGCTTTATAAATGGATTTATAAATGCTATGTAAAGGCCACCCCCAGTGAAGGGATCTGACTTCTTTTGTGGTGCCCACCAAGCTCATCCAGGGATGTGTTGGCACTAGAACCATTTGGGAGCCTTGACTACTTCTCTTGTGAAATGGTCACCCCTGCACCTCTTTGCCTCAGCTCTGAGGAGAACACTCTGACCCAACAGAAGTGTCTCCATGAACTGTACACTCTGGCGTTTTCCTGTTCCAGTCATTCCAGGGATAATAAATAGCAATGGTAATAAATAAAAGCATAGGCTATACATTGAAGATTATGTATGACCCATTTTCCAATGGCAGTACACGTTTTAGTACATGAAGTACTGTCTCTGCATATGGTTTAGTTTCTTCTCCAATACCTCTCTAGTGTTACCCCTCCGTGGCAGGAAACTGGAGTGCTTGGGCAGCAGAGGGAGGGGAAGTAGCCTTCTGCAGTTGTGAGTATATGCTGATGCACCTATAGGCTGCAAAACTTGCTGAGCAAACAAGTGGTCTGAAAAAGAAATTCATGCTGAAGGGGTCAGTCTTCCTTACTCTGGTGTCCATGCTTCTGCCCTCGTGTTCCAGAGAGCTGAGGACAGATTGAAGGAAATGTCCAGGTTTCAGCTTGGCTGCTTCTGCCCGATTCCTACCCTTTTTTGGACCTGCCAGTGTTCTGCTGTCTCAAAGCACAGTAGAAAGTGGTATTTAACAAAATGTAACTTTCTCCTCCTTTAAAACTTAGCTTTCTTATTCAGTATTGTCTTGGTCAGGATTTTATACAAAAGATTGTAAGAATTTTGAAGCTAACAGAAATTTTCTTGGCTGAAAATCAGTTTGTGGAGCAGAAAAGAAGTTTAAGGGATTTCTAGTCTCATAAATAAGGCTCTCACTAATGCTCGCTCCAGGATGGCTCTAGGTTGCATGTGCAACACTATGCAATACCATGCTCGTACAGCAATTCAAATATAGATGCCATAGAGTCATACGCTCTCCTGTGTTTCATTGAGGTCCTCAGATGAGGTGGAGGAGGGGGATATATGAACATGCTTAATACTTTAGGGCTTGAACTAGTTGGATGTGGAGCCAGCTGGGGTGTTCCTATGGAATGCAGCTCATGTATGCTGCTGAAGAATACTCTGGTCAGTGAAACAGGCTTCACTGCATGAAGCAGTGGATATATCTATCTATATATCAATATACATATGTGCATATATATCTCTCAAATCCAGTTAGTTCCCCGCTCCTAACTTTCTCTCACTTGAGCTGTGAAACAAAATGATACTGCTTCACATCTACTGAAGCAGAATTTCTTGTTTCAAATTCAGTGAAGAATGTGTCATTAAGTGAAAATGATTTGGCTTGAACTAGTGAGCCTGTTTTCAAGAGAAATCTTCAGTTTTATCAGCTGTCAGTTTTGAAGCTTCAATGCTCAGTGTTAAAGCCTCCTAAGCCAAAAACCAGAGATTCAATAGGTTAAATAGATTTGCTCTTCAGTAGCAATAAAAGACTGACAAGACAAGAGGAAGTAAATGTCATGTTTTTAATGCTGATTTGAACAGTCTCCCATAAAGTCAAAGCACCAAACGCTGGGTCTCTTTCAGCGAAGCCTAATGGCACTGAGTTAGGAACCTGCTCGAACACACCTTGTTTTCAGTATTCATCGCTGAAGGGGTACTCTGGGTGGTCACGCCACCTGTGGATAGATCAGATTGAACAAGTGAGCTTCTTGAGTGAAACAGGATCTCACATCACTGATGCAGTTGTCCTGTGCCTAGCAAACCTCTTCCTTGCAACATATAGGTGGCCTTCATGAAAAGCTCTTCTGCTTATACAAAAGCTGTCTGCTCTGAATAATCTTCCCTGCAGAGTTGGAAACAAACCTGTGCATTTAAGGAGAGAACAGTGAAAGACTATTTTTCAGGGCCTGCAGACTGCATACCTTAAGGACAGATGGGAAAAACCAACAAGAGTTTGGATGTCAGCTATTCTCACTGTTTAACTCAGTGGATTTAAATCAGGTTCGTAGAAGTATTGTAGGGAAGGGCGATGGCTTGATTATGTGTGCATTGTTGAAGGGGAAGACGTCTTTGTTCAGATGTCCAGAAAGACCCTCAGAAATAAGGGCTATATTTGAAGGAGAGGTGGAGACTCCAGACTGTACTACTTTGGCTTATGCACTTAGAGCTGGCATGAACAGGTCTGGGTCTGGTATGGTGCTTTCTCCAAATGGTTGCCAGATCTAGACTAGTTATGGCTGTCCTCTAGCTCAACCTAGAAGTAGATTCTCTGCCAGGTTAATAGCACCAGTGGCAGAGAGTTTACAAAGAAGCTTTGGGGTGATCCAGTTCAGGGGAGAAAGGCATATTCATGGCTGCGTACTACCAATGGTAGAAACACTTCAAGCTTCATTTTAAAAACTGAGTGCTCGGGGAAGATGCATGATCCAGGATTATTATAAACGGCAAGAAGAAAATTCCCAGCGCCAACTGCAGGTGAAAAAATAACACTGTGTTTGCCCATTATTGGCAAACTTGGGAGAGTGGTAGTTGGGTTTTGTTGAGGGTTTTTTTGTTTGTTTTTGAGAAGATGATGCTAAACCACAAGCCCTGGCTTGACAAACACTTTCCATTAGCAAAATCAAAAATTTCTGAAGAGCATTCTCAGGTGCACCATGGCAGCTGGCTTGCCTTGCCTTAAAGCAGAGCACAACAAATACTGGCATTTATCCCAGCTGTGAATCGTTCCAGTTTGGGAAGGATACATTTCACAATATTGAATTTAACTAACTGGAAGTCATCAAACATTTTGAATTGGTTGTGTCAAAACATTTCATTCCAATATTCAGCCAAGCTGAAGTGTTTACACATTAACAGATTGAGTTGGTTCAAAAAAACAAGCCACAACACTTTGGCTTGTTTGGTTTCAGTATAATTTGACAATGTCTGAGTTGCCAGTGTTATAATCTCTACTTTCCATCTATGGAGCATGCTTGCTAACCAGATCTCACATGTTCAAAGGTTTGAGTCCTTTGAGTGAAAACGATTCACTCAGAGGAGTCAATGCAGCTTCGAATAACTGGTAAGGAAGAATATCCATAGTAGAGACTGGGAGCACAAGATAAATCAAGCAGACAGATTAATGCAAAACTTGCCCAGCACAAAATTCTAGATTTCTCTAAGGGCAGGAGAAACCATTTCAGACTGAGATTTCCTGAAGTACTCATTTTTACACAACCTCCATTTTCTGCTCAGATGCTTAACTTACTAACTCATTCCACTGATTACAATATCCTGTTTGTATGGACTTGCTCACGCTATCAGAACAACAGACTTGCACACAGTACCCATGGTAGCTGATAGCTGGAAAAGCCAGAGAAAAGCTGGATTTTTCCATTCCTGCTGGCGTTTGCATCACAGCAGTCAAAGGTTTTGCACAGAGTTGACTAACCAGAACTCTTTCTGTATGATGGTTTGACTTTTTCTGATACATATTGCTGGATGAAATAAGAAATTTCTTTAGGCTGGTAACTCATCTGTTGCAGTGTGAATTCCAGACGCTTCAGTATGAGAACGCATAGTAGGCAGATATATGTTTAGCTGCTTCTTACATGGCAATACCACTTTTCCGAGAAGGCATTTCTCATGGTTGAGATCAGACTGTACTTAAGCATTTTCCCCAAACATGGCACTACTGTGAAAAACAGAGCTGGCAATGTCCATCCTATGCATCCTATTTTCCTTGTCCTTATTGGCCTCCTGTGACCAAATTTAGTCTAATAAAGCAAAGCATTTAGTTTATTGGTTTTTGGATTGTCGGCTTAGAAAGTTCTTCTCCTGTGGGCATTTGCATCCTTTAACTTGTCTGGAAAAGGCTCTTGCGTTTGCACCAAGGTTATGTTTTGTGTATATATTCACTAAAAATTTGAATGATATTGCAGCTCAGCTTAGCTATGAAAAAACAGTTTCAAATACCAAAACACACATAACAATCTGCTAGGCCATTTGTGAGAAGCCTTCTGGAACTAAGTGCTGCTAATTGATGGAAGGCTATTTTAAGTTTTAAGAAACTAAAGCTTCAGAGCACCTGGCTGAGCTTAAATATGAAAGATGAACTCCATTATGATGCTTTTAACTTAGTTCATATTTCCTATCATATTTATGCAGCATGGCAAGTGGTTTATTTGTTCCTTTGCAACATTTCCCCTGTCTTTTGAGCAATGGTCAACATTTTAGAGTGCTATTGATGCTGCTATCCCGCTTTTTATTATTTTTAGTGCTTGAGCACACTAGAGTTTGGCAAGACACAGATAATCCAAGGTAACAAGAGTAAATGCATGGAAATGAATCTCTAGCATTTGCCTACACATTGAGTGACCTGAAAAAGGGAAATCATAAGGTTTGGCCATAAACTCTAGATGCTCTTGAACTGAAGGAAAAACAAATGTCCTTATTCTCTGGAAGAGGAGATGTTGGGTCAGTCTCAGACTTCTGGAGTAGTGCAGCCTTCAGGTGAAGCAAAACTACATTGGGTGGTAAGCTTTAGACCACAAGCAGCAAGAGATCAAACCTTGTTAGTTCTCAGAAGAGATAATTAGGAAGTGGTGAAGCAGTCAAACAAGCTGCATGGTTTTCTGCTTTCCATATAAGAAGGAACAACTCAACGTGACAGCAGGAGCAGGAGACTGCTGAAGAAGACAGCATCAGAGAAAAGGCCAAAACACTTGTGGTCACTAAGATGTACCATCTTTTATGAGGAAGTTGGGTAGGCAAATTTTGATGTTCTGACCAAATTATTAAGCGAGAAGGAGTGAGATCTCCCTAAATTAGCCCTGTGGTTTCATGTAACAGTGTTCTTAATTCTTAGCCTTCCACGTGGCAATTTAGGACAAGTTGCCTCTGGTCTACAATCCATAAGCCATTGTGGTCGAGTAGCAACATGGTTTGCTGAGCACTGGAAGTCAAGGTGGGAAGGAGGGGAAAGACAAGAAAGTACTCCTATTTGGATTTCAGCTCCTGATATCCACGCTGCTAGACAGGGCCAATGCCACACCTTGTAAGTGGCTGAGACTGGCATTACAACATATGGTAAAAAGCGTATCAGGAGATGGAGCAGAGATGGAATAGCTAGATACAGTCACGTTCTACTAGGTGAGCTTTTGACATGTGAGGTGTAAGCAAGTATCGCACACTCATTTTTCTAACAGGCCCAGAAGCATATTGAGGATTCATTAAAAACCTCCCATATTTAAGCCTTATCTTAAAATAAGGTTGTTAATACAAAAATTAATATTTCAAGGATGGGATTTTTTTTTCAAATCCTCTGAAAAGACAGGTATGTTCTGTAAGGATCTAGAATTCTTCCTGGACTTACATTAACAGTTCCACATAACGAACGTTTTTGTTCAGAGCTTCAATTTCTTTCATCTCTTTCTCGGTGAGGGAGAAGTCAAAGATCTAATAGAAGGAGATGTTAGGAATAACTTAGCATTTCTTGACATAATCAACATTCATATGTTCCAGATTTCAGAAGTACAATCCTCCCTCCTCCCCCCTGTCTTCTCTACAAATCCATACTTGCTTGCATTTATCGGAAAGTCTTGAGGACATGAATAAGTCCAGTCACATTTGCTTACACCCTTTTGCAAGAAGAGTGTAAGCAAGAGAGAAAGGCAGTCTGGCAAGTACTGGGCCACCAGCTTTGAAAGCAATACATTGGCAGGGAAAGTGGGCAGCAGTGTGGGTACTGAGTGCTGCAAGTGACATGGGAACAACACTTCATCTTATTTGGGTGTGGTGGTCAAGCCAGATGCCTTCTGGTGGTGTGGTTATGAGTGTTTCTGGCACACCTGTATGCAGCAACCCTTCACTAACAAAGCTGCCTTGTACCTGAAGACTGGGCAGAACAAGTCAGTCATTCCTGAACACCTACAGCCAGCAACCTTGGGCTGCTGACCTACTGAATTACTTCATCTCTCTTGTGCTGCTCACTGCAGCAACTGGTGCTCTGAGATACACCACCAGTTGGAACTTTAGCTACTCCAGAGTGTTAAAAGAGACCAAAATTTCCTCTCGACTTTGTTCTATTATTGTCATATCATGGTACCATTAAGTGATGGGGACAAAAAACATCAAATGTGGCAAAGCTTGACATTGGTCAAGCCCTATGTCTACAGAAAGAAATAAGAAAATCACCTTCTCTTGGGGCTAAGCCAATGTAAGTGGATTCATCTGTGCACATTGGAGTATGAATTTACCTGGAAATTCTCTCTGATGCGTTGTGGATTGAAGCTTTTGGGGATGACCACCACCCCTCGTTGGATGCTGAAACGCAAAGCAACCTGTGCAGCTGTCTTGTTGTACTTTTTGCCAATGGCATTCAGCACAGGATCCTTCAGTAAAGGAGGGGAGGACACATTTACCCTGGAAGAAAATTGGAAAAAAAGAAAACCAAAAAAACCCCTCCTTATCTTTAATGTCAAAACAGAGGGGCATCTACTTGTTTGTGGACAGAGTACTGCACCTTTTTGACAAGTACTGTGGAAGATAGGAGAAAAGCTTCGGCATTTAGGTTGGCGGGTTGTCAAAGGCAACTTCCTATGTGATGTCCTAATGTTGGCTTAGTTTCTACTTCCTCACCTAAGCTTCAACATTCCCAATTACAGACACTTGCTTTCTGTTGGAGGAGACCTAAGGCGACCTCCTATACGGACACCTGGCATTTTTTGATGACAGCATGCAGCAGGAGTGTTGCAAGTTTACATTCACAACAGTAATATTTAGACACTGAAGTTCAAAACTGATTTGAAAAATGGGGAGAAAGGTATTTTGCACAGAGACCCATCAGTGGAGAGCTATTATCCTTTTCTTGGATATTGTTCTTCTATTAAAGTAACACAGGGACTTACCATGTTTCATCCCTTGAGGTTCCTAATGGGCTGTACCCAACAATAACAATGTCGTGTTGTCTGCAAAATTCTAAGAGTTTGGGTTGGGTGAAATAGGGATGGCATTCGACCTGCAAGAGTAATGTAGAAATAATGATTAATGAACAGGACCAGATACAGAAGCAGATGGCATCCCAAAACTTGTGAGAGCTACAGACCAGGTGATGCTTTCAGGAAAGGATACGTGTAAGTTAAGGAACAGGAAAACTCAGTCTGTGGTTACTGTTCTAATTGTACATTGCTGGGTGATGGATTATTTTTTTTTGGTGGACAGCAGATCAATCAACATCTGTGATTATAATTTGGCTGCAGGGAATTTTTATTGGCCCCTAGTGGAAAGGTGGCAATAAGTGTGTGGGGGGGTGGAGGTGAGGGAAGCTCACTACAGAAATAGGCTGAGAAGGCAACCCATCTCATGTGGGTCAGATCTTTGTTTCTCTGCCTCTTGCATTCAGGATGACTAATTTGATGTTGTTTTTAGGGGAAGTGTTGGCATAAACTGTCCCAGATAGAAAGGTGATGGGGGGGATATGTAAAAGGTAAGACATCTCCATAATGGTTTTGACCTTGTTACACTCTGCCCTCCCACCTTGCCAATACTGTGCAGGGATTTTCTGGCTGCATTCTCAGTCTCTGGGAAAGGGATGTCTACAAGGTGAGAGAGCAACCACTGTTTGCAGGCAGTTGGAAGTTAGCTGGCGTATCTGTGCTTGCTGGCTAGCTGCCCTAAGTTGGGCTTAATCTTTTACCCAATTTTCCCTGACCCCAGGAAGCAGCAGTAATGCTCAGTGCAGTCTTAGGAGCACGTCAGAAACAGCAATTGCATTTTGCACCTGCTGGGCATGTTAATACCAGTGAAAGGTGCTGGAATTTCCTCCTCTCGAAGGCTGCCTTTCCCTGCAGGCCAAAGACAGAAATGAAGGCTATGGCCAGCCTCCCTGCCATACCCCATGTCAATCCCAGCCCTCCAGGCCATGTGCTGAGGGTGGGAAGTTGGTCCCAATTGGTCTCTGGCCTCTTCTCCGATACTGCTAACATGGATATTCGTTTGTGCCAGATGAGTCAGAAGAGCTTCCCAGTGATTTCTAGGAAATGCAGTGAGCTGCCAAATGCCAGAGTTAAAGGTACTGAGCATTCAGATGGGTCACTGCCACTTACCGCCTTCTCTGAGCCTCGCTACTGTAATTTACCTTGGATATCCCTATCATCTTCATGGGCTTGTTCAGCTCAAGTCAGTCACTTAATAGGGTCTCCTCTTCAGTTTAAGTTTTTCTCTACTCTTATTAATGTCTTATACAAAAGGCACAAGAGAGCAAGTACAGGAAATTTAGGAGTTACTTCTGATGGCTTTTAAACTTGGGAAGCTTAGAGTGACTCAGGGTCCCTGATACTTAGCGTTGTTTTGTTTTGGTGTCACTGAGGTAAACATGGCTTCATTGAGGACTGGTTAGCTCTGAATAGTTTGTCTTGGGAATTTTTTGGACTTGAAGTAAGGTACATGGCAGAGACTTAAGTTCTGCATTGACTCAGCATTCAGTCTTGTTATGGAGCTTTGGCACAGAAGCACCAGTTTTACAGGCCTGGAGCAGGAACTGAGAAGACCGATTGTTCCAGCATCTTCAAATATTTGTCTCTAGCCTAGATAGGATGAGTAATGTTTTCAAGCTAGAAATGGAAGAGTGACGGTGTGGAAGGCAGTATCTGTGGCAAAGCATACGTCACCTTTCTGCACATGGCAGCTTAGGCCACATGTTGCCTCTGCGTTCCCTACAGGGCAGTGGCCCTATAGCAGGCACTGCCCTTGGCTTGCAGTCGTACCTGGTTGCTGACAGGTTTGTACTTAAGTCCTGGCTTGTTCAGGATCATCTCCAGCTGCCTGCGGTTGAAATTGGATACTCCAATAGACTTTGCCAAGCCTGCATCTTTACATGCTTCCATAGCCTGCAAAGAAAGTAAAGACAAGTGCAGTCCCACATGTTGGCTTGATTCCTTGGAGCATGCATTTTAGAGATAGGTGGAAGATAGTCCGTTCTTGAGACTGCAGAAAAACCTTTGCTGCAGCAGAACTAACAGCTCTATTAGCAAGAGAGCTGGTGCCACCCTGCTATTCTAAACTTCATTCCCATGTAGACCCGCTCTCGAGACCAAACCCTAATGTTTTATACCTCCTATGAGGGCAGAGTTTGCCTGGAGAGCAGAAAGATTAGTCTGAGATATAGATACTTAAGTGCCAGGCATCTGCTTTCAAAGAGTTTTGCTTACTTTATGCTGTTTTATCAACACATCAAAGTTGGAGAAGGGAGAGTGAACAAAACATTGCTTTCCTGATAAGTCAATTTATTCCTTTTGATTGTACAACAGTTTTTCATATGAAGTCTCTATCCAGTGAAATCCCCCAAATATCTGGCAAGGCACATCACCAAAACCAGCACAGAAAACTTCAGTACAGTACAAAGTAGAAATAAAAGGGAGGAGAGAGGAATTCTAGATATTCTGCACTTCAGACAAAATCTAATAGCTGAGAAAGCCTTAAGAATACTGGATATGAATACATGCCCTGGTCTTCATTAGCTTCATCTGCTGGGTTGTTAAGGCGAAAGAGGGTCCTTTCCTATGGTCTTCCCCTTTGCTCCCAGAAACTGCACACAAATGATTCAGTGACAGTTTGAAGCAGAGCAGACCCCACCGTGGAGCTGGATGCCCCTCCTGCTGGTCTTGTTATTCCTTTCTGTCTCACAGGAGCTGAAAGCAGGGAGGTAAGAGGCACCATGTATTTGGTGACCTCTAGTTGGCCTCATATGCTTTGTATCACTCAGTGACAAGTCAGCAAATATAGTCATCTGGAGCCATTTTTGCCTGCTAGCACCATGCTGAGAGAGTGAAATGATCTGGATTGAGTTTAGCCAGTTTTATTTAGATTCATGCTATTATTTGCAGGCACTCACCACCACCACCTATTTTTCTCATGGCTTCTTAGCTGAAGAGAGTGACCTGCTGCAATATATCCTTTAGAATAAGACTAGCTTGAAGATAAAAAGATAACAGTGTTCAGACAGCTGTTGCTTTCAACATTTGAGCAACTAGCCTGGGAAAGAGAAGAATTAACTGCATCAGCCAAAGACAAGGGTAATATAAACAGCTAACGTGGAAGTCCCCGTTCCCCCTGAGACCAGCCTGGATGGCTCAGCTGCCAGGGGAAAGCCCAAGCCCGCCCAGGGCTCTCTCCCACTCTGAACTTTCACTCAGAATTTCACCCATTCTCCGTCTTTATCTGCTGTACCTCAAGTAGAGCTAAATTGGGACACAGCCATCCAGCTCCAGACAGTGCAAGCTGAAGTGGAACGTGTAGTAGCTCATGTTATCTCTCTTGGTGTGAACTGGGCCGAATTAGCGATGCTTCCGCAGCAGACCTGGCGCAGGAGAGCTGACCAGCTTTGGCCATCAATTAAAGAGTGTCCAAGGCTTTGAGAGGCAGGAATGTGAGGAGTTTGCTAATCTCACTTTCTGACTCACATGACATCCTGAAGCCAAGTGGCAGTAGGCTTAAAGAGACATTTGGCTATAGGACTAGAGAGCATGACAAAAAAAATTAGGATGCAATCTTTCAGGCAAATGCTACTTCCCTCCAAGATTTCTTAACAGAAAAAAACTTGCATTCTCATCTGATAACTAAATTTACAAGTGAGTGAACTTGTTTTGGGTTTATTTGTTGGGGTTTTTTTTGTGGTGTCTTTTTTTTTTTTTCTTTTTAATGGTGAGCTTTAGGGCAAATGTTGAAGGTGAAAAGCTTCCTTTTTTTTTTGAGGAGCATCCAGTCAGTTCTTAGGACTCCAGCTTTCTCCTGCTGTAAAGATCTGATAAAGAGGAGAGATTGGTAAAAACCTACAGATATCTCAACTAGCAAACGCAGAGTGCACTCTCTGAAAGAAGGAATGTGGATGTCAGGTATTTCAACAATGTTTTACTTTGTTATAAAAATAATTAAGTGATGGCAAGAAGCAACATCCTTGGGGACAGGAGTAAAATTTATCCATGGAGCTAGTAGAATTTGATCCATTTGCCTTGTCAATATGCCTCAGCTATGTCTATGAGGGCCACAAGTAAAACTGAGAATGAAGATCTGTGTTTTTAAAACATATATGGATGGATGTTTTGTTTGCTTACCTCCCAAGTGGCACATAAGTCTGTCTCATGGTAGATAAATTTTCCATTTTCATCTTTTGGGTAGATTGCATCTCCAGGCTGAAAAGTAAAACCACAATTTTGTGCTTCAAAGAAAAATTTTCACTCCTCAGAGCAAAGATTTTTCCACAGACTATTCTACTAGCAAACAAAAAAAATTCAAAAACACCCTAAGTTCAACAGGTCATTAATGCTGGGCTTACCACATCCTCCACTGCTAGGTCATCCTTGGATACACTTCTGAACTGTCACATGAGTGCACACTCAGGAGTTCCTGCATAGCCTTGTTTTTCAATAAACTTTTGACCTTTATGTTATGCATCCATAGGACTAGTACACTTCCAAAGGGCTGGGTTGGAGTACCAGCCTGGATTCTCTTCCACTTCTTCCCTCCTTTCTTCCCAGCCCTTCCTTTGATCCTGCTTGTGTCCTAGGCAACTAGGAAGAATACCAGCTCAGTCCAGCTCCCAACAGTTGGAGGGACCATTTCCAAAAGCTACTTACTAGTAGTAAAGGGCTATGAGTGTAGTACAGGCCATGAACCTCCTAAGTTCATTATCCACCTTTTTTGGGGGTACTAGGAACTCTTTCTTCCCACCTCTATACCCCATAAACAAGACATCAGAGATGAGTCATGAGCTGATGTCTCACGAGCACAGCTTTCTCTTATTTGCTGGTCATTTCACTGCTGTTGCAGGCAGTGCATTAACACCTCTCTCCCTTTTGTCTGATTGCATTTTCACTTTTTTTCATGAAAACCCTTCAGTGATGTTTGACATTTGATCTGACTGCAAACTGCTACATTTCAAAGGCCTGGGTACAAGATGTTGACATGGTAACTCCTTAGGAACATGCAGCTGTGACTAATATGATCAGTTAATGGGGCCTCCCAATTCAGTCACGAAGTTCAAATTCAAGGCGTTTCATGGGAAAAGTGAGCCTAAGGAAAACACAGCCTCAGATTTCAGAGACCAAGGTCTAAGTTACAGGCATAAGCCTGTCTCCTCCAAATGTGCTGTTTTTCCTCAATGAATTCCACAAAGACAACTTGTTGCCTTTGTTGCTGTGTCTTGCTGGGAAAAAAAAAAGTCTTGACTACAAGGAGGTAGGTGGCTGTTGGGTACATTTTTCTATTAGAAGGCAAACTGCTTGCCATCATACCTCGAGGTGGAGAAGTCCTATTTACAAAACCACCCCATGGTATTTTGGAACAAACCATTCATCCCCATGGTATCCCAACAGACTCTCCAAGCTCAACACATAGCAGTTGGACTTCTTTAATTTCAGGGAATGAGTCTGAATTCAAGACTTTTTTACTCTGTTCCACTTCTAATTCATTAACTTCTGTTCAACATTACTTTTTTATAGTAGTCTATAGGCAGCAGTTACATTAGCTGATTTATCATTTTCCTCTACTTCTGTCACTTGTGTTCTAAAAAGTGAACAAATCCAGGATGAACAGTGCTTGAAGATGAACTTATCTTGACTGAGCTAAGTGATGCCAGCTATTGTGGATTTCAACAAGGATTAATCCTTCCCCCTGCCTCCACGGAATTGCACAAGATGTTGAAGTACAGTTGTCTCTGCTTAATAGTATCCAGATAATACTTCCCAGCCAAGCTACCTTTTTATGCAAGGAAGTTCCTGAATGGAAAAACTGCCTGGAGATGGATAAAGAGGGATAAAGTGCAGAGAGAAACTCTGTGTTTTGATGGTGATTACTGGGTCTTTGAGAAGGTCTTTCAGAAGTTGGTCACATTTCTCAGCTTTGGGTTCTTATGGACTACACTGCACCAATCATTCCCACAAATGTCTCCTCTTGCAGTTCTCTTGGAGATAGCCATGCACCTGAGACTGAACGTAAGGTGACTTCCTACCATGCTGCTGTACAAGCACTGAAATAAGTGGGACAACACCATCCAGTCACTGACACTATGCAGGGATCGCATCGTATCATGTCATGTTCCAAGTCTGGAGGCACTCCAAAAGCTACCAGACACCTTACTTGCATATTTAAAACTCAGCACTTGGTAACCACTGAGAGGAAAAGCCCTGCTCCCATTATAATAATTTCCTCACCAACACAGATGGAGGAAGACAGGTCTGCACATCCCATTGCTTTCACAAAATGGTCTTCGACAAGCGGGCTTTCACAAGAGAGCAATTTTAACAACTTGTGAATGCCTATTTCATAAACAGAAGGCAATAGGAAGTCAAATAGTGAGGCCAGTGGTCTGTTTTGATTTATTCTCTTACAATGACAAGAAGATACTTGGATGAAACTTGTTCAATCTACTTTCCTGCTAGATCACAGAATAATTTAGTTGGGAGGGATCTGGAGATCATTTAGTGCACAGGTACCTGCTTATTGATGTATCAGTCATCTGAGCAGAACCCCCTAGAAAACCTGCCGGTCGGTACCAGCTCCTAGACAGAGGGAGCGTGGTGGCCTGGAGAAGACCTGTTCCTGCTGGTCATCTGCCTTGCTAGGGTAGAGTGGCTGAGCACCACAGCTGGGCTAAAGGGATGAAGGACAGAAGTCCTGAATGGGGAATCTGTGAGAGAAAAGTACAGGGAGGTGTGGGCTAATGTTGGTAGGTCAGTGAATAATGTCACCCCAGATGTCAGCCATTCTTGATCCACCCAAAAGTGCTGGCATGGTGGGGCTTTCCTCCTCTGAGTGGTGCTCTCTGAAAACAGATTCCTCTTAACTCTACCTGCAAGCCCCTCTGAGAGCCTGCACTGCTGGGCTCTGCAGGGACATGTTTCTTACTGGTTTCAGAGTGGGACTGTAAGCTGTGTCTCAAGTTCTTCACTGATCTCCAAGCAGAAACTAGTTTTGCTAGAAGGCTTTTGAGGAGAACAGAAAAGCACCAACGTTTGCAGACCAGGGCAGAGTAGGAGTTTGTCAGTGTTACACCTGCACACTCCTCACCAAAGGCAAGCACCGCATGTGGGATGGGTGTATTTGTGAGAGGGAGCAAAGAAAGGAAACCTGTCACCATTGCAAAGGCAGGGTGGGGAGTTTCTTTTTGTATTTGGCACAGAAAAATGTGTATTTTTCAGGCAGAAAGCGACTTCTTTTTTTTTACTCTCCTCTCAAGGGCGACATGGGTGCATCTCCAGGACTGCTACTCCTTTAACAACTCAGATTGTTGATACAGGCCTCAGGGAGTCAGATGTACATTATTTTAAAGCCAGCTGTCTATCTCTTTATATTGTGAGACAATGACCTTCACTATGTGGGAGAATGAACTACTAGAGAATACAAACACAAGCAAAGGGAAACAGGAAATTGCAAGTGGTGGGAAATTTTTAAAAATGTACCCAAAAGGATTCCATACGTGGGACCATATAAATAAAGTTTTAATTTCTGAGTCCAGTTGCTCCTATACAGGTCTTAATGGCATATGGCTTCCTTGGGAAAAAAGGAACTGCAAGTCTAAGCTGATTGCTTCATTGGTAAATTGCTTCTTACCTGATGCTTCTGGCAGTTGGGAGTCCGTAGTAAAATATAATTTTAATAATCAGAGAACTACATTCCTTGCAAAAAGAGGCCAGTTTAGAGCTTAAACATGCTACAGAAACAATTACCCAGCTATTTGTCTGACCTTATTCTCTCTAAGAAAAAGGATTTAATTGGTTTAAACCCACTTACATACATTTTGAATCTCATTCTTTTAATTTCACTATTATTTAATTTACCTTTATATCATATATTTTTAGAGGACAACTGTAAAGCAAGGTACAAATGGCTGTGAAACCAGAAAGTTTGGGGACTTGCCAGGGCTCATTGCAAGGGAAGCATGCAATGTGAGCTCCTGGCATTCAGAGGTTTTGGCTACAAGTTCCCCACAGCCAACAGTATGACCGACTACCAGGCTTTAACTTTTGAGAGTGAGAGATGGACAACCCGGGTTTGGGACCAACTGTGATCTAGTGAAGCTGTCAGAGAGGAGCACTGGAGTTAAGGAAATGAAGATCATAACCACGATTTGCCCAGTGGCTTTAACAGCACTGAGGCTATTTGTTTTTTGGGACAGAGTAAGGAAATCGACTTGGTGGCTTTTACTGCTTTCCCTCTCCCCCTCCAAACTTTGGCCCTAGCCCTTCACTGCCTTGTATAACCACTTTCCTCCAGTGACTCCCTCCCCATGGCTCAGAGAGAATTAAGACACACGTACGGCTTCCACTACGGTAATTCTTCAGCATGGGAAGTGTTCGACCCCAGTTAGGAGACTTGTCCTTTCAATGGAGAGACCCCATACTACAGCTGTCAGTAACTGTTCTCACACCACCTATAAGGCTCTCTTTGTGTGGGTAGTTCACAGAAATGTATGTATGCAGTACATATCAAACATTATCTGGCAAAAGTGCTATTTTCAACAAGGACTGGAAGCTGCAAAGAAGATGCTAGATGGAGACCTTGGTTCAAGCCAATCATGCACTTTTTTGGGGCAATTTTTCTTTTTACCTTGAAAGCCATCGGCAACTCAATAATGTAAAGGTCGACGTAGTCCAGCTGCAGGATCTTCAGGGTTTTCTCCAGCGTGGGACGCACCAGCTCTGGGGGGTGGCAGGTATTCCACAGCTGGAGAGACAAGCACAGGCTCTTTTTTGGGTGCCAGGAGGAACAGTGAGCATCCTCCAGCTGACACCACACACACACACACTCTCTTGTCGTTCTGACAGAGCCCATTATGCACAGTGCAAAGACATTGTGGTCTACATCACTGCATGACAAAGGTGAGGGGCGTTATCCTGTCCTCTGCCAGAGGTAGATACAGAAATTAAGACAGGAATCCTTGCCTGGGACTGTCCCAGTGCTGACCCAGTAAAGCCATTATGTATTTGTTTATTACAAGACAGGTTCTTCTGAGTTGAGTATATTGCAAACTCTTGCTCAATGAACTTAGGCAGATTCCTTTTGTTTTCCGAGCTTTCCAAGCATATGCTTTCACTGGAAAACTTTGTTACCACAAGAAATCTGTGGTCAGTTTTATGCTTGAAGGCAGAAGCTCAGATCATGTGAGTTAGCTGTTGAACAGCCAAGTACCCGGCACAAAGAGAATCTTTTGGTTTTCTCCTGTGGTCATGGAGCCTGAGTGACTGCCTGACCTAGGGAAGTTTTAATTTACCCCCCAGTCCTCACTGAAAGATGTATTATTGTTTAGTTGCTGTAACACAGGTGTGACTAGTTAAAGCACAGCTTTTTCAACCTCTTTAATCTCAACTGTGTCTTTGCCAGGTTATGCCCTGAAGTTGCTATGGAGTGTGCTTAGTTGATTGGCTTTCAGTACTATCTCTAACTGAACTCTGCTGATGCAAATCTCTTGCAAGAATAAAACCATAGCATGGTAATTAGTAACCAAGAGCTCTTTGTAAACTGATTGGTGCAGTTAAAAAAGAAGAATTAACACACAACAGAAGGTTTAAAGTGCCATTTGTTTGCACACAATAAGCTGGGCTATTTTATCTTCTTTTTTCAATGGAGAAAACTAACATATGGAGTCATGTTGAGGTTTTTGTCACCTTTATTGGCTGGAAAAACCTGCTGTTTGTTAGTATGGTCATTGTCTAGCCAGTTCTGCTACCAAAGCTGGCAGTCATTGCATACCAAGGTATAGAATGAATTCATTCTTGAGACATGAAACACTTGAATTGCCATTTTCAGGAGAAGCTAATGATTATAGGTGTCAAAGAACATAGTCTGGGTAAGTTTTAAAGTATTTTAGATGTTTGGTTTTTTTAGCCCAGATTATAGTTATTCTCCGGGAAAACAATCTGCTCAGTTCTGCCAGCAGAGACAAGGACATGTTATCTTGAAGTTCAGTTGTACTGAGAGCAGCACATCTGACCCTGCCCTCAGCTGACAAACCAAAACAGTGGTTGGCACCTGGAAGTTCATACTATATCTTCCCCAGCTGTATGTTGCAGAGTTTATGATCGCTAGACGGTGGTTACGCAGACTGAGGTGTACTGCAGTAAAGGGATGAAGGTTCTGCTCTCACTGGATTTCCTGACAGCCTTTGGTCTGGGTGTTTTTTAGGCATTTTACATGTAAAATGAGATGTTGTTTTGGACTCAAATATAGGCAAGGAAATGAGTCTGTATACTCTTCACGTTTAGTTTGTTTCAGTACTGTGTTTTAGAAATGTAGTAACCTGAGGTATGTTGATAGTTTAGAAGCAGTTTTTCCAAGTGCCCTTTCTAGTCCAGTGCTGTTGAGCTCAGTACTTGCCAGTGAATATACTTCCCTTTAAAAAACTGCAGAGGTTCTAAAGAAACAGCCTTTAGAAATAGCAAACATTTGTACTATGTTAATACATAGATGCCATGGAAACTTAAGAGTTTCATAACTGTTTTCATGACTTGTACAAGTTATTGTATTATCTACCTAAGTAGAACCCATGTAGACGTTTGGGCAGTCAAAGCTGCCAGCTGGCTTTGGCATTTCAGGACACCGCATTTCCTGGAAATGTTACTTCTAGTTTAATGAAAGAAATATCCTGGGATGAAAGAGGAGACCAAAAAGGTCTTGCTATATAAGCCAAGTGAGATGTTGGCAGTTGATATAAAACCTCTAAAATTTCTGGATGCTGAGCTGCTCTGCCTGATCAGCAAGCCAGCAGCAAGAGCCAAGTGCAAGTGCTGATGATTTCAACTGGCAGATGTAGCCCGATTGCACCAAGTCACTATTCCAGTAACCCTGCCACTCAGTGGGGCTCTTTGTGTTAGTCCCTGCTGATGGACCAGCCTTCAATTTGCATCATCTTTGGTTATGGAAAGATCTGCATGAGGGTCCTGTGTCTGAAGGGTCTTGGGAATGTCTAGTACTTCTGATGTCAGTAAGGCTGAAAACAAAACCAACTTTTGCTGTGCAGACTGCTTTCAGGAACGGTCTACTGTATCTACCATGTTTCCCAGAAGATGCAACAGTTCATATTGGTCAGTTACCAATCAATGGCTGATGTATCTACTGGCGGCTTGATACTTGTCTGTAGTTCGTAAGATACAAAAGTTCGAAAGGTACATAAAGCTAAAGATACATAAGCTCATAAAACAAGGGACATCCAGTCCCACCCCTCCTGGGAAGTTCAGAGCTGCTGTGAAAACATTCAGTGAAATCCTGGATTGTGATGGTTTGAATTGGTTGCAGCTTATTTTCCACTTTGCCTTTGAACTCTTTAAAGACCACAGAGATGTTCTAATGAACTACCACCCTGAGCGCCTCAAGTTTTGTCAAGCACAAACAGGACACAACAGAAAGAAAAATCCACTTGTGTCCAATCTCACTGTCACAAAGCAGGCTGGAACCACAGGTATTGACTATCGTGGTACTGCGAGTTGCAGCCCTGAGGCTTGCAGGATCTGCAGTTTAGGGAACAACTGAACTTACAGTCAAGAAATCACATGCAGTTTCACAGGTGGCTCAATGTTTAAGTAGTGATCATCAACTAGGAAAATCATCTAGTGATTAGATCGGACAACTGACTATAGAAAGGCTTAATAAATAAAGTAGGTTTGGAATCCTGATCAAATTTTACCAAGAGAACCTAAAGGTTTATATGGGAAAATAAAGTGCAGGGGAAGCAGTTGGGAAAGTCGAAGACTCAAAATTGTTAGGACATCTGGTTCTAACCTTTTGGCACAATTTTGTGGTTTTGATTTGAAATATTACTGGTAATTTGCAGTAATGAAACTATAAAACAGTTGAAACAAAATATTATGACTAGTCCAAATCAACATATTTGGCATATGAGAGACACTACCCTGATAAAGGTGGAAAATTTGAGAATGTGAATCTTTTCTCAGGATGGCAAGGTTGTTACCAGTAGAACTGAGCAGGGAACTTGGAAGAGTTGCATACTTTACAGATTGGAAATTGCTGTACTTGGAAATTGGTCTATAGCTGCTGAAAATCCACTTGGTCTGCAAACTACCCAATCCGAAGCTTAGTTTCCCAGATTATAGAGCTTAACTAAATTGCTCACAGTAAAATGGGCCTTTTATCCCATGGGATCTTTCACTCTAGGAACCATGATATTTATTTCCAAGGCTGTTGAGTAACTTTTGAGGATTACGTCTTATTTGGGAAAGGAGAAAGGGAAAATATTAGGCTGATATGTCCAAAGAAGCACTGCAGGAAGGGGAACTTGAGGCCATAAACTCCATTAGAAACTGAACAGGCACCATGAACTTTCTGGGGCCATCTCATCTTTATTCTGCAATGTGCAATGAGTTCTCTCTCTTATACATAGGATCTAGTTATTGTAGCTGTAACAGCTTTTGTCAGACACTTCTTCAGACAAGTGGTGTCATTCTTCTAGCACAGAATCAGCTCTTACGGCTAAGATTTTAAAGGATTAACTAGCTCATGCATTACTCTGGCTTCGTTGCTCTAGAGCAGAAGTGTGACGACATCTACTCTCCAAGTAAGTCTATTCATTATCCTAGAACTTTTTAAAGACAAGTGATACAGTAACTAAGGGTGTAGCTTGATGAGTAATTTTCTGGCAGTAGTACCAATGTAAGCACTTGCTGTTCTCCTGTACACAGACACTTGCATGCACGTGCTTGCTTCCACCCCTTTCATTGTGCAATCTCACGGCAAACCTGTACGAGGAATTGTTCTAACAGAAAATAACTCATTTGCAGGATCATTGTCCAGGTCAGGCTCAGTGTGTGACTATACAAATGTGCATGCCAGCACGACACATGGGACAGTAGTAACAGCTTAGGCAGCACTGCTGAGTGTAGCAACGGTCTAAACTTGCAGGTGCTTACAATAATAGGCAGAATGGATGTTGCATGGTTCCCATTGCTAACAGAGCTTTAAACTGAGAACAGTGATTCCTGCACTTAACAGCGAATCTAGTGCTCATAAAGCTATGCAGCATTATGGTAATGCTAGGAAAGAAAAATAAAGGATGCTGGGTCTGGAAGCATGCCAGATGTTGACCACCAGCACTGTTAAGAAAGCCCTTTCACAGAAATCCTAGATTTAGTGTAAAAGATCTGAGTGCAGCTTCTCACCTTGCCACAGTAAAAAATGTCCTCTCGCTTGATCCTTCCTTCAGCAATCTTCTCCCGGATGGCTTGTCCCACTTCATGCTCATTGTAGTAGACAAAGGCACCATCGATATGGCGGTAACCAGTATCAATGGCAATCTTCACCGACTCCAAACAGGAACCTTTGGGAGTCTAATGGGAGAAGAAGATGACTAAACATAGTTTCAGACTCCTGCTCACCTCTCCTGCAATGCCATAGAGACCCTGAGATATGCGCAAGGTTCATGCTGGAGTTCATCCAGTCTAACCATGCCATACCTCCCCAGACACCTCTGCTTCTGAATAAAAATGTTCTGTGAACTTTTCTTCAAAACTGTCACAAATGTGGAATTAGAATGGCATAAGCATAAGACTGGTCACTGAAATCATTTGACTGGTCACTGAAATTGTACTGAAAACATCTTATTGTTGTCATACTTTGTATAATGAGAGGGCAGCTCTAAGTGGTGGTGGTCAAGGGCTCTCAGTGACACATGGCAACACTATGCTTCCACCATTTTCATAGGCATTGCTCTGCTGTGACAGGGACATCTGATTCACTTAAAGGAAAACTGACATAGGGTGAGTCAACCTGCTCTGCTGCGCTGCTGTCCGCCAGCAGTGAATGCCAAGAGGTGAATTTTGCTACCTCCAGGTGAAGGGCCAAGACCATGCTGCTTCTCCTATGAAGAAAACAGATGCCAGAGACATCTGGAAATGAGACAGGATATGAAGAGAGGATTTCAAATTTGTTGGCTTTGCTGATGCCAAAGAAAGACAAGAAGCAGGACTGGCAATAGGTGCTGTTGGGAAGGATCACTTTTCACCACAGCAATCAGTCTCCCTCTCTCCCTCCAAGCTGCCCTTTGACAGCAGCTGCTGGCTTGGCTGTCTGGGAGTTTGCCATAGAATAAGCAGCTGGTCTTCCACCACTTGATGAACGAGAAGGTGTGAAACTCGTAGCTCCCACAGGATGCTGCAGTGACTAAGGACACTGGTCTGCCCTTCCATGGTCATGGAAGAAAGACCTGTGAAGGACTGCTGAAGACACATGGGGGTCAACCTCTCTGTCTTTCAGTCCCAGACCTGTAGGTTGGTGGCAAATTATTCTGGGGTAATGGGACCGTATCCCAGCCTGCTCACTCTGCTCTTCAGCATCTCACCTGGGCTGGCCACTGTAGGACACGATTGGACCGTCATCTATTCAGACTCAGGGAGGACTTTCTGCTCCAGGATTCAGTTCCTAAAAGTTGCTTAAAATGCAAAGCCACTCACGCTTGCCCTTTTTATTACAGATGTGAGTGAGGGCCAAGAGGCAAAATGGCACAATTTGGCATGCTAAAGTATTTACAGCAGCGACGACGCAATCTTGTCTGCTTAATTGAGAGACAACAAAACGCTTGTTTGAATGCTTTGCTGCTTTCGCTGTGGAAGCCTCCCAAAGGCATGCTCGGTCCCTTGCCTAGTTGTTAGTAGGATGTAATAAAGACCACAGCAACTAAAAGCCTTTCAGGAGCAGTCAATGGCTAGTTTTCACTCGGGGTATGTTGGGCAGCATTACAGAAGCACGAGGCATGGAGCGGTGACAACCTCCAACATGTTTGCTGCTTTGTCCCTGCCTGAACCTGCAAGGAAGGATTTGAGGAAGGCAGCAGGCAAAAAGCTCTGACACGAGTCCTACAAGCCTGCAATTAGTGATGACAGTAGCCTCAGAGCTCTGTCTCAGCAATGAGCTGCACGAGGCTGTAGCCACAGCTGCAAAGCTCAGGCTGACTAGCACAGAGCAACGGGGCTCAGCTTAAAGGTCTTGTGAGCTCAAGTCCAAGCAGAGACTAGTTATTCAAACAAGAAATATATTTTAAAAAGTGCAATCAGTGTTTTCTCTATGAAACCTGATTTTTCGAACAGTGTGACTTTTAGATCACTTCAGCCTGTTTGACTTCACCACTCAAGTGTACGAAAGCAGAACTTTTAGAGTACAATGATGCATTACTTTAATACAGTTTTTTTTAAAAAAAGGCTTTGGGGTTTTTTTTTTAGCTTTTTCCCTTTTGCTGAAGAACCTGGAAATGGGGGGTGGGCCTGATCCTAGGATTTCGTCTCTCTTCTCTCCGCAGTCTTGAGAGATTGGATGAACACAGCTCCCAGTCATTTCCTGAGGCTGTAAACTAAACCCCACAAAGCAAGGCAATGTTGATTATTGAGTAGCATCTTTTCTCAAACACCAGGGCCAGTTTGGTCGGTAACAAAAGCAGAAGGAATAAGTGAAAGGGGTAGAGTCTCACATATAGGGAAACAACGTAATTGCAGACTTGGGAAGAGGGTGGAAGAGAGGAAAATGAGAAAGCTTGCAGTTACTGCAATTACCTTTGGCTGCATCAGTGAACTTATGTTAGAGCTGAACTTCTATGTATTTCTTAATCTTTTGCATGGGACTTACACACATCTGTACAAATAATCTTGTGAAAGACTCCTCCATCTCAAGGATTAATCTTACTCTTTAGGGGCTTGAGGAGGCTTTTTTTGGATCAAGTCTTGATTACCAATGGCTGGAGATGGGTTTACATTAAATACAAATATTTTCATTGCACTAGTTCATTTCATCTGATGTGGTATATTAGTTCTGACAGATTCTGGTCTAAGGTGCTTCATATAAAAATGCAAGGCAACCTAGGGAACAGTTTTTGGAAAATCCTGCCTCTATTGAACCATCCCAGCTGAAGGCCTGGGACATCTGCAAGTCTGGAAATTTTATACCATATGTTTATTTTCATTCTAATGGAGAAACTATCATTTCCAGCATTTCACATATCTAATCCTTCCAAATCCTCAGTAATGGGCTGTGGTGAACTGTGCTGATGAGTTGCACAGGCTAGTCATGTTGTGGTTTTGCCACTTTTTAGAAGTGTTGCCTTAAGTGTCGTATCTTATTCCATTGTTTCCTGACAGACAATATTAAAGCTGGATGACTCAGATCACCACTGCTCATCCATCTTTCCATCAGAGAATGCACAAACCTGGATTTTTCCCCTCTACCCCGCTGCTCAGCCTGAGGTGTTTTAATCTCTTATGTCTTTCATGGAAATATAGTCTTCAACTAGTAGTGGCCAGATTACCAACTGAAACCCAACTTTTACTTAAGTGCAGATAGAATTTTGTGATATGACCACTCTTACATCTCGTAGTGTTGTATAAGTGTCGGCACTTCAATCACAGCAGCTGATGGAGCAGAGCCTCCCAGGCTGCCTGGCCACCGAGCCGCCACCTTTACTCTACCAGGAAAGCCAGACCTCTTCCTCCTCCTTGCTGTGGGTTATACTCACGAGCATAAGTTATCTAAAATGTGGTTGCCTATGCTGTCTACTCATTTCAGATAAGCCTTTATTCTTGCACCATTCCCAAATAAGCAGGGCTCATGTTTAGAGCAGCACAAATGCCAGATGAGGTACTGAAATGTCCCAGTGCTATAAACCTTTGTGCTTTATCAGTAGCAATTCAGGATGCTTAGGCCTTAAGACAAATCTTTGCTTCTCTTTTACTTTTTATTTAAGTGTAGATAAGAAGTATGCTTGATCCTTAGCTATAATTAATGTTTGAGCTTCTAATCAGTGTGCCCTGCAACTATGCTACTTTGATCAAGGACTGCTCTTTTAGAACTGGAAATTTATAACCACTTGTACACTCTAAGTCAGATTTTATCTTCAGTGCTCTTACAGTCAGTCACTAATTTGTGCCAGATAAGGTATTACATTTATGACATGTCCTATGATGAAAGAAAAACTGCTTGGTTGACTAGAACCACTTGCTCAATCACTAATAATTCCTTCAATAGCATCTAGGCTGTTTTTAAGATCATAGAGTTTAAGGAAACAACACACGCAATTATTCCCTCTATCAATCAATAGCTTGTAACCCTGCTGATTTACCACCACGGGTGACAGATTAAACCAGTATCAGTTTCCTTCAGCTTCCATAGTAAATAAATCCGGCAGAAGGGCAGGGGGAGCAGACTCAGATGTGCACCTTCACTGAAAGAAAGGAAGAAGCAATTTGGCCCCTTCTTTGTAGATGAGGTAGCCAACTGGCCAGTTACCACATTTTATGAGTCTGAAAAAGCAATGTGCTTCATCAGTTCTGCCTGTCTGAAAGGGTCTGCTCTCTTTTTCCTCTGAGAGCATGAACGTTTTTATTTTTTTAATGTTTATTCCAGACACCTTCCATCACATCTCATTTTGTCAAAAATTATTCTCCCTTCCACAGAAAATGTACACCTTCAGTTTTGCTCATGATTACGTGACCAAGCCACAGGAGAATATTTTTTGTGCAGGCATATCCAAGTAGAACAGTAATTGCTTAGCAGCGGTAGTGGTTGTCTTACTCATTACCACTATTTGATGCTGCATTTCAGCTGCCCACCAATCCTTTTGCTTTTTCTATAGCATCCTTTTCTGGTCAGCAATTTCCATCAGCTCCCCAGCTGATAAAGAGAGATTCTTGTTACCTCCAAAGACAAAGCTAACAGGACGCTTTAGCGGCAGATCGTGATCTTGCAAAATCACATGAACAACTACCATCGGCACCGCTTTTATAAATGTATCAACATGGCTATTGTCATTTATTCTTTACTTAGTGCATACAGTAAAGGAAAACAGTCTGACTTAGGCTCCCAGATTCCGCTCTGCCTCGTTTCACATATGCAGCTTTAGAGTTGCACCAGTCTCGGCAACATGTGAGAGCTGAGGAAGCAGCACTTCAGGGAAGGAGCCATTGACCTTAGTCCTGAGCACCTCACCTGGTTAGTGCAATGGTATCCAGTCCCTCCGCTGGGAATAGTGATCCTGAGAGGAAGAGCTTGAGGTGTTGGGAGAGACAGGGCCACCTCCTGGAAAAAATCTGAATGTAGCTGCAGCTGAATTACACAAGAGATCAAAACTGTGGGCTAAGCACTCCAGTCCTAACCTATAATTTAAGATGTGAAGCCGCTGTTTAGGAATCTTAGTCAGCTAAATACAGGAAGGAGAAAGTAGGTACATTCCTGGGCTCAGAGCCTCCTTCGCTCGACCTCGGCACTCACACACAGATTCTTATGCAAGTTTCTAGAAGCCCAATTGCTTATTTCCATTTGCCTGTTTTCCGGACAAACTGGCAAAGAGGACTGGCTTAAGATGTTAGGAACAGAGCATAGAAAACATGTGTACTGAAGGCATTACAGGAAAGCACAGGTTGAGTTTACAAAGCCAGAGGATACGAGCCACACAAGGGTACATTCTTAGAATTGTTTAATCTTGTAAAGGAGAAGCTGTACTGTACACCTCTTTCTTGGAAAATGCAACCGCCAGCACATCCTCCTCTCTCGCACACAGGAAAATCTGGCTCTCATCCCCCGGAAGCACTGGCAGCCACCATCCAGGAAGCAAAACCCAGCGAAGGGATGTCTGCAAAAGCAGGTAGAGCTGAGAACGGAGGCAGAGAACACAGTTGAGACCCACGAGTTGCTATGCCAGCCCAGAGCTTTGCTCTGTGTCACACACTGCGTAGCCTTATAGGAAGTGGAGGACAGCAAACGCACCCAGAGAAGGTGGGGGGAATGGTGATGCTTGCTGCCTTGTGTCAGGCTGTGAATGAGCGTGGACAAGGGGTGTCTTTCTCCTCTAGCCTGATGTCCAGTCAGTGGCCTGAAGCATGAGGTTTGATTGCCCATACAACAGAAATTAGATTGCATAACTGCAGATTTAGCGTTTCTAGAATTCCTATGACATTGTTATTCTAGGATTTAGCCAAAGCTGTGTTCAGGAAAGCCTTATTATTGTAGCTGGCAGAAGCTGCTGGAGTTATTTTTACCACTTGATTGCAGAACCCTCAGTTTTAGGACTGCTGCAACTTTTCACTTGATGCAAATTCCCTTAATACAAGCCTAAGTTAAAGGGCTGCCGTGCCTCTCTGTCAGCAGCTAGAGGATTAAAGCAAACCAAGCAAATGATGTGCACGGCCGCATCCCATGCTCACAGTGCCATCTGAGTGGGCTGGGACAGTCTTCTGAAGAGCTGGAGGACACAATAGCCAGCTGGCCAGCCCTGGAAAGCATGGATCTAACTGGAAGGATGGATGCTATCAAAATACCCTTCAGACAAGAAATGTGATCCCAGGGATGTGTGAGGTACAAGGGGAAGATAAAGCACCAGCTTGTGCAATAACAGAGGGGAAAGAAAAGGTTGCCAGTAGTTCTTCTGCTTCATTCCCTAGAGTTAAAGGGGAGAGGTTTCTGGCGCCAGTTCGAAGAAGTGTTTGCAAAGGCAGATGTAAAACTTGGGGAATTCCACCACCTAGTTAGCTGAACCAACAAAAGTTGGCTTTGATGAAGCCTAGAGAGGCATTTTCTGCACAGCATTTTCAAGTTTTGACAAATGCGGCCTCCTAGGTCAACCAAAGACACAACCCAGATGTTCGCTTCCCGCATGAGCTGTAAGAACATGCTTATGCCGTTCTTCGGAGAACTGCGGGGAATCAGGGACACGTGGGAGTGCACAGCCATATTTAACGTATGGAGTCAGTCAGGGATCTTTTAGAAAATGGAGGTTTGTCTGGAAAATTGGGCTCTAAATGTTCTTGCCAAAAAGCATATCTTTCAGTTGTGTCAATTCAGATTACTCACTCATAGGGGTTGTTTTTCCCCTCTTCGGCAATGTCAGTGATTCCATCTCATCTTCTGTAAACCAGTCTTCATAACTTTTATTTACATAGGAGGGCTTTTGCTGTGGCTCTTGAGCAGGGTTAAAAATCCAGCATGTTTAGAAAGCCAGAGGAAAAATGAAAAAAGTATATTTTTTGTGCGTGTTTATATTTGGCCTTCATATTATTGCATTGGTAACAGCTAGCTTTGTCCTTTTTGGAAGAGGGGTGTATTGAAACAGCTAGTGCTTGTCACTGCAGTACACAGCTATAAAATGGAAAAGGTCTGCTTTCTGTTTGTTTACTTTTCAAACAAGAATCCCTACAACTGGTTTTGGGTAGTCCTACTTTCCTAAAAGCTTATCTGGATTACCCTTCTATTAATTTTGGATCTGGGCTGATTAAACGCAATTCTACCCTATGTCATAGCCAGACATGTAGCTCGGTGGGTGATGTTGGCATCTGATATTCACCATCCGAAAGCCGTACCAACTCCCAGACAAAGTTGTCATCTCCTAAACGTCGCCTTGCTCTGGGAATGTTTTCCTCTGGAGCGCTCTTGCGGTGTCGGTACCGCATTTGGGAGCCAAGTGACACGGTGCCAGGTTGGCTGTAAGAGCCAGCCCCTCTCCTTGGATTAGGCAGGCATCGCTGCACTGGGGCCAGGCGATTATCTGGCTGTCAACGGTTTCATTAGTAGAAGTCCTCTGCTCTGTGGGGGGATACGTCTCTTGGTCCTGGAGCAGTCTGAAAATGTTTTCACATAGCAGCTGAGATGTCAGCGTAGGTTAGAGATACTATCTTTTTAAGAAGAGTTTTTTTGAAGGCACGTTCACGTTTTGGAGGGGCAGTCACTCTGAGCACAACCTACTCCCCAGAGCAAACTAAAAAATCCACCGTTTTCCAGGACTAGCAATTTTGTAGCTATTTGGCTCAGAAGTCCTCCAGAAGTTGATGAACTTAGTAGCTAGAAAGCTACTCTTTCATTCACCCTCATGTACAAGGCTGGGCCCATCCTCATTGGGAATTTTACATGTTGACCATTTCAGTAAATGCAGCTTTTAGTCTGCCACACATTATTAGACACTAATTGTGTACATAGCTGGAAACGCCAGAGAAGCCATTGGCACGAAGTAGAGATTACTCATACTATCAATTTGTTTTCTATTAAGCTTCAGGATTCATAGAAACTAAGAACCACAGAGATTTCAGCAGAGAAGATACACAGAGGTAGATAAGCATACCTGCAAATTCAACGGCGTGCCATGTGTTTTGTGCAAAACAAAGTCATAAGAATAAAGCTTGCGTCCCCAAGAAAGTCGCATGCAAGAATCTTTCCTCCAGCTTGACAGAGTGGTAAGTCATTTTGTCAAATCCAACTTTAAAATCCAACTTTAATGGTTAAAGTACAGTTCTCACACAAAAGCTATGAGTTTTTGAGCCTGCCACATTTCATTAAAAAGCAGCTACCTTTTCTGACTACCTGTTTTTTTAATTAGATGACTTAATTTTTCTTTCTTAATGAGATAAAGATGCAATCTTGCATTTATGCAAGCCAAAAACGTTTCATTGTATTACTTGAGATTACAGGGAGCTAGCAGGAATTGAGGCATCAAAAGGTGGTTGCAGGCAGGGGAGGAGAGGTCATGGCTGAACACCAAGAAGACAAAGTGTTGAAGGCACAGAAATGTAGAAAGACTGTTCCAGCAGCAGAACAGAAAAGGTGAATCTAAGATAAACAAACTCTGCTTTTTGTAGGTGGTAAATGTGCCATGAAAGCATATATGAAAGGGAACTTTACAATGTGTCACGCAACATTAAGTTTTTAATAAAAGTCATTGATGAATGCAGAATTTGTCTGAGACTCTTTTGATTTAGTGCATTCTTCTACTCTGTACCCTCACCTATTTGCTATGAGAAGTTCGATCTGCAAAAGCAGTACCTTAAGTGGGCATCTGTTCATCCCTCATCCTCTGGCGTATTTGCCATCTCTGTAGCAAACAGCAGGGATGTATTAAGACAATAAAACAGCCCAGAGCCTCTGCAGTTTCTTGAATCCTCATGCAGACTCCTTCTCCTGTATCTTCTTACTCACGGTGCTTTTGATTGTCTTTCCAGGGAGCAGCCCGTGCTCCTGCCCGAGAGCCACGTTGCTCTGCTGCCTGCTAAGAGCTGATGCCTTCTACTGCACCTCCTCAAGGCATCTGGGGACCAAATAACAAGAAATCCTGCCTTCATCTGCTCGTGGAAACCGGGTCTTGCCAGTAACTGTGACTTAGTTGAGGAACAAGGAGTAAAATCTGGGAGATTAGGCAACAAGGGCCCCACTCAACACCAGGATACCAGCCACCAAAGGAAAGGTGTCCGTCCCACCTGCGGTCTGTGCAAGCTGAATTGTCTGAGTATGGTTTAGTCCTCCCAGTGTGAAACTAACTGAGTCACAACTTTGTCAGTGAGTGATCTGGCTACAGATACATGGTTTTGGGATAAATATTGTTCGGCAGGAAGGCTAAACTAAGAGTTTACTAACAGGCAGGCCAGGAGCCCTCCAGGACGTGTGGCAGATCAGGCACGTTTTTCTTCCTGAGCTACAGTGACATATCTCATTCCCTTCTGTCCTTGCCTCACGTGTACAGGTCTCAGTTTGGGAGTACAGTTTTAGGATATCCTCAGAGACCAAGGGAACATAAGGCCACCCTCTGAAACATCTCAGAAATCCCAACCCTGGAAGACCACGTGTTGCTATGTGTCAGCCAGCCATGGCTTCGCTGCTCCAAAGCACTCCCTGAAGACAAGAAGAGTTAGTACCGCGTGAGGTAATACTGCTGCTCAAAAAGCAAATGGCTTGAGAAAGCCAGCGGTGGTTACTGAAAGGGACTGCAAAGGGGCACAATGTCCTTTGGAAACGCTGGTCGGGGGATATGGCCCAACAACTTTAAAAAAAACAATTTCATTTTAGGAGCTTTCTTCACTTCTTAAGTTCAGGGCATAAATATGAGGCTCTGTAGCCAAATACCCCAGCTGACTCCTTCCAGCTCTGTTCAAATCAAGTTCCCAATAGTCTTTTTAGGGAAGAAAAAGGCAAAATATCTCCCTGGCCTGCATCTGTGGTGATTTCGTGTAGATTCATAAAGATCACTTCATTACAGAGCTAACATCAGACTCAGTACTTGCTGAGTTCAAACACATATTCCTGTGTAATTTTTCATGTTAAAAGGACTGTGGTATTTTCTTTATATATTTATTTTAATAGCATGTCATGGGAAGTAAGCTAAGGCTGTAAGGACACTTGCACGTTAGGGCAGTTCCTGTTCTTGCCACTGCTTCTCATCTCTTTCAAGAAAAAATCTAGAAGCCGAGTGGGAGGTTTACCTCAGGAGGACAGAGGAAGACAGTTGTCTGAGTGAGAGAAGGAGAAATTTGTAGGAAAGGGATCAAGAAGTGGAAGCCTTTAAGCTGCAACCCTGACTCCAGAGATCCCAGGCATCACTTCTTCCTGGGATTTTCAATACATGAGCTTTGGGTCAGGCCAGGTGACTTTCTCTACAAGTCACCTGAAATCATTGCTCTCTCCAGCTGATCATATTTCAGAAGCTGGTGATGGCCAGGAGGAAAACCGAAGGGATTAAATTCTGTGTAATCCCCCGCTTACTGCAGCTCAGAGATCCAGATCGCATCATGGGGATAAGTCGCTTATTACCTCTTTTGACCTAAAGGTAGCCTACGGCAGCTCCAACAGCAGGCAGCCTGCAGCAGAGGTGCAGCCTGCACTGTTAAGAGCGATTGAAATAGTTTATGCGCACACATCCTTGTGCGAGGAACTTTTTGGCATAAAAGGTCCTACGAGAGCACTAGGGGCTCTTAGGCCCATACAACGAGAATTTACTCTGCTCAGCTTCTAGCTTGGGTGTAAAAAGTAATTCAGGGTGCCAAAACAGTGTTTTTACTTATCCGAAACAGATTTTTTTTTAACTTGGTCACTCAGACTGGATACGGGAGCCCTGGATGAACTTTTCCTCTCCCTGATTCAAACCAGCAATTTCTTCTCACACAAAACCCAGACTGTCTGGGCGCTCACAAGGGTTACTTTGTGGTAGTTAAGGAGTTGGGGAAACGGGTCTCTCTCCCTCCTGGCTGGATGCCATACCGAGTTCTTCAGCATCCGAAGCTGTGGGGCTGGTGGGCAGCACACTTTCCTGTGGGGAGGGTGCTCCTCCTGCTCCAGCCTGTATGTGTTTCTTCTTGCTTCTCTCTATCGCATACCCCCACGATCACGTTATTTCCCTGGGCTGTGTGATATGAATTTAATCCCCGGAGGCAGAGAGGAGGACTGAATCTGGTTTCCCACTGCCTGTGTGGATTCCCTCACCAGCGGGCTATTCGGGGAAAGGCAACTGCTACCTCCAACTGCTTTAATAATCCTTTGATTCCTCAGCTTGTACTGCCAGTGCCCAAAATGAAATGCTTTGCCATTTGTTTTGCCTGAAAATATTCCACAAAACTGCTTCCAATTTATGAATGGATTTGGCTACCTCGGAACCTCATTTTTAGCAAAGTCGCAACTTGCCAAAAGCCCTCACCCAGTGCTATTCTTGAGCGCTTTGCCCAATCTTATGTTTCAGAAGCAGCGCCTGTGTACAGTGCGGTTGCTACAACCTTCCCTCCAAGCCCTCTCCTCCCTCAGTCAAAACAGGAAGGCAGGAGAGGAGCTGCGGCCAAGGCCCCTTGACCTTCCAGGGAGACAGCGAGTATTTATGTGGAAGCACTGGGCTGATGATCTTAGCTGTGTTGACAGGGATGAGTTATAAAGTGAAGCGGGCATAAGTGCCGTTTTAACGAGCCATAGGATTTCCAGGATTTAGGAGTGTTTTTAGCACCTTTCCTCTCTGATCTTGCTTGTCCCCACACCCTGTCCGCTTCCAGGTGGGTACCAGTACCGCTCGCTGGGCAGTGCTGGGAGCTGAGCATCAATGCTGGGAGGTGGCAGGAGCCCGGTGGACTGATCTGGCTCTGCTGTGGCATGGGGTGATGCCACAGGCTCATCAAGGGGGCCGTCCTCCTCCACCCTCCCCTGTGGGGCCGCTCTCTCCCTCCTCCACCCCCCCCCACCCCCAATCCATTTAATACCCCAGAGAATTGGGTCAACGGCTCGGGGGCCCTCAGGGAGGGAAAGCTGGACACGGCGCATCTGCTGGAGCCTTGGCAGAGCCGCTCCTGCACACGCGGGGCTTTGCCAGAAGGATCCGCAGAGCCAGACAGAGGCAGAATTGGCTTCAAATTTTAAAGCCGTCTGGAGGGCCTTGCTAGTCCAAATTCACCGCTGTGGTTCCCTCCCAGACGCATGAGGAGAGGGGATATTTGGGGAAGGGAAGAGAGAACAGGGGAAGGAGTCAGTGACTGAGTTTTTCAGTGTTTCACTTGAGTCCATCCTTGCTGGGATGAACAGCCTAATTTACGTAGGCAAGAATCTAATACAATTTGCACATTTCCTTCCCTGTGCGCAGAACGCAAAACCAACTTCAACGCACTGAAATTTGCACCAAAAAGCAAACTAAGCTTTTTAGTTATACAATTATTACCTTCCCTTAAAAATAAAGATAGGAAATACCAGTTAAAGCAGCAAAAAATATTTCAAAGTGCTTTTCTTGATAAACAACGAAGCCAAATTTATCACTTAATTCTATGACCCAGTGAAGAAGCTTTTCTCTGCTAGCAGATGAGCTGAGAGCAAATGGATTCATTGCATTTTCTTGCTGTGCTAAGACAAAGCTTAAGCTTTGCTAAAGCAAAAAGAAACCCCCGACATTGCACTAACAGTGTTTTCAGTCTCAAAGAATTAACTGAATTCTTGTCATCCTGACCTGTATCCAGTCAGCTTTCTTACATCTAGGGGGAAAGAGCGTTCAATTAAAATTAATCTGATTATCAAATAGCCCTTTTCCACAGCGGTCCAGCTCTGCTCCAGTTGAGTGATGTACTTCGTTGAGTCAATAAACTTGCTCAGGGGACCAAATTTTGGTCAACAGATTTATTTTTTGTTCAGTGTTTCACAACTGGAGAAGCATGACATCTCTCAAAGTCATCTTTGGGAGAACAATTAAGTTATTTAAGACGAGCAAGGCAAGCTGCTGACACATTTCAATTCTGAAGGCACTGCTGTGCAATTTATCCAGACAAAGGCCGAAACATGAAAGCTGGCCTCCTGCTTCTGTTTTCTTGTAACTGACCATCGGAGAAGCAGATTTCCCTGCTCCGTGGCTAACTAGATCTGCCTGGTTTGCTTAACCAGTGAGCGCATTCCTGCACTTCAGGAAGAACACTCCAGGCTCATTACAAGCTACTGGGCTATAGCGCGAGATTGAGAAAACAGATTTGTTTTGGACAAGCTGCTCGGACATGGAGGTGCCAGGGTGAATAACCTTTGGAAAAAAAAAAAAAATCTGCCTCCAAGAGCAAGATGAATAATCTGACAAATGAATGGCTCTGTATTTTATATCAAAGTGCAAAATGACTAGAAGTCGTGGAGATCTGACTCATGAGCAGAAATAGCATGCTGGGGACGGCTGGCACCGTTGCTACCACCAGCTGCCTGCCCCCACTGCTGGAGAATGGGTGGCTCAGATGCTGCTTCTTAAGCAATTCAGCCACAAAAGGCTACAGCTAAGCGTTTTAAGGGAAACGTGTCAGTGCTAGTTTATAGCCTCGCTTGTTAAGATAAACTTTGAAACGGTCCTGAGTTGCCATAAAGCCTTTCAGCTCTCCGGGCGGGAGGAACAGGACAGAAACCTCAGCAGGCATCCTGGTGGAAGTTACGCCAGGCACAAGTCAGCACTCGGCAGAGCAGCTTGTCCCGGCTAAGCGGCACTTCGCTGCCACAGCAAGGTGTTGACAGAAGTCCCCCCCCCCATCCTCTTAGCAGCAAAGCAGCCCTTTTTTGAGATGGGCAAGCTTTAAGCTGTGACCTGTTTAAACGTCCTGCCCCATCACCGACTGGTAGCTGCAAACAATTCTGCAAGAGATCCCGCAGCACCTTGCTACCGCCTTTCCCCGGCTGCCCCCTGTGACAAGTTCCCCAACTCAAATATGCAGTCCTAATCCTAGCGTAAATCTTCAGCCCAGCTCCTCCAGGCAAACATACAGTGTTTCACCTGGTCTTTTGTGAAAACGCGACTTTTGCAAGTGCCTTATCATAAGTGCTGCTTTCTCTACCTCTTCTCAGCTCCTCCTCCCACCCATAACTTTCTAACATGTTTATCATGTAGAAAGAGAAAGACAGCTCAGAAAAATCAAACTCCTACAAACGCGGGGGGGGGGAGGGAGAACGGGTGGTTGGGTATATGCACCCATCCCCACGGAGGGTGCAGTTACACAGCAGCTTCAATTGCTCTAAATTGGAGTTGCCATAGCAATGCCCTGCCTGCATCGTCCTGTCGTCTCCCCCCTTCTGTCACCAGAAAACAAAGGAAGTACACGCAAAAATCAAAAAGCCACTACCTGGGGCTGATTCAGCTGAAAGTCATCCCGACCTAAAAATGATTCATTTTTGCTTGATGAGCTCCATGCAAAGGCTCACGGTCCACCTCGACCCGCGGGAGGGCAACGGAGGCAGCAGCATTTTGCAGGGCTGTGGGAGCAGGACTGTTGCTGTGCTGATTTTGGGACATTGGAATTTCTGCAGAACAAACTCTTTAGTGCAGGTTACTTGCTGCTCTGAGCTCCCTGCCTGAGCCTGCCTATTGCCACAGCATCGGGCCACGGCTCACCCGGGCTGCAGGCGGGAAGCGCAGCCCGGCAGAAGCACCCCTTCCGCTGGCAGCCTCGCTTTTCTCAACTTAAAACTACTGTAAAATTGCAACTTGAGGGTTGGTGGCATGACATACAAGTCTGGAAAAAGATGCTTCAAGTTTGCTTAGAGCTCTTTTATCACTGAATTATGCAATGTTCTGCTTTGCCACATTAAAACTCCTGTTAGAGAGCTTAATTTTGTTTCACTAACCGTTATTGAAAGAAGGCACTAGTTGAAAATATCTCCAGAAACTCTAGTGATACGGGGGACGGTGCCCAGCATCTGAAACTGCAGATTCTCACTAATTCTTCCCATGTAAACCAACATTGTTAACCAGGGAGATCTGCAGCCCCGAGGATTTCTTACACTCTTTCTGCATCACTCATGCACTGCCTGCAGCTGTGTTTATTGAAGATCTTCTTTGACACTGTTACTAATATATCATAGTACAATTAGCGGTTGTTAAATGGCTTTAATCAAGAGTTTTCTTTAAAAAGGTATTTTTAAATACCGTGTGGTATGTGGAGTCACACACACAATATCGCATCTCAACTCTGATACCATTACACGAGAAGGGTTCTGGCCACGATATCTCTTTTCCTACTCTTCAAAGAAACGAAAAAAAAAGAACTGCTGGAAGCTCAGGCGGTTTAGGAGAGCGAACGGCAGCAGCCAGCGAGTTGCCTTTGCGCTCCCTTGTGCGCAGAGGGAAGGAGCATCAGGTGTGCTTCCACGGCCTCGATGCAGCCGAACCAGCGACAGTTAGATGGGATGCCTGCCCGGGACACGCAAAACCGAAGGATGCGGAATATTTGAGAGCGGTTTGGCCGCTGGCAGTCAGCTGTGGGAGCCGCAGGAATCAGGATGCAGGAATTTGGGTCTTTGTTTCAGGAACATTCCTTGGAAAGTGTCGGGGCCAGCTGCAAGACGGTCCGAAATCCCTCATCTTATCTGCGCTCGGCGCAGCAGGGCAGCGGGGCCGGCCCGGGGGGAACCCGGCGGCACCCTCGTACCCCCGCCTCGGCTCGGGGCTTCTCGGGACCGAGGGCTCCGGGCCACCCTGCCAGGGAGCCGGCGCTCGCTGGGGCTCACATCCCGTCCCGGTGACCGCGGCGGCCCCGGGGCTTGTACCGCCCGCTCCCCCAGCCCCGGGGGCAGCACAAGAGCCTCTCCCCGACCCCCCGCGCCCCCTTCCCGTGCGCCCACGGGCTGGTGCGGGCCGGTGAGCGGCACACCGCAAGCTGGGCGGGATTTGGGGTTTTTTTCCCACCTTTTCCTCCTCTGCGCGCCGCGCGCTGCCCGCACTGCTCACGGGAGGGCTCGGGCTTTAACTTTGCACGGGGAAAAGAGCAAAAAGAGAAATAGCCGGGAGGGGGGGAATAGGCGGGTAGCCCCGGATCGGGGGGTCTGCAGCGAGGGCGGCCGCCACCTGCCCCCGCCAGCGGAGCGGGGCGTCCCGGCGCCCCCGGACTTACTTTCTGGGGGTCGGCGTAGGTGCCCAGCCCCAACAGCGGGATGCTGTTCCCGTCGCTCAGCGGGACGCGGTGGTTCTCGGCTGTCAGGTTCATCGTGCCGGCAGGTAGGGCCGGCCAGAGCCCGGGGCTGCCTCCGCAGGGGCGGGAGCCGCCGCTCCGCAGCCAACCGAGGCCCCTGCGCACCGGCACCCACCGACCGACCGACCGCACCGGACCGACGACGCCTCTGCAGGGGCCGAGGTACGAACTGCCCGCTCCCGCCGGGGGGGAGTGCCTTTTTGGGGGGCTGAGCCACGTGTGCCCGTGGCGGCCCGGCACCGCGCCCCGCCGCGCACCGCCCCGCGCCCCGCCCCGCCGTGGCCACCGGCGGCCCCCGCGCACCGCCCCGGGCCGGCCCCCGCGGACCCCCGGGCCGGCCCCCGCCGACGCCCGCGCACCGCCCCGGGCAAGCCCTGCCGCGACCCCCGCGGGGTTGCTCCGGCAGAAGCCGCGCGTAGGGCAAAGGCTGCTTTATGCGAAAGTCGAGGCGAGCCGGTGGGAATCCCGCGCTCCGCGGGGCTGGGGAGGTCCTGCCCGCTGCCAGGGAGCCCCCTCGGGGCCGCCCTGCCCGGAGCTGCCGGCGAGGGGTCCAGCCCCTGCCTGCCGGGGTGTCTGCCCCCTCCCCCCCAGCAGCAGGGCACGGGCTTCCCAGGCTTTGGGGTGGCAGGTCTTGGAACTTTTCCCACAGAGGTGTAAAGCCCTTTTTTAAAACCCCAAATTGGGGGTTATTAAGGACACTTTGTGTCCGCCGGGGACAGTTTCCACCTCTCCTTTCCAAAGGCTACCGGCCACAGGTTGAAAACTACTGCTGTAGGTGCAAGGAAGCAATGAAGAAAATCCCGGGCAGGAATGTGGTGAATAGCTCCTCTGCCTCAGCA
Source organism: Burhinus oedicnemus (assembly GCA_008921705.1). Taxonomy (NCBI): domain Eukaryota; kingdom Metazoa; phylum Chordata; class Aves; order Charadriiformes; family Burhinidae; genus Burhinus; species Burhinus oedicnemus. Next base: position 521,472 of record VFFE01007547.1, on the reverse strand, counting down.
TGAGTCCCAAATTACAGTGAATGGGCTCAAGTTCCTCGCAGTCTGTTTCTGCTCCGCTGTGGAAAAAATGTATGTATTTCCTATCCCTGATACCCCAGAAGGCGACAATGCCCTTTACGAAATTCAACCCACGGGTCTTACTGTCCTTTCTGACCCTAATAAAACACTCAGGGCTATGCCTTTACACCGCACTGCAAAGATGTTCCCTGTCCTCAGCCAGCTATTTTGTGTCCTGCAACTGTGTCTATCCTGAGTTGTCCCCATTCAATTTTGAACTATATGGTCTTATACGTCTTCCTAGATCAACCTGAAATTAAGCCCTCAGCGAACGTTATTCCTGAGCCATAACGATGTCCTTTGCCTGGCAGATTATTTTATCTCCTCTAATATCCCACTTAGCATTCTGTGCGTGGTAATAGTTCAGCAGGTTATGCAATTCCAAGAGGGGTTAATGGATCCATCGTGTTATCTTTGCAGGGTTCTTGAAATCGATAAGTGTTCACTAGTTTGCATTTGGGGAAAGGGTTAGTGGCTGTTAAGGCTGGGGACCTACCTGGGGAACACCCTACCAAGAGACCCTTTTAGCAGTACAGGTTAGATACCTGCAAGGATCTCCAGTGGAGATGGAAAAATTGCCATTTTTACTGGTAGGAATGTGCCAAGCAGTTCATGACTAAGTACAAGGCCACTTGATCCCCGTCCAAAAATTACTAGATAGCTAGCACGTCCTGCAGGACAAAGGTAGCATGCTGTGGTGTAAAATGCTCCTTGGGAGGTGGGCTGAGTGTGGCCAAAGCTTTCCTAACAGCCTGTGCTTTACCTGGACAACACAATGCAAAGAACTAGCTGTAAGGTGACTGGGTTCTCATCTTGGGGGTGCAGGGGAACCTGGGGCAAACTACAGCCTGGCTGTAGTTACGGTGGGCATCCTGGTCCTGCTAGACCCCGTCTGCATGTTATTGTAAGCTGTGGGTACCTGTGGGTGCAGGTATTTACATGTGACGTGGAGGAAGGGAACCCACTGACCTCCTCCATGCCACCCTAGTGTTCCCATGTAAGTGGCTACAATTTTCTTGCTACAGGAGAAGCTCTTATCTCCTCCCTCCATGCCAACCATGCCTAAGCACACTTTGTGTGTTTGTAGGAGGACAAGTTGATGCCAGCATGTGGAATAGACTGCCATATCTCTGATCTGTAGCCCTTGTTCTGTGGTATTCCCAACAGAGGAGCAAAAACATGGAGAGAGATGGAAATGGGGTGAGTAGAGAAGAGTCTCATGTGGCAGAAGGCATTCAGAGACCTCCCCATTTTCAGCCCAGTACTAGCATCCCATGAAGAGGCGCTGCTGCCCAGTGGCTGATTCCTACCCCTGAGCTCCCGTGCTCCAAGTTCACTCCAGAACCCACTTTTCCATAATTCCTCCCAATCGAGCAGCTTGTGGGGGGTTTTACGGCACAGCTCGCTCATTTGCTTCAGGCTCGGAGCACATCCAGCTTGCTCATGTGCTCTGGCATCGGAGCAATGCATGCCCTGAGTTGCGCGTGATCCCGAGCTGAGCAAAGCACGACTGCGTCTGCGGTGCCTGTCCTGGGCAAGTGAGCAAGTTCAGGGAGCCTCCCTGGCAGCAGTACACTAGCCTGATACACGATAGCCCTCAACAACAACTGCGAAAGAAGGATTGACAGACTTGCCATAATTCACAGAAAGGGAGCTTGGGCAGGAGAACAACTCCTGCTTCTAGGAACAGTCGGGCAAAGCGGTCCGTCACCTGGCGAGGCAAGCCAGGCAGCTCCAGGCACCCCACTCGGTGGTGTCAGGGGTGACAGACAGCCATGGGGTAACAGGCAAAAGTCACCTCTCTTCTAGATTCACTGCTAGACCAGTCCTTACAAAATTCAGCCAAAGTACTTGTCGGAGAAATTGGAGAGGCAGAGGGTTTTGCAAGTCCTTCCCCCCACCCCCATGACTTAACTGACAGCAAATACTGTGAACACTTTTTACACATGTGACTTTTTAATTCCTATAGCAGCTCTAGCTCCCTACCCTACTGTTTTAATGCCTTTGCGGATTTTATATTAAACCCCAGAAAACAGACAGGACAATGTATTTTTTTCCATTTACATTTGAGTTACTAACTCAAAATAGCCTTATTTCATAGAACCTAGAAATACTAGCAGGTTTTGAGCTGACGATGAGTATCCTTTAAAGAACAAAGGAAGCCAAATAACGCAGCCCAAAGGCTGTTGCATATAATTCTTGTTAGTAACAATTTCTGCTAGCTGTTCAGGGGAGTACAGTTCTCGGTTTCAGAGCTTAAATGACTTAACCAGACTTTTTACGAGGACACAGTATCTAGCAACTCCAACTGCAAAACAATGCAAGTTTCTAGAGGCAAATCTTTGGCTGCTGGTTGTTGTTGATCAGCAACTATTCAGGAGCTTTTATAAAATGCAGATGTGATCTCAGTTCTTTCTCTAGGAAACAAAAACAATGAGGTTTCAGCCTCGCCTTACTAGCAAGTAATGAGAATTACCATCCTATCGACACAAGTTCGCCGTCTCTAGCAAAGCCTCTAACGCACACAAAAACACCTTCAAAAGCGGCTACGGTAGGTTCACGATCCCTGGATCGATGGCACAGAGTTTTATAGCTACATTAGTCAGACAAGTAAAGAGTAGCGATTTGAAAAGCACCATCTTATACTTAAATGTGGGGTCCCCCCCCCCACCGTATACACACACAAACAAAATAGGTTAAAAAATATAAAGAAAAAATAGATAGAAGTATTTACAGGAGAAGTAGATGCGACATCTGAGGTTTCTTACTGTTAAAAAGTTGTGGAACTCTCAGGTAAAGAAAGTACTTAACGGCCTCCTTACCTGAGCAAAACTTGTCAGCTATCTTTTAAAGTAAAGAGGTCACCCTTTTACTCATTTTATCTCAAATTGCTGAGTATCCTGGTAACAGGAGAAAATGTGTGAGGCCTTTAAATATAGCCTCCCCAGTTTTTGGAGGATAAAAGATGGGAATGAGAAGGAGTCATCACCTGGGAAGTACTGGCCTCGTCATCTTCCAGGTTTCATGTTTTCTCTGAGATTTGTGGGTTGTCTCTTTTTTTTTTTTTTTTTTTTTTTTTTTTTTTTTTTTAGCAAGCGGTTGTTTTGGACAAGGGAAGATGTTAAAAATAGTATTCTCCTGGGTCTTGTAAATCTGGGTGTGTTTACACTTTGTAGATTAGATTAGTGAGATTCTAGAGGTGGGTGACCTGTAGTGCCTAAAAATTAGCTTTTTTAAAAAGGAAAATAGGAAGTACTTTTATAATACATGTATTTCTCTAATAGATAAAAAGTGCATGTTGCTACACTGTTTCTATTTTCTGTATGACTATGCTCTACTCTATGGGTAATTATCTGCTAGAATGCATACTCTGCATGTGGTTTTAGTTAAAATTTCTTAAAACACGGTCTTAAAGTCTGCATATTTTCAGCCTAGTCCTTTAATAACTCACATAAACTAACGTGTCCGTTATCCACGTGGAATACCTGTTTATAATATATATTTCCAATGATTTAGCTTAGACATTTTAGTAGCATGTGTCATGACTAATATTTCTTTTACTGTTTTACCATTAAATACAATAAACTAATACATTTCAAGAAAAGCTTCTAGTTTCAGTTTTTAACTCTAAGAAATAAGGTCTCTGTAGTGTTTTGTAGGGGGACTATAAATGAAGTGAGGGTTTTTCTCTTCTTGCTGCTTTTTTCAGTGTGGAAACAAATGGCATAAACTGAACTGGAGAACACTTCTTCTCTGGAAAAAAATGTTGTGGCATCTTCTTACTCTTTATTCTCAGATTCCAATTATCATCACATATGTCCTAGTATAGTTCTCAAGGACACCCAGTGAGATGAGTGGTACCTTACACTGCTTGCGTGATTCCCTTCCTTAGTGGCCAAGGGATTTCTCATATGGAAGCATTTGTGATCTTTTCCCTTTGATCATCTTTGTTGCACAATGAGGCTGATCACAGCCAGGAAAACAGCCTGGGCTTTGTCGGGAAGTGCAATATAATAGGCCTTCTTAGCAGTTTCTACACAAACACTTTTTTCCCTGGCTCCCACTAGTGCATGTAAACTACTTTGCAAACAATGAAACACTTAAGTGATGTACACTTGTTTATTTAAATAATTTTTATGTCTGCTTAGGACTTGTTCTTGTTAAGTCCTTCCTTGAAGGCCCAAAGTTTGCTTTCAAGTTGTGCCTGACCTACAGCTTGGTAGTAATGGGCGTGTAATATATGTACACTTTTAATGAAACCCTTCACTGCAAGACCCACAAAGCACTACCTGACCTCCAAAGACCTCATCTCGCCCCACTTTTCCAGCACTGGTACAGCACTTCTGCTGGATCCTTAGGGAGAGCATGAGGACAGGGAGCAAAGGTGCCTACCGCTTGTGCCTGTGGAGAGAATTAGGAAAATACTTGACGGCTGGGTCACTTATCCCTTCTGCTTTGTATAAACGTGCTGTGGCTACAGAAGCGATAAAAGGGAAATTCCTAGGTATCCTTGATGCTGTTCCATTGCTCCTAGCAACACTGGAAAAGTCAGGCCACCGCTGGGCTTTGATCATTCCTAGGGTACAGGAGGAATGCCAACAGCTGCTCCGGATTATCCTCCCGCCGCTTCCAGCAGCTGCGGAGCGGCGTTCGCACCGCGGCGAGGCACGGGGGGCTTTCCCGATGGCCGGCCCGGCCATGGCCATCCCGGTCCGTCCCTGTCCCCGTACTGCCTGGGAGCAGGCACAGAGCCCAGGGCCACGGCGTCACCTTGAAGGCAGGCTGCCGCAGCCCCGGCGCCAGGTGCTGTGGGGTGCCAGAGGGTGCTCTGCCAGGGCGGGCGGCTGTACAAACAGCGAGCCCCCGCTCAGCAGTTCAGCCCCGCTCTTGTTTGCATTGTAGTAGCCAAATGCGTCTGCGGTGGATGCTGTGCCAGAGGCAGCGGCCACGCAGGAGAGCTTGCCCTCTCCACAGCCGAGGGAGAGGAGAGGAAGCAAAAACTCGCAACGCCAGAGCCAAAATCAGCCGGGCTGTTTATACACCACCACCGTGTTTCCTATGGCACGACGGCAGGGTGGCTGGCACTAGGAGTGCGGCCCCTAAAATGTGCCTGTTTTCCCTTCGGGGTCCATTTAAGGTGCTGAGTTGCTCTGTCAGCCTCCAGGGAGTGCTACTGGTGGGCTGAAAAGCCCTGTGGAGGACCAGGAGGTCCCGTGGAGGACCAGGAAAGGACCAGGAGAGGGAGAGATGTTCTGTTTGAAAAGGTAATCCTCCTCATCCTTTGGAAAAGTAATCCTCCAGTCCTTTACCAGTGTCATTTACATAGGCACTGTCTCATCAGCCTTCCGTCTTTCAGGCACCGTCCTCCTGCTCGAGTTCAGTGTTAGATGGGCTTGCAACAAATCAAGCCGCAAGCCGGCTTATTTCCCCGCCTCCCTGCCCCCCCCCCCCCC
>VFFE01007547.1:471347-515942 GCA_008921705.1 Burhinus oedicnemus | reverse complement strand
CCCCCCCCCAACCTGTTTACTGTTGTTATCACTTTCTTCTAGCAACGGTATCTCAGTTTCTGCTCCAGACTGTCTCTGCTATGGCACATGCACAACCCTGGAGCTGGTGAGCACTGCCTCTCAGATCCCCAGGCAAAGGTCAGTAGCTGCATGGTGGCCTCTGGATTCCTCAGATACCGACCTTTGTCATGTGGGGAGGCATTAACCTTTGGCCCTGAGTAAGTGTCCTCGTATCTCACCTCATTTAGTCTGGCCTGCTATTTGATCCTCTCCAATATAAAGCCCTTTCCTTTGGCATCCTGCAAATCTGAGGCCCGTCTTGATGATTTCCAGTATGCCGTCCACCTGATGCCAGTGGAAAATACCCTGTGCATTGCGCCCAGCCCTGAGGAAGCGGTGGCAGAAGGGGCAGCCCGGGAAGAGGTGGCCACGCGTTCACAGTCACTCTCGCTTACAGAAGCAAGGGGAATGGAGCAGCCATGGTGGCTCCCTCCACGTCAGCTCTCTTCCTCACACAACAGAGCAATAGCCGCCGAGGGAAGATGTTGATACTGCCTATGTCATCTGACTAAGGTGTTTTCGGGAGTTTGAGGGTTGGGGGTTTTTTTTGCTCCTGATTTGGTGCGAGTGGCCCACTGAGAGGGCCATGCCCCCATGTGAGTCCCTTACTTCAAATCAGGCTCTTGGGACAGAGTAAGAAGCACCACCACATCTCAGCACATTCCAAAAATGTGAGATTTCTCTTGTCTCTTTTAATACAGAGCTTGACCAAGCTTGCCTTGCCTCAGTACGCCAACACTCTTCCAGCCTTCTCCCATGTTTAGCTGACACGTAACTTCACACGTCTCCCTTGGGTCCACCTCAGGGCTGTACAGGAGGTCGTCTTAGTTCAACCCTGATGAAGCATCATTTCACTTCCTTGTGCTGGATAAACAGCTGTTTTCTGTGTTACCTGCTTTAAGAGCCTCGCTGACATGGTGTTTCTTTCCTTGCCTCCAGCAACAAGCAGACACATCTGACTAATTGCAACAGAGCTGCGCTGGCACCTTCTTGCTGTCGGGACGGCATGCAAAATACACAACATTTCTCCACAGCACGCTACCTGGCAAATGGGCTTGAGATAAAATAGCAGGGAACAGGCACATGCTGTTTCTTTCCCTTACCTTTTACTATTCAAAAGGGTGAAAGCAACACAGGCTTGGAGATGAGGGTCCCAAAGTGGCCAGTCTCCGTTGATTGCAGCACTTCCAGCTTCAAGTCCCTACCAGGGGGGGCTCTTCCTTTGAAGTACATCTTACTTGGGCCAGAGCCAACGTCAGGAGGAGGAAACAATTAGCTCGTAAAGACGGCCCCGCCGGTCAGGTCTGACAGCCTGCTGGTTTCTTTGCTTTGCAGGTATTTCCTGTGGATGCTTTAAAAATAGAAGTTATTGTGGGTTTTGCTGGTGCCACCTGCTAGTGGGCAATGCTCTCCGTAAGCAGGAGCGGGGAATTTAGAAGAGTAGGCTTTAAAGCATTCCATTGATGCATTTTAGTCTACCTGCATGCTTTTTAAAGCGTGCCAGTGTACTTTAAAAGGCCAGATGAGCTCAGCTTTGCTCCTTTTCCTTAAGCTGGCGTGCCGGAGGAGCTCTCCGTGCTCTGAGCGGGAAGGAGGGCGGCGCGGGGGCGGGCTGGAGCAGTGCTGCCGAAGGAAGCGAAGTCCCACTTGAGTGCCTGTGCGTTATGAACAGAAGTTTTATTGGGGCTGGCGGGACTTACAGCTGCGTTTGACTCTTCATTCCACATTTAGTACCAAGGTGCTGCATGCCGACGACAAGGTGTTTTTTCCCTCTCAATACCCTGTCAATTTGCAATGGCCATTCTTCTCGTCTGCTTTGCAGCAGAGGTAAATAAATTTCTTTTTTCGCCATCCACTTTTCTTTTCCCACATTGCCACTGAATTTCTGATGTTCTCATGAACATTGGCAGATTGGGAAATGTCCTGATGTATTGTGAAACACACTTATATTCTGCCAAACTCTAGCAGCCTATCGCTTGTCTTCCATACCACCTTGCCCATTTGGATTTCACTGTCAGGTTTATTCAAGCTTATGCCCAAATAACTGCCTTTTATGAAAGACCTGTCCGTCCATCCCGCCACTTTTCCCTGCCTCACGTCGTCTTGTGCAACGAGACAGCACGATGTTAAACCTCCTCCCTCCGAGGTGTTGTGTAGCATCTCTGCAAATCAAATGGTAGGGATCCACTTTGGAATTAGGAAATGGTGGCAGATGAACAGTTTGTCATTTGCATAAGACTGGAAAAACTGTCAGGGCAAAGCTGGGGGTGGAACCCAGAATAAGTCATGGAGCTGCCTGTCATAACAAGAAAGGGGAGCTTGCAGCAACTTCTTTTTCTGAGATGATTTATTAAATCCGTAATTAGCTTAGTAAACAGTTATAGGTGAGAAACAAAAGACAAAATGTTCTCTTCCAGCTTCCATAGGTTACTTGGTATCTTTCACAGCTATAAGGGATTAATGGTGGCCCTAGGGTAGGATTGTACTATAAAACTTCTATTAAATGTTTTAAAACCAATTAAAGAGACATTGCCAATTTAAGCTTTTTAAAATTTTGCAAAGTAAATTTTTTCCATTGTTGTCGAAGCACCTTTGAAGTGCTAGATCCTGAAATTTTTAATCATTTCAAAAAAATAGCTACATACGCTCTGCTGATACTGACCCTATACTGTGACAGCAGTTCAACTAGTTATGCACAGTACTGTTGTGGACAGACAACAAATAAAATATTCCAAATTGGAAAAATAATTTTTCCTGGCTCCCTTCATTTACAGAATTATTTTAAATCTTACTCGTAGCCTCAGTAAGTGACATTTTAAACAAGAGGGATTGAGTTCTCCTACCAATTTGATGATGTCTCTTTTGGATAGTCCTTCCTGAAAACTATTAAGTCTCCAAACTGAGAAATGAGAAAATCCTTTTGTGAGTGTAATAATAATTATTAGATAGCACATATGTCTGAATTTCATGAAAACTGGCTTTCATGAAAAGCCAAGCTGCCATTTCGGATATATTGTTCTGCTTATCATAGAAACATAAAATGTCGTTTTTCCTCACGGAGAGCATTCAGCCTGGACTTTCAAGGAACAAGCAGCCCTGTGAAAGGAAAAGGCTCTGCAGGGCTCAGTGTTTAGGGTAGAAGGGAGACAAGTGGATGTAGATGCAGTCACAGTTGGCTTTTGTAGGTACTGATGTACTTGCAGCCATATGAGAAATATGCAGAGGAACTACAGGAAATCATTGATGCTGGGCATAGGATTTGCCTTGAGTTTCTTGCAGCACCGGCCAATAGACAGTGGGAATAAAAGGTTGGCGGCTGCCAGAGCCCTGTACTCTTCTTATCCTCTTCATAAGGTGCAAACCTATCCCTTGGGATACATACTTGGAAATAAAATAAGCACCCCTGAGGTTACAGAGCTTGCTGAGTGTGGAATAAGATAAGGTAAAGAACAGCTTTTTAGACTAGATAACTTTGTTGTGACAGTTTTCTTCACATTTTGATTTTGAAGCAGAAATTACTTTTGTTGGGATCAATCAAAATGAAAACTGCGCACGCTTTTTTAACTCTCTCCTCTCTCACCAGAAAGCAGCTGATTTCTTCCACTTTTTATTCCCTGCTTATGTTTATCCACACATGTTTCAACAACTAAAAGGGGACTTAGAAGTAACTGTGATGTAAACTCTTTGCTCTTTAGAAAGGAGCCTGTCGGGGCACCTCTCGGGCTGCTGCAGCATCCTCTGTAGCATCCTCTGAAGCATCCTCCCTTGGACGTGGTCTGCCTCTGTCTCTGAAAGAACAGCAAAGGCTAGGGCAGCAGCATCTTGGCCCTCCTGCCCAGCCTGTTTACAGGACACTCTCAGCACCCATCCTCAGCTCTGCACATTGCAGAAGGTGGACACGTCCCTGCAACATGCCTGGTGATCTCTCGCGTGCTTGCAGGGCTGATGCGTGCCCCAGGAAGCCCAGCAAGGCTGGCGTGAGTGAGCCTTGGCCTGCCATCGCCGCCTGGACTCACAGCTCATTGCTCGCCCACAGCTGGGACCCAGCAGCCCTTTTTTTTGGCTCTGGTTTGTGTAAATCCTCGTTGCCGTAGCACTTCATCTGATATGACTAACAAGCATGGTTTGTCTCTGCTCTTTCCCCTGAGGAAGGCGGGGGGAGACTAGTGGTGCAGTATTTCTGCTTCGGTCTGGTTATTTTAGAAACAAACTTAAAAACATATGTTCATTTCAGTTCGTTTATGTGACAGAGACAAGGTCGAAGAGATAGGCCTGGAAAGTGTAGCTGAAACCTCCCTCAGAGCTGGGCTGTGTTCAGGGATCCTGTTACACGGAGTTTATTGCAGGCTGGTATTTAAATTCACTATAGCCTGCCCCATCATTGTATTTTTAAAGGTCCTTTTTGTTTAGAAATGTCTTCATTTTGCCTTCTCCTTTGTTGACTTTCTTCATTAGCCCTTCCCTCAGGACAATTTCATTTTTTGAAATATCCTCTGTTCTGCAGAATTCATAATCTATACTGCAGCAGCACATTTGTCCAAATATTGATAGTCCCAATTTTCTCCTTATCTAGATCCTTGTTGTGTTGCGTGTTGTGCCCTTGCTCCACAATTCCTATCTAAATTTCCACCACCATCAAGGCAGTCTGTACCCCTGAAACACATATGTGTTAATAAGGCAACAACTGGGGTTGGCAAGGAATGGCGGTGAGGGATTTTCTCGTGAAAAATTCAGGATTGGCACGTCTGGTTTTCATTCTTCATCAAAGCAAAAGGAGAGTTTTATAAATGATGGTGGGAAGAAACCTGAGGAGGGGAGATTTCAGGAGATAAAACCCTGTCTGCTGGGGAGGGAGGTGAAGAGGTATCTGAATTCAAGTCACAGCTCGGGTTGACTTGAATGTAGACCTGAAGCCCCTGCCTCTGTGAGCTTGCTGGCTGGGGCTGCTCCCCTCCTGACCGATGTTTAAAGATTCAGAAAGTGAGAAGAAAAATGAGAAAACAAATAGTGATTAGCTCAATCATGAGAGGAGAGCACCGGGATGCGATGCAGGAGACAGAAATTCAAGCCTTTGCTGAAATCTGTTGCAACGAGGAATTAAACTTTCTCCTTCGTGTTCTGCCCTGTAATCCCTGTGGCTGCCGGGGCTCATCCTGCTTCTCACCAGCCAGACCTTCCCTGGGGCTGGGAACTTGCGGCAACTCAAGTGTTTCTCCTGGGAAAAAGTTGCCATAAAGTGCTTCCCATTACTTCTAGGAATGCAAATGGGATTTGACGAAGACAGCTGTCATTTGGTTATACCTCTATACAACATCTTACGGTCTTTTGTGCAAATATAATTAGAATCTTGAATTAAATTAAAAAAAAAAAGAAAGGTAAATTGGGGGTTTTCTGAGCAGTTTTGGTAAACTTTTGCACTTTATTACTGTGGTGATGATATGGAAAGGTGATTAGTGGGGTCTGGGAGACTCTAAGCTGGCCATGTTTGTGAAAAAAGCTGAGATTTTTGGTAAGAGCACATGGTTTTGAGCACTTCTTTTCACTCTGCCTCTTAGTGATATTGGTGGGGATTTAGTTGTTAATTTTAATGGGAACAGGATCCAGCGTATGAACCCTGATCAGCCCTCCACTAAATGAAAACTGGAAAACATCTACTCAACCACTTCTGAAACTTCTGGATGTAAGTAAAAGAGATCAGAGGCCTGTTTGCTGCTTGGAGAATGTATTTGCCACAGTGGACTAATAAACTTCCCCAGATTTTATTCATTTAAAAAGTTAATTGTATAAGAGGTCAGTCCCATTTGTAAACAAAGCCATCTGAATTTAATGTTAACGGAAAGCATCAGGGACTTTTACAGTTTTTTTCCCTGTGGCTGAGCGCCGGTACGGTTGCTTTTTACAAAACTTGGTGCATATGATCCTTTTTTATTAGAAAATAAACAGAAAACACATGCCAAGCAGCAGCTTCAAAAGGTCCTTGCTGCAATATCAGTGCTCGAGCTGTGCAAAAGTCTCCTAATGAAACGGGAAAGCAGACAAGTTGTTTTCAGGCACTTCGGTAGAAAGCCGAAGCTCTGGCCAGCTTAGTGAAAGGTTTATGAACCTTCTGGGGAGCCTCTGCTATGTTTAGTGAACCTACGCTGATTTTTCGCTACTTCTTTGAAACCAGGTGAAACTCAATAGTTTGAGGATTCAAAGCAAACAGAAAAGAAGAGAAAGGAACACTCCTAGGATGGGAAATCTTGTACAGACACCTACCAAAACCAAAGCAGCTGCTTTTTGTGTTGCACTGGCAGGAATGCTGAGCAGGGAGCAGGGGAGCGGTCATCTCCCAAACTTTTGGGTCATGACATCGCACTCGCTATCCCCCTACCTTACGGCCGATGTCAGCAGGGCGGCGCAGTGCTATTCACGTTATCTGCTTGCACGACTGGTCTATCAGGTGCAGGAGCCCCCTGCAACACAGCGGGAGGTACCGGCTCTGCCTATGGACCCAGGCTGCGTTAACGTTTTTGGCTAATCGTAAGAGTTTTGCCACGGCAGTGCCGAGTTTAGTGTGGGCTAACATCTTCCTTTTTGGGCAGGACCTGTAGCTGGGGTATCACGACTTAAGGTTAGCCTGGCTATCTCTGTGTCTGGAGTGTTTCGTATTCCGCACCCTCTGCCTCCGCTTTTTATATAGTGTGGCTCATACATGATATCATTTTACTCGAACAACGCTTCTTAGATGTTGCTGTAACTAGAGATACCTTGACCTCACAGTCACTTGCTGGCTATTTCTTGTGCCAAAACAAAAAGGTAAGAAAATAGAAACTAAAAGGACAGAGCAATCACTTGGTACATATTTGCATTTCTTTCTCTTGAGCCTGTGAATAATCTCGGTGGTGGCAATGTTTCTGTTTGGAGTTTCTGCTTCGTTTCTGCTTGGTAACTGGCTTTGAAGAGGCTTGGGGGTTTTATTGACTTTTTCAAGTGAGAGAAAGCTAAGAGGAGGTTGATTGAGGCTGCTGTGAGGCCAGTGAAGCTGCAGCACATGGAGGACCGGCTGGAAGGATGGCTTGCTCTTCACGTGTGCTTAGGCAGGCAGCGAGGTTCCCAGACGGGATGGACAGCTAGCGGAGAAGAAAAGGAAAGCAGGAAAAATCGTCTGAAGTCACATGGCCAGGTTTTCCTTGGGCTGGCCTTCAGCCCTCTGTCCCTGTAACACTTCCTTAGGGAAGGCTGTCTCTCCAGGCTTGTGTGAAAAATAGCTACACCCTTTTAATTAAAGCTGTGTGTTTGAGCAAGTTTCCAGTAAACTAGTGCAAGTGCCTGTACTTTTATTTCAGCATGAAGGTGGATTAATTTATTTTTTTTTAATAATTGACTTTTGAGTTATTTTAGCTTAGGTAAATTGATTAAGAGCAGGCTGAAATTAATACATGGTTTTTACACCTCCTCAAAAAAGTGTGTGATACATTGTATAAACTTGTAGAAAACCGTGCCTGGACAAACTTGTTCCTTTCCAGAAAGGTGAAGAGGAACAGATTTCCCTTGAACCAGGTCTTCTGGACCTGGTTTTGCAGAGTGACCCCCAGGCGGTCTCTCCTGTGTCTCACCATACCCAGGTTCCTTCCGATTATATTGGTGTGTGGTCCCTACGGCAAGATTTTAGCTTGTGACCTCTTAAAGGACAAATGCATGATTGTCTGCAGAAAAAAAAGCAAGGATGGGAGCATGGAAATTTCTGACATTTGGAATTTCATTTCAGTGTTCAAATTTTAGAAATGTATTTTTATTAAGTAGCTAAGAGACTGTTGAGGCTGAATGAAAATCACTGGAACATTAGCTTGGATGGGAGGGTGGCTTCTTGCGTGTGCCACCAGGCAAGAAGGCCTCATGATAGCCCAAAAGCTCTTCTGCAATCCCCCGCCAAAGGGACACACCTTTTGTAACAGCCGCCTCTTGGCTGTAAGAGACCTTATTTCTCTGAGAAGCAGGGCCCTTTTCTTGCCCATTTCTCTGAGAAGCAGAGCCCTTTTCTTGCCCGCTGTGTCTGTGAACCAAACAGCGTGAAACCTAAACGATGCCCTATGACTTGCTGAGTTTTGTGATACGCACGGATGATTTCGCCAGCATTGTTCACGCGAAGCGGTCAGGTAAGTGGAGGGACTTCACATGTGGCGCTTCCCCTCTGAATTGTCCCACGGTGGCCCATCCCACCGGACCACCGCGACGGGTGAATGAACAGCAGCCGTTCATTAACACAGAACAGAGATCCGGCGTTGGCCCTAGGAAGTAAGAGCCCTAAAGCACACTGCAGTAGCCTTGTTCCCCTTTTACAAAGCTGCTCTCTGTTAAACGATGGTATCGACCCGCACTGGCGTACAAATGCCTTTCGTTAGGGTTTACACACTGTGTTATATGAGGCTGCAGTTAAAAAGCAAACGAAGAAAACCTGCTTGTGGTAATTTACTGTTTAACAGTATTGGAAGTAAGTTTAACTAGGAAAAAAATGACTGGGGTGATTATGCCTAATTGTAGCACTGGAAGGAGCGAGATGCTCGGGCACTGAGGTGGTGGCTTTGCCGGTGACTCCAAGGGAGATGGATTATTTGCAAAATCTCAGCCTGATGTGGCTCTCCCAGAATGCAGCACGCTCCTAAGGCACAAATCCTTGTATGTTTAATAAGGTGTTAAAGCAGAACTTGAAATGTTCATTCACATTCCCCTGTTCTGGATCGTTTCATTGACCATCTGGTGCCTTTTCTTTTTGTTTAAAGATGCTTTTGCGTCCTGCACATTACTTTCTGCTTACCCTTTGGGCCCCAGTTTGGCAGAGTGCCTGGGAATGTGCTTGGTGTCCTGTCCCTGCCTAACTCAGCAAAACACTGAAGACGGTGCGTAATGATAAGCTGTCGTGTTTCCGCTCCCACCTCACCAGGAGAACCTCATCCTACCAGCTGCTAGAGCAGCCTTTGGCGAGAAGGTGGGGAAGGATATGAAAATTTATACAAACAGCACTTTTATTCCCAGGGAGGTTTTTAGCACTAGTTTTGGTGGCTCGCTCAGATTTGCATACTTGAATACTAATGGCAGCCTGGCATCAAGGTGATAGGAGAGAGAACTGTTAAAAAACCCATTCCTTTCATGGGTTCAAGCAGAGTTACTCTCTGACACCGAGAGCTGAAAGACTTTCCAGTTGAGCCTCTGTTTCCCCTGTGTGTTAGTGCTACAATTACAAATATAGCTGGGTTTTGCAGTGTGAAAATTCAGTTCATTTCCTTAGCTGGAGGAAAAGCAAAAACTCTACCCTTTCTGAACTGACTGGAGTGAAAGGCCATATTTTAACCTGAAGAAGAACTAGCAGCCATGGAGAATGTCTGCTGGAAAGTGAAACCCAAGAAATTATGCTGAATGAACACTGAATTCCATATATTTTTAATATGTCTGTGTGTGTCTGGATGTGACTGATAGAGAGACAGGAAGGACAGATCTGACACCAATCGTATTCAGTTTAAGAGTGAATGCAGAGGAAGTCGCAGTTACAGACTAGTTTAGGAGTGGGTTTAAGTCTGGTGAATGAACCTGGTGTAAATGGCTGTGGGTGCATGTTTTTCACATGGAACAGCAGCCCTGCCGCCACTGCTGCCGTGCTGGGGACCCATTCAGCCAGTAAAGCTGCGCCACCTCCAAGCGGCACAGGCTAAAGCAGCAGAGCCCATTTCCACCAGCACTGCTGCATCTCCCATCCAGCTTCTGCCAGGAGAGAGATGTTGGTGAAAGGATTCCCATGCTCTGACTGGGCCTTGCTGTGCTGGCACAACACTGCTGCATAAATTAGGTAATAAGCTAAACCAGCTAAACTGTTTTAAATTTAGTTTGTTTAAATGGGTGCGAGTATCCATTGCTCGTAAACCAAATCTTCTAATTGTACTTCTCTGCATGTCTTTTGCTTTGTCATGTTGATGAAGTTCTTATTTGATTTATTTAGCCAATGTATTTTGGCTAACACTACATTGTCCTCTGCTCCAGGACACCTCTTTGATTCAGGTGCTACCACAGCTTTTCTAGGAAGCAAGCCAGGATTTTTCTAGTCATCAGAGTGCCTTTGCACTGGTGTTCTGGTTCACTGGTTCACTGGTGTTCTTCTTCCCTTATCTCTGTTTGTATTACGTTACCATCCAGGGCGTTCCTGCACTTGTTCTGTGTTTTTATGGTGCCCAGAAGATGACACCTCTGTGAGCTTGTGGTCTGTGTGTGGGACAAAAAGCTCCAGTGAGAGTGGCTAGAGATTGCTATAAAGATCTCAATGTTGTATTTTGTTCTCCTGAACAAAATCCCTGCTGTAGGTCTTCCTACATGCTGAAGTAAGGAATCCATGTGAAAGTGTCTTCACTCCATGTGTGTTTATTATCAAAGTCCTTCAGGTTTTGTTTGACTATTTTGATGTGTCCAGTTTCTTATCTGATGCCTTCTGGTTACCTTTCTAATTCAGGGACAAAGTCCAAAGAAAGATTGGCATGTACTTATGGAGGGTGGAGTTGGCAGAGAAATGGGTTAGCCTTGCCCCCTATTTGATCGGAAAGTTGTCCTTGTAAAATAACCCCAGCTGAGGTCTGAAAGAGAAAGGGCTCCTGTATCTCCTGCAACTTCTATTGTCACAGCCCCCGGAAGGAATATATCTCATTTTAAATTAGAGAGAGAAGAGTGCTCCTGCTGTGGAACTGTTGTACCACACATGATGGGGCTGGGGGGCATGTTCAGGAGGAGAACCAGCTGCAGGCAAATGTCTTTTGGGGATGCTTTCATGACCTGTCCTCAAGGATGTCTGAGGTTCGAGGTCCCACATCACCCCCAGGTACTCCACTCCACTGCTTCATCATCCCTACTGCTGGAAAACAGGCCCCCATGCTTCGCCTGGATCTCCCTTCCTGTGTTTTAAAGACTGTTACTTCTTTCCCTAACCCACCAAAACCCCCATGGTGTATACTTTATGTATGCTCTCCCTCCTTTAATGTAGAGCATTTGTATTTCTGAGAGAGCACAGAAGACAAGAAAATTAACTCACACCTTGGAAGGTGACTTATGAGCCCTTCTGGTTGAGAAGGGGCTTGACTGGAGGACAAAAAACTCTACTCATACCATACCAGTATAGTTTTAAAGCACCTAAGGGTGTCCTGGCTGGTAGTATTTAATGAGTGACGATACTTGGATACTGTGAAAGGAGTATAACAAGATTTATTACAAAGAACTTGTGTTTTCTTGTTATGCACTTGCGATTTGCCATCTGGCAGGAGTGGGAGCAGCAGTAATTCTGTGACCTCTTTTAGGTTAGAGCGAGCAACCACGGGTGCATACCAGACTCAAGAGTGAAATACCTGAGCACAGTAAGACGGCAGGCAATCTTGCGGTGATTATTAATGGGATATTTATAATTGTGTCCAGGTGATTCGCACGATGAGTTATTCAAAATATTCCCTGTTGGTAGAGAGAATATTGCACTTATGTTAATGAGGGGGGGAAAATGAATAGGGAGGAGGTTAATGGTGGTTGCTTTAACAGGAGACCAGAAAGAAAATCCTCTCCGGGGTCATTTGCTCTATTCTCCCGACACTCAGCCAGAGTGGAATCTAGCTCGGCTCTCAACTGCTCCTTCTATTCCAACTTTAAATGCCTGAAGTAACAGTAATGATGTCATTCTTGTGAGCTATGACATAAGGTACAAGTGAGTGTCAGTCTCAGAAGATGAACACAGCTCTCAAACAGGCAAGTCTCCTTGAGAACCAGGTTAGCACCTTTTCGAGTACCTAAACAACTGACTTCAAGTGGCCATACAACAGCAGATTTTTTCTGTGTTTCACCAAAGCTGCAGGAAAAGCAGTGCTTTCAGACAGCATTCCACAGCCATTGCTTTGATTTTGGAAAATTCATTTAAAAAAAAAATAAATATAATTCTAGTGAGCTGAATAAAGCTGAATTGGCAAATCACAGATACCCAGAAGAAACAGCGTCCTGTTTATAAGGAAAGAGTGTGGTTACTGTGGTCAGACAGCCGGGCCACAGGCCAGGTCATGCCTCCTAAACATATTTTATCTAACCTCATGTCACAGGCAGGATGTGGGGAATGTAAGATTTTGTCTTCTGAAAGGTAAGGGTCATTCACAGAGAGCATAGATTGGCTTCACTCCCTTGATAGCTGCATTGCCTTACACCACCTGAACCTTGGCTTCTTAATTAGGGTATCAGAGGAAATTTCCAGACCTGCTGGGATCAGGATTGGTGCAGATCCACCTTGGTGGCTTTCCCTGGGCAGCTGAGAAGGTGAAGGCAGGCTGCGCCCAGGCCTGAATAGACCTATTCTTCTCAGCCAACTGCTAATGCTTAAGGTATGTCTCTGCTTGGCAAACGCGGGGTGTGACCGTAGCACATAAATCATGCATGCAGCTAACGTGGTCTGGAAACCGTGAGGCTGTGGGTAGGGTCCCTGGAGAGTCCTTGCTCCTGCTGCTTGCACTTGTATGGCTGTGCTGCTCTGCCCGGGCTGCCGGTGTTGAGTAGGGTGGCTGGAAGAAGTTGTCAGGGCTACAGAAAGCACTTCTGCTTGGTTGGCTGGAGCTAAGGGGACGTCTAGTGGCGGTATTTTAAGATCCAGATTTCCATGTAACTAAAGGCATGTAGTTTTTCCACTGTTGCTGCAGCTTCCTCGAAAGCGATTTCACGAAGGGCAGAGGCAGCAGTGAGATTAAAGGTGTCTTGTGTCGTGTTGCCCTCGGGAAAGAAGCTCCCAACTTCAGTCACTGGAAGTTCAGTGTGGGAATCCCTGTGGCAGTAGTGGGACTTCCAAATGCAAAATGGGTATAACTGGTGCAAAACTGGTGCTGTCTTCCTGAATTGGCCTGATGGGTTTTATATGGCCTTTGTCTCTGCACATGGAGACCCGAGGCCATAACTGTAAGTAATTTAAACTTTGTATGTGAATACACCAAATATGTAAGACATTCATGACTCAGACGGTGCAGTGAGACCCCGCTGTATGACACTGACATGCAGAAATTGGTTGCTGATTTATCAGTACTGTGGATTGTTTTTCTCAGTCATATATCACCTCCCCTTGGACAGTGGTTGGGGCCTTAGAATGTGGTAAAACTAAAAGAGACAACACTAGATCCCCCTTATCCACATGCTTGTATACTGCTGGGACTAAAGCGAATGTATGTGACCACAGGTAGCAATGCGAGACAATACAGGGATCGCTAATATCATCCTATTTCCTTTTAGGATTTACAAAGATTTTCCTTGGCAAATATGTATTTGGTGGTAGGTTTGCTCTGAGGGAATGTGGTCGCAGAAAGACAACTCTCTGGCAAAATTACCTTTGGGGCTGTGCCAAAAACCAGTTGAGAAACTCAGGTGCAGCTCCCGAGGGGATGGTCCTCCCTGATGAGGATCTTTGCAAGAGGCAGATGTGGTGATGTATTGCTAAACTGTCTCCTCTTTCTCCTCAGTCTAAGAAATGCATCGTTTCCTCAATGTAAAGGAACTAATTACTTATTTTTCAGGCTATTAAACTAAATGCAATGTATATGTCCCCCCCCGATGTGTTCTGGAATTGCTGCTGCTGCAATCACAGCAGGGAAGGGTTTTGCTGCTGCTGTTGCCGTGTTTTTCTTGTGGCATGTTATTAGACAAAGCTGTCTCTTGTTCTTGGGGTTTTTTAATGAACAGGGAAACTTCTGCTTTAGTTTCTTGGCCAGTTTTCTTTTCTGAACCCCAGAATTCATGTCTTTGAATGTCTCTTTGCTATTTCTCAATAGCTTTTTCTCCTTTTCTTTTTTTCTTTCTCCCAGCATGAGGTCTTTTTTCTGTCCTTAAACCAGTGACCAGCAGAAAGACCTTGAGTGAGAATTTTTCACCTTTAACTATGTAATTTATTTAGCCTAGACTTTTCTGTCCCTTTCTGGCTTGCGTGTACTCATGGCCAGTCGTTACCTTGATTACAGAACAGCCCTCAGTGATGA
Organism: Burhinus oedicnemus; assembly: GCA_008921705.1. NCBI lineage: Eukaryota > Metazoa > Chordata > Aves > Charadriiformes > Burhinidae > Burhinus > Burhinus oedicnemus. The sequence goes on along the minus strand of VFFE01007547.1, from coordinate 501,882 downwards.
AATAGCTGTGGTGCCGAGCAGGGAGCGCAGGCAGAGCTTAGACATGTACCCTGCCTTCAGACAAGCTTTGATGCTCCTATGCTTGGAGACGGATAAAATTCCCCATGTGATGTACTGAAGTGGTTTCCTTTTCTGTGGATTCACAATGAAATGTGATTTTGTTTATAAACTCCTTCCTTCTCACCTCCCAGATGTTTCCTTACCTTTTGATTTTTGAAAATTTAACTTGTTCTTATTTAATTCTCACCCATGCTTCCTTACTTACATTTTTGCCAAGACATGTACTACAATCTATGAAAAGCAGATCGGTGGGAGCAGTATTTTTTGCCCCCCCCCGTGAGACTCTCTCTGCCCCTGCTGCACAAGTGTAAGTTGTTTTAACTTCCTCAATTTCTGGAAAAAAACCCCAACAACCCAACAAAAAACAAACCGCTAGTTCTAAAGTCTCAGGATTTCACTTTACCTTTCTCTGTGCTGTGACTTTTCCAAGGCTTGTGAGGTACTGAAGGGCTCTGTGATGGGAAAAGACAGCAAATGCCTTTTTCTTTGTATCAGCAAGTTCTGCAAGGCTGCCTTTCCGTTGGGATAGCCTCTTGTCTGGCCTTGCCTCGCTCACCAGCACCAGCTATCGCTACTTTGGGCTGCCCTGCAAACAGCAAACCCCTGATGGAGAGGAGGGTCTCTCTCATTTGGAAGAAAGCTTCCAGTTTCTAGATACCCTTGGAGTGAGTTTTGAAGTATCTTGTTGCTTCTGTGAAGGATTTTGTCATGTGTTACTTTGTAAAACACTGCAAATCCGTTTGAATTTCCCCAACTCTTTTGCAGCACATCGCTCTGTTTGCCACCTGTCTCACCAGAGAGATTAGATTTGCACTTATTGGGTCTAAGCATGGGTTGGTACATGTATTCACGATGGAAATCTTTTCTCCTTTCTGGTGGCACGTCTGCATGGAGTGTGTATTTAGCATTGGTGTGCTCATGTGTGGGCAATGTGTATCATCACGACTGTGTTTGCAAGCGATGCTCAGAAGGCATGTCTGTGGGCTTGCACTTTAACTGCCTGCTGCTGCTGCATCCCGGGCTGGTGTTGCTGCTGCTGCTGCATCCCGGGCTGCTGCTGCATCCCGGGCTGCTGCTGCATCCCGGGCTGCTGCTGCATCCCGGGCTGCTGCTGCATCCCGGGCTGCTGCTGCATCCCGGGCTGCTGCTGCCCGTCGCTTCTCCCGTGGAGCAACAGTGCCAGCTGCTGGCTGCTGAGCCTGGCCTGCCGGGGGTACCGGCTGTGCGTGGGGGCTTGCTCCTGGGTGTTAATTCTGAGGGCAGCGGTACGGAAGACACAGCATCCCTTTGCTCATGGTTTGGGTACTTAACAGTAATATCTCCGTTTGGCAGTCCCTGTTTCCATACCAAAATAATACTTTGTTGTGCGCAGGTAAGCCCATGCCGGTTACCTTTCTTTGTGGTATTTCTCACGGTCATTTCAAAACTAATTGTTAGTGTTGTTTTAAAGTTCTGTGTCTCTCCCCATCTCCCAGGGCTGACTGCTCAAAGGGAGGAGAAGGTTTCTGCTCTGAGCGGTGTAAGGGCCATGAAAGGTGTCGTGTGCTCCCTGGGATGTTTTTAATCATTTGCTTGTGGCAGCAATTTGCCAACTACAAATTTGTTATGGCCACGATGAGCTCTGGGGAAAATGAGATTATGGGTTACGTATTTCTGCACAGGGCACCACACAGTGTTTTTTGGTCAGAAAAAAGGGAAAGAAAATGGGGAGGGTAAGAACAAGAAGAGAATGTACAGGTGTACATAGAACTTTCATGTTATTAGAATTTCAGTGAAATGTTTTAATAGGAAAAAATTGATATTTTTTTTTTTTCCCCCCAAGAGAAATAACAAATGGAAAAGACAGGTCTGTTTCTTTAAAAGTTTCCCATGAGAAGGTGTTCTTATTTTTGTTTTGCTCTGTAAGGCTTTGTCTTTGCCCTGCCTCCTTCCCTTTTTGGTCTGTGGTCTTTTTCTAAGGGGTTACAGTGTTGGCAGGAGGTGGCAGGAGAGGGGATGTGGATAGGGAGTAAGCAACAAGGAAAGGAAAAAAAAAAATTAAGAGAGCCTTGCAGAGAAAGGGGAAAGAAGGTGAATGAGTAAAGCAAGAAATTTGGGAGAGATGATCAGAGAAGTTTGTAGAGGGGGGGGGGCGGGGCGAAAAAAGGGAAAGATGGGAGGAAACAGGCAGCCAAACAAACTGAAAGTGAGTTTGATGAGTCAGGGTTTCTGTGGGTTTCTTGCACCTCCCAAAGCGCCATTTTTTACTTCCTCCCAGCCACAAATGTTCTTCATAAATTTTTTTTGGAACAGAATACAAGAGGAAAACAAATAAATCAGCTATTCTTAAACATACATGACAAGCCCAGGCTGAGGCACAGGTGGACTGCAGCCATGCGAGGTCTTTAAGTTGAGGTTGGAGAACTTTGGCCACCCAGCAGGTTTAGCACCACTTCCAGCCCTCTGTTACTCTTTCACTCATGTGAATTTTTTTTTATTTTATTTTATTTTATTTTTTCCCCCCCAATGGCTTCATAGGGAAACCTAAACTAGGCAGGAAAAAAAAAAAAAAGGGCATTTTCATGCTACCTTGAAAGACAGGAATATTGAAACTCCTCCTGTGAAACTGAAACCTCAGATTTTTGGGAGGGTTTTTTCAGGTGAAGCTTGTAAATCCTATGACAAAAGTAGCTCCCAGGCAGCCGGTCGCTGGCTTAGCACTGTAGCCCCATCCAGGAGACCCAAGGTGGCCCTGGGCACAGTTGGGGATGGGAGGGCTACTGCACGCTGCTCAGCAGAGGAGATATTGTGTACAAGTGCAGCACTGCTTATGTCGTGAGTCCTGAGGCAGTTGGGTGCTTTGCTAAATGTCAGGAGTAGGAAATTTGAGCAATTAGGGGACAATCTCAGTCAGTTTTTCATGTCTGTAATACCCTGATTCTTGGGGGTGCTGGGAATGGTTTGAAAGTGAAATTCGGGTATTGCCTAACATCTGAGAAAGCAGAAGGCAAATAAACAGAAAATGAGTTTTTAATTTAAGAAATTTAATTTTTTCTAAGCAAAACTCAGTATTTTCTGAGGTTCTGGCACACTTTTTTGGGACTTTTCCCTGTGTTTGAGCATGGTGCAAACATGACAATATCCCACCCCTCTGCTGCTACTACAGTTTTCACTTACTCAGCTGTATACTAGCCATGTCCCTCCCAGATACACTCACAGTCCTATTTTGTAACAATCTGGAAAAGAAAGAAGAGTGAGGACAGCAAAGGCTATTCTAATTTCTAATGTGGCTCCGCATATAAGCACTTACATGGGGCAAAAACTATACATACCCAGTAGGAACAAGCCACGTGTGGCCCCAGACCTCCCTAACTAAGCACAAAACAGCTACTGCCCTGAGCTCAAAAAGTTTGAGTTTGAGATTCTTGTTTCTTAGCAAATGCTTTTGAATATTGCAGAAGAGTATTGTAATTATTGTAGTAGCTGTAGGTGGAGAAAGAAGCACTCGAAGCGGATCAAAATGGTAACTACGTTATAGCAGACGTGTGCTACAAACACCTGCAAGCGCTACTTGGTTGACTTCTCTCGCAACCCACTCTTAACTAGCTTTTGTGGGAGAATGGGGACATTAGTTTTACCGGTTAAGTTGGTTTTCTATCAAGAGAACTGAGTGCCTGACCTGACACAAGGAAGCACGCAGGGGAGAGCGAAGTACAGCTATCCCTTTTCAGTGGCAGCAAGCTGTTAGGCGGACCTAAGCCACAGCGTGCAACGTCACCTCAGTGTTTGGGAGATAAATAATCCAGCCCTCCAAACCCCAGCTGGTCTTCCTGGCCTTTCTCTCTTCCCCCACCTCCTCCCACACAGGACCTGTTCTGGTTTTCCACTTGCTGGCAGTAAGAGCACATTCATATATGTGGATAGATTTAATCTAATGGCATTATAAATGTAACAAGAATAAAGTTTTATAATAAGAAACGTTATTGTAATGCTTGTGTTTACAGTTTGGATATTGCATGGCATTCAGCTGGATTTCTTCTTTGCATGTTTATTGCTTAAATCACCTAATTGTCATGTTTTACTTTAAATTGCTGAGTACAGAGAAGTTTTTTTGTTGTTGTTATAACCTCATTTCACAAAGGGTTTGGGTTTTTTTATAAGACTTTTGTCACTTGCATTGCTTGTTATGAGTCTTTCAGGGTCTGCCAATTTAACATTTAATTTGTATCAATTATGGTTGAACCTATAAAATAACAGTTAAAATATGTTCATTAAAAATAAAGAGAAAATCACAGATGTGGTCAACAGCAGGAACTTATTTGAGTCACCAAAGACATGTCTGGAAGCCTGAGGGTGGGGAGGCAGAAGTGGCTAGAGAGCCACCAAACAAAGCACAGAAACGACGGGAGGCGTACAAGAATGAGACGTCCCTTTTAGGGGAGCTGCTCCACTTGAAGAACCCCTGCAACAAACTTTCTAAGGTTATTGAACATAAAATAACATGCATGCTCCAAAGGAAAGAGAGATTAGGACTGGTTCTTTCCTACTAGCTGGCCGGCAGGACTCGGTACTGCTGCCCACCTTCCAGCTGGAGGCTTGCAGAAATCCTGTGGAGCTCCACAATACGCTCTGACCAGTGAGTGGTTAAAAGACCACTCCCTGGGCTTTGTGTTTTACCACCAGCAGCATTTTCCTTCCCAATAAAACAACCACCTGACAGGTCTGATTCGGACTCAGATGCTCTTGCATCTCCCCTCCTTGCCTCGAGCCATTCTTCCTTTCTTCCCTCAGTTTCCAGGGTTTGGTTTCTCCATGCCAGGGGCCTGGACCTGACTCCCTCAGCAGGAGCACACACCGATGTGAGAAAAGCCATGCAACAAAGTGTTGCTCATGAAGGAAATTGAAATTCTGTCAAATTGATTTCTTCAGTATGTACTGGTCTGTTTCTAATGACAGTGCCTTGACTCTTTATTACTGATGTAAGTAATTGAGCTGGATGCCATGTCATTTTTTAAATATTTTTTTTTTAATTGAACAAAATTAAAATCTTTCCAGGACATGTGTTTGCAATTTTCAAGAGTCCTGTTCTAACGGTGTTCTGGTTTATTTTACTTTCACACAGACATGAGTTCCTCCCAAGCTGTCTATTTCTCTGAATAAAGGCAGGAGGCTACGTGTTTTCTTATCCACGACAGGCCTTTGCCACTGAGATAACCAGCCTCTTACCGTGAATGTATTATTATATATATATAATATTATATTTTTAGGAAAACATAACGGTGGAGCAGGACCGAAAGAGCCGAGCGGACCCAACGGCGAGAGGAGGCGGCAGAGGAGGGCAGTCCTGCCCACGGAGGTGCGATGGGAGGCTGGGGAAGGCAGCGAGCTGTTGCTCCCTGTACCAGCCGCGGGGTTTCCCAGCGGCGGGGTGGGATAGCGTGGGGACAGGGGAGGTGGCTGTGTCTGCCGGGGCACCGGGGCCGGCTGTCCCCGCGGCCTGAGCCGGGCGCCGTGGGCGCGGAGATGCTGCCGGGAGCCGCGATGCCGCTAGATGTCCCTTGTCACCCGAGGGAGGTAGGCGGCTCGTCCCCATCCCTGGGCTGCGGGTATACACGATGCGGTGTTATAAAGAAGCCGGTGTTTAAAGCGTTAAATACGGAGAGAAGTTGTGGCTGCCTTAAGAAAAAAGTCTTGTATTAGCCTGAGAGGTAAGGTTGTAGGTAGCAAGGAGAAAGTTGCTTCTTCAGCCTCTTGTCACTTAATTTCCCAGCGAAAGATACTCCGTCACCGTAGGGAGGTGTTTGTTCTGAAGGGATATTTCCACCAGGGCCAATCAATATTTCCTGGTGAAAAGAAGCCGCACTAGGAAATGCCGGTTTGGTGAGTCTACCACCATGGCTTTGGCTGACTTTTGGAAACTCTGACACAGGCTTCCATGGTGTGAGGTGGGGTCCTGGCCATCTGCATCAGTAGAGCTGGTGGGGAGGGGGGGCAAGTACCTGTGGGCTTTCCTTGCAGCCTTCTTAGTGATTTTGCCATTTTAGGCATGTTTATATTGAAAAAGGCCAGAAAAAGAGGGCACTTCTGTGAAGAGCTGCTGGACCCGAAGCACCCTCTACTAGCTGCAGGGAGAAGAATACGTATCGGAGGAAAGAAATTGGTCTCAATCTGGGTCAGACAGAGCCAAAGAAATAATAAATAAAACCTTTCCTCCTCTTTGCAGGCTGCTGGGGGGCAGGAGGTCACCTGCTTCGTGTGAGCTCAGGGAGCTGGAGTTGGCCATTGGACACCCAGCAGGGACCTAGCCCTGTGGGGACAGCAGAAGCAATATGTCAGGCTCCTCGGGGTGGTCCCCAGGGCCACCTCTCCCCTTCCCTGTGGATCACCCCAGGCTCAGCCCCTCCATCTCACTAGTGCAGTCGCAGCCCCAAAGGCTCAGTGTGCGCCTACAGAGAGGGTGAAGGGCTGGTGGGAGAGGGAGCAGCCTCTGAGGGAGGTGGGCTGGTGTAGGCATGTGGCGTGGAGCAGGCAGAGGCAAGGGCAAGGGTCTGCCAGCTCTTGGAGGCAGTGCCTAAGAGGAACACAGGGAAACCTCCCAAAACCTCTCCTTATGCTTCCCAGCCCCTGTGTCACCCAGCACACACAGCTCCATGTGGAGCCCACGTGGCTTGGCCACACGGTTTGTGTTTGCCATTTGGCTTGACTCTCCCTCCAGCCAGCTGTGCTGGTTCTGCTGTGCCAGGAGTGCTCTTGCCCCTCCAGACCAGTTTGGCAGCTGGGCTAGGAGGGCAGCCTCCGGCAACGGGAGTGTGCCCACCTCTCCTGCAGTCCTTCAAGAGTTAATTCCTCCCTGTGTCCTAGACGTGTTGCCATGTTTTCACTGGACTGGAAGCTGTGTTTCCATATGTCCCTAGCTCCCATGGCTGGCACCTCGGTGTGGACATCTGTGCTGCTCGGCATGCCTGTGCCCTTGCAAAGACTCACCTGAACTTGTGTTGGGCAACTCCTCCTGCTCCCGGTCCCCTGCGGCGTCCCACGCACCTTCTGCACATACCCCTGCTGCATGCACAGTGGGGTGTGTGTGCCCCTAAACTGCCCCGAAAGCAACTACGCCAGCTTATCTGCCCAGATGATACCTAGTATGTTATAAACATTTCTCAAATATAAGTAATAACTGACTGACCATAATCTGTTTTTTAGGATGTGCTGCTGCGGTGGTGGTTGCATGAACCGAGCTGTTGTGCATTCAGAGTCACATCTGCCCGCCTGAATGACACAAATGAAGCATTTGCTGATTTCCACTTCATTTAAACTTGTGGGAGCCTGTAGTGCTCGTCCTCCTCATGCACCAAGGTATCCACGTGTGCCGCTTGCCAGTCGGGGACTTTCTCACCAAGTAACGTCTGAGAAATCTCTTGATAACAAAGGGACTACACACAGATTATTGTGATCATAATTTGGCCAACATAGCCTTTATTACTAATGGTGATGCTGGAAATGGAAAACCCAGCTTGATTCTCAGATCCCTGCTGGAAAGTAATAAAATAAAGAGGAACAAAATCTGTGAGTGCATTTGCTACCAAACCTTCGAAAAACACAAAAGTGGAACCCTGCCAATGCTATTGCTGGCAATTTTTCAGAGCGGAGCCTCACTCCAAGGTAGGATTAGAAGTGGAAGTGCATTTTGTGTCTCTGACATTAGTATCATGTTGTGTACAAATGGCAGGTTTACAGTCATTTGACATTTGTTGGTTTGTATTATAATTATTGTGTGTTGCTCTTACACCTTCAGAGTATTTTTGAATATCTTCTTATAAAAGAATAATTAGAAAATAACTTCAGCTATTGTAAAAAAAAAAAAAAAGTCTATTTTGCTAATGCAAAAAACTGACAAAAGAACCACTTCAGTGGAAGTGCTCTTGTAAAAACGGAGCGGTGTTGTTGTTTTTCTTTGTTGAGAACATCGGTGAAGGGAGGCTGGCTTTTACATAGTCTCTTTTGTTCAACCCCAGGCAATGGCAGAACTCGCAGCTAAATTCTGGTGGCAGAAACTCCTCCTCTGGTGGTGGTTAAGAATGATATAATACCATGTATAATCATAACGACAACAAAAAATCCCTAACCCATAGCTTGGATTTTGAATACCAGAATGAGCTTTCAGTACTAAGAAATGAGCCTGCAGTACTAAGAACACAGAAAAAGCTATTAAAATTTTTTAAACATAAAAAGAGCCACTTGATAAAATGAGTAGCAAATAAAAGAGGAATGTAAATGTAATTTTAAATTATTTATTTCACTCCCTCTCTTTTTTCATGTTAATATATCCTTGGTTCCTAGTTCACAGCCACGCACTAATTATAAATGTAAGAAAACCTAACTTTTTACTGCGCTAATTAAACTGTATGTCACATAGACATTTGGGGAGAATTTCCCATGCTTTCCAGTGTGAATGGAAGGAAAGAGCAGCGGTGCTCACTTTAAACTGGATTTTTTTCTAGTACCTTGCAGAAAGGCTTCATTGTATTTTGATTAATCCATGCTTGGTCCACCTCGGATGTTTCCATGGAAACAAAATTTTTTTCCTTGATGGCAACTGTTAGGCTCGGGAAGGCTCCTCGCTGCACAAAACCACTCCAGCTCCTAAAGAACTACTTGTTGGAAATTTAATGTGCATAAACAAAACTCCCAAATTCCTCCTTAGTATTATTGTTGTCAATGCTAATAGAGAACTGTTTTCTTAATGATACACAGTGGTGCCTTTTCACTCCACAAGAAAACAGAATAACAGTAGTATTCTTTCCTCTGCAAGAGAACACTTTTCCTGGTCCAGAAAAAATTAGCCTGCAAACCTTCCAAAATTAAATCTTAAGAGTTCTGATGCGTGAATATTATTTAGTTCTGGATCCAAAGAATTTGGCTTAATGACTATTAAAATGTAATTAATCTTGTTTTGCAGATTGGCAATAATTTGAACAAATTATTCTTGTGTGCCACAATTTGGGTTATGAAGTTTGGGGGTTTTGGGGGTTGGCTTTGGGCGTTTTTTCCCCCCAAAGAAAAAAATACTCAATGTATGCTACTGTGATTATTTGGAATAGGTTTTGAAAATCAACCAACAGAGGGAGCATTTGTGTGGTATTATTAATTTAACCAAGTGGGTGGAAACACGACCATTATTTCTCCCAGTATTTTTGGACAGCATATTTGTTGTGTGAAATGATTAGAATTCTTGACCATTCATAAAAATAGAAGATTTTTTGGTTTGGAGTGTTTCAGTTTTTAAAAAATCCAGTTTTAACTTTTGCTGACAGCACAAGTAGCTATTTTAAATTGATTGTCAGGTTTATTGTTTGGAAAACTAGAAGTTTTAGACCACAGAGTATTCGTTATTTTGGTTAAAAAGTAATTATTGGTTAAAAATACATTGAGGAAAATAGGTCAAACACCTCTAATTTATATTTGCCTTTTATTACAGTGACATCTAGGAGTGCCACCCAGACTTCAAGGTGCCATCGTACAAGAGTCCATAAAAATACAGAATGTAAATATTTTTATTGCAATAATGTCCTGACAGTAGTGGTTGTATAAGTCAGGGCAGAGAGAGAAAAAAACCCTATTGATTTGTTCATCTTTTTTTTTGTTGTTTCAGTTTTGTTCATCATGCCAGGGAATCTGCCAAATGGAAAAAGGAAAATCACTTTGAGAGCAAAACACGGTTTTCAAACTTCTTCCAAGGACATACTGAAAAAAGAAGTTATGTATCAAGCTAGAGAGAGAAAAGCAGAAGCCTCAGTATTTCCTGGTACCTCTTTTATGTGTTCACTATTAGAATCTGTTTAATAATAATACTTTTTTGCACCCTGTGCTCTACCGTAATCTTTCCTCTTAAGCTTTTGGGGCACTATTACTTTTAGCTACTATGACTGCACTTTATAATACTTCTCTATTGTCAGCACAAGGTGTGAAGTGACCACTGCTCTTCACAATGTCTCAGCAGATCAGAGTCAGGTATCCGACTGAACGACACAGCAGGCTGTGCGACACCTTAGAACGAGACAGAAAAGTTAAATAACTGGGGACACCAGGGTCTGGCTGCAACTACTTGAGTGGAACTTGATTGAGGGTTCAGGGCTAAACATCCCTCTTGGCTGGGAAATGTGACAATGCCTGAAGCAGTCACGTAGTCAGGATCTGGTGGTGATGTGCCACAAGCTTGACTTTGGAGAACTGTGCTGCCCAAAGCCTGGGGTTTCTTTGTAGACAATATTTCTCCTTCATAGGTGGGGCTGCTTTGATGAATGCTCGTTTTGAACCTCACAAGAATCATGTGGTAGATACTTGGAGTTGGTAAGATCTTCTAGTTAGTAAGATATTTTTTTCCTTGATATTGCTTTCCCTGCTGATTAAATTGGGATGTAACTATTTGTTTTGTCATTTGTCCTACCCCCTAGAATGAACTACCCCAGGGACCTGCAGTGCCTCAGGCTGTTGGGGACAGGAAGACACAAAACGATATTACTAGCATTAACACCATCTTAAAATTAAGTGGGGAGCGGTACAGTCTGCAGCACTGCCATGTGCGGCAGAGGGAGAACCCTATTTATATGCCAGCAGGCTATTCTTGGTGTGCTAACACTGGGAGTGAGCAGCTGTGAGAAAAACAGAGAATAAGTGATAGTACACTCTGAAATGGAAATCATAGCAAAGCACCATATGTGTTGACTAAGTAGTACCGCCAGTGCCCTCGTTTCAGTGCTCTGAAGAGATAGCTTCCAACTTGCTTGATGAATTTTCACAAAACTGCTATGCCACACAGCAATCTCCAGAAGTCTCTGGAAATGCAGCCGTTCTGACCCGTACACATCACGTGGGACAGCACCAGTCAGCAAAACTCAGTCCTGAATGCTGCTGGAAGACCAGGCAAGACCTGAAATATTTGCCTTCCTCATTGCAGACCTCATTAACAAATGTTCATATTGTCCCCTGGGAATGCAGTTGCCTCATCATGAGGTTGTTATGGGAGCACCATGCAGATGGACTCCTGCTTGCAGGACTCGTGCATTGCAATGTTTACCTTCACCTCTTAAAGCTGTAAAACAAATATGAGAACAGAATATGTATTCCCTTGATGAGGCTGCTTTTCCACAGGGTTTGGTTATTTATTTTCCTACCATGACGCTGGTTATTATCAATAGTTTCCTTTCAGTTTTGTTCTTGGGCTTTTTAAAGATTTGAGATGCTCCTGTGAGTCCATGTCCGTCTGTGCAATGGATTAATTCCTGCAGAGCTGTGGACGCAGCAGTAACGCCATTGCAGCATGTCTATATAGCCGAGGGCAAGCCAGGACTTGCATTAGTGGGAACTTGGGGTGGACTTCCTAAAACTTTTGAATGAAGCAGGCTCCATTTACACCTGTAAATAGAAGCCAGACTATTAAAAGCAGTTAGGGCTCTGTTATTGCCTCATCTCTCAAACTGCTCTGCACTTAACATGTCAAAGCCTTGAAAAATCCAGTGATTCTTGAACACTGGCTCCATCACAGGTGCTAAGCCCTTCTCAGTGTGGCAGCTCCAGGCGCTGGCTCAGAGGCGCTTACCGCAGTCCTGGATGCAGCTGCAGCCATGCGGCCATCCCGGCATGGCCTCCCACTTTGCCTGGCCTGCATCTCTCTTCCTTCCTTCCCCCTGCAAATCCTGCTGGAAATCACTCCTCAGACCAGCCATTGCTCCCAATGTGTCTAAAGGCTCCATCCTTTCTGCGTGTGCATTGCTCTGATGGCATGCCTGGTGGTGTCTCAAAAGTGCCACCATGCTTTCTGTTGTTTCCCATTGGGGAAACAGGCTGTTCCCTGCCAAAAAAGCCTGGGAGCAGGTGGATGTGCCCACTACCTGTGTGCTCAGGACCCTGGAGTGACGTAGGCCAGAAGGTTTTTGAGAACCTTAGTGTTCCCCATCTTCCATCTCCATTAATTTTCATTTTCTAGCTCAGGTTCATGTACTTGTGCATAACAGCAAATTGTGCATCTAATATCAGAGGTTTTTCCAGTAACTCTAGTATTTCATTAACCCTGGCAGTTTCATTGTTCATTAGCTTCTCAAAAAATGTGTGCATTTGTCTGGTGGGGAACACCAGGTAAATGCCAGAGGAACTCATCTTGCCAATTTATTCTTCTGGATTATTTGAAAGAAAAATCAAACAATTTTGTGGTTTGGTTGCAGAATAAGGTGCGGGTCAGAAGCAAGTAAGTTCTATTTTCAAAACTGAGATGTCTAAAGACGTCTAACCACGTGTGTCTCACTGAAAATTCCTAGCATGCAGGTACATAGTGAAATTTCTAATGAATTTGAGGATCTAACGGTGCTGTGAGCAACCCAAGAGATTTCCAATTCTATAATCAGTTTAGGCATCCAGCTCCCACTGATTGTCGAGGTTGTGTGTCTTACCATGGCTGTTTAAAGGTCATGCTTAAAGGTTAAACACAAGAGGTTTCTCGCTGGCGTTGATGAATAGGAGTAATTGGCCGTCATGACGCAGCAGCAGCTGTGCACAGGAAGATTGTCAGTGGGAAGGTGCCCTGGATGAAGTTAAGCGCAGGGTTTGAGGCCACAATTTTGGAAGACTCTGCAGCCACTGCTTTCATCTTAATTGGCTTCTTATTTGGGATTGTAGTCTTCCAGCTGGTAAACTCACAGATCGTGGAAATCCAAGGTGAAAACTAGGGCACTGAAACAAGCTCCTGAGCAAGATTCCTCTCGTGACTCGGATTCCTCTCACCTCGCTGTAGGCGAAGAGCACTGATGCAAGAACAGCGATTCCCATGAAGAACCACAGTTCAGAGAGCAAAATTATAGGCAAATGCACATAGTTGTGTGGTTAATCATGAGCGTGCTGAGCGTGTTCTGAAAATGTTGCATAACGTAATATTACTAGCTTCTGTGCTGCAAACTCCTCAGGGAAATTACTGTTGTATGAATGTACATGTTAGCCATATGGCCATGGTATCTAATGTTCTGTTCAGGAAAAAATAGGTCGGTCGATAAATTGACCTACAGGTCATCAAATTATTCAGAACTGTATTTGCTGAACTTTAAAGCATAGTTATTTCAGGGCCCGTAATGAGATTTGCAGGTTCTCACTGAAGGAAACAAGCTTCATGACTTTTTTTCTTTTTGACACAGTTGAAATATTCTATCCTGGCACCTTCAAAAGCAGGTAATGGTTTTACATACCTCCAACTCAAGAACCCTAAGGAGTCATTCATTTTTCTAAGCATCCATCCTTTGAAAATTGGTTGCTTAAAAGTGCTGTGTGCTGAGTGCCCAAAATGGCTTCGAATCAGAATAACTGAGGCCAGAAGCTACGTCTGGAATCATCATTCTTCAAAAGCTGTTGCTATGCTAGGGGAAGGAAAATAGCTTAGAGACCTCTTGGTGGTGGTACTTGAAAACACAGTGTGTATGAAGAAAAGAGAAATTACAACCTTTTTTTTTTTAAAAAAAAAGGAAATTCTAAACAGAAATTGCCAAGTAGTCTTTGATCTGCTTCATTCCAAGCTTTCTTAAGAGTTGTCCTATTCCATATTCAGACTTTTTGACCTTGTTTTGCCAAGTGGGTTTATGCATAAGTTCAGACACCTGGCAAGGTTACAGAAGTTCATAGTTCCAGACCCTTGTTGCGTATCCCTTAGCCATCTTGCACTCAGTTACTTCTGCAGAGTTTCTCATGCACTGTGACCCGTGGCTGTGTGCTTAAGGTCTTTCATACCCTCAAGAACAACCCGTGGAAATGCCCAGTGGGCACTAATGGGCCTTAACGACCCTGATCAGCCAGCCCCACCCGGAGCCTCCAACCACACCATGGCCTGGGGGACATTTCAGCTCAGCCTGGGGCTGCTAGTTCTTTCCTGAGCTCTGCTGTAGGGTGGTGGTCTCTAGTCCCCTCTCCTAGGTGGCTCTTGTCCTGGCTCATCCCTTGCTGAGCTGTAGATTGTCAACGGACACCATTACTAGCCCACCATGTTCAGCACTGTAGATCTGTGTCCCTTGGCGAGGGCCTGGATGGTGGGGGGTGACCTTTGGCTCCTGCTTAATCCCCTTTGTGAGGCTTCTATGCAGGTCTCTCTCTGGCACTAAGAGGCTGGTTTCCAATCCGGTTGCCTCTAGGATGGTGATGTGGCTGTTGCTCCCTGCTTTTACTTAGCATGTAGGTCAGTAGCTATTTTTATACCTTGCACCTGAAAATTTTTTAAGGCAATATTGACTGCTCTAACCTCCAACATATATTGTTCTTATCCTCATTTTTGTTTATTGTAACGTGTACATTTTACTATATTTTGTGTTTCAGTGGCATTTGCTGCTTCCATTGTTGACAAGAAAATTTTCATCCAGCTGTGCCTAAATAAATTTCCTTGGATGTTAAGTACAGAGCTCTGTACCATCTGAAATACCTTAAACAGAGGGTCTTAATTCATTTTAAGCAAAGCTTATTTAATCTTTTGCAGCCCTAAAACTTCAGACTTCAAAACCAAATTCTATGTTTAACTTTAGTTTCAAAAATCTTCTGTAATCAGAAGTTTAACTCAAATTCCAGGTTTTATTTTGTTTCTCATTTAGCTGGAAAATGTTATTGGGTGCCTATAATGTGTGTCTTTGATCCCAGGACAGTCACAAGCCACATGAAAGCTAATAGGCTTTCATGCCAAACATTCCTGTTTACACTTAACAAAAAAGCCCCCAAACAATAACTTTTTTTTTTTTATAGAAAGCAGCAACAATTAAAGGAGGGATTGCTAGAGGCTCTTGGCAGGACCAAGCAAAGCTACATGGCCTACATAACTTCCTTGACTAAAGGCGCAATGGTTAGGATGATGGGTTTGCAGGCTCAAGGTATGTCCGCACAGTATTCTGGAAACCTGGGCTTGTTCAGCTCTCCCTGCCAGCCAGCCAGGAGGCAGCCAGCCAGCTCTGGTGTGAAATTGCTGTAGCCTGTTGGATGTGGTACGTACTGGAGATGCTAAGCGCTGTCTCTTGACTGAGTTCATATGTGACCTGGGGGCTGCATGCTGGCATGGTGCTGGTTTGGAGTAGGCTCAGAGCAGCCCCAGGGGAGCGGCAGCATGGCTGCTGGCGGTGGCCTTCTCAGGTCTTGACTAGTGAACTTAAACCCTCTTTTTGCATGGTATTTTGTTTCTGTAAGATAACGAAAAGCTTTCTGTGGGGGAAAATCAATCGACTATGGAGATCTGTCTGGCTTCCTGACAAAAATTGCAAGTCCGCTTCATGGTTGCCCCTCCATATCTTGTGGGGTGGTTGTGTCTGAGCGCTTCCAAGCCATGTAGGGCGTGTGTTTCACAGCTGTCCTATGAACTAGAGCTGACTTGCAGATCATCTGTGTATGGCTCAGCCTTGTCCTGCAATGTACTTAGCAACCCCTGAGACGATGTGTGTGGTAGGCCTTGTGTCGGCATTGTGAGGGAAAGGGATGTGCTGAGGGCTGATGGGGCTCTCTCATGGGTGGTGAGAGAAGAGCATACCCAAAAGCCTGCTTACTGTTAGGTTTTGGGAGAGACTGGGTTGTACTTAAGAACTGTGCAGAAACTTCAGCTGCTAACATTGAAAAAAGTGTGATTGCATGTGAATGGTGGTGTTTCGAGGGCATATTGTTTTCCCCCTGCCTTTGTGGCTCATCACAGGTTTGGCAAGAGACAGACTTCCCAGCTGAAGGCTATTTTCCAATCTAACTTTTGGTATCTTCTCCAAGGCCTAGGAGCCCTAGGGCAATTCACATTAAAGGTCACTACAGTTTTATTCAATGTGAATTTATCTTTATGGCCCTGCTCTCTGGAACTGCTGAAATTACAGCTCGAAGAGGAAAAAAGCATGGCAAATTCTCTCCAAATCTCTGATCCTTACATTCAGTATCTACCATCCTTGCTCATATGTGACAAGAAGTGGTTTTCTTTTCAGCACAAAGGGAGCCCTTTGTTCATGAAGCAGTTTCCGTAAGAGCTGAAAATGCTGGGGTTTTTTTCCAAGTGAAAAAAAGTTCCTTGCATTTCTTATATTAGCTATATACTCTTACTGGCATCAAGAGAACATCGCTGAGCTATTAAAACATCTGTGATCAGAGCCTGGGCATAGCGTGGCTGGCATTGAGCTTGGTGACAGCAGCATCAGTGCAAGCAGCCCTGTTGCTCCACCTGTGTTCTGCCCCTTGTCCCCGGCCAGTGCAGGGCATGGGGTGGAAGAAAAGCACTGGTGCTGCTGAGGAACGGTGTGTGCAGGGGGAATCAGCATGTTGGGAACTGCTGGAGCTGATATTGCCACTGAAAAGGAAATTAATGGTCAAGCTACAGCCTTAACCCACTGCATGCAAAGCGGGCTTAGCTTTGGTGGTGCAGAGGTCAGAACCATTTATGTTACAACATCAAAACAGGGCTAATGCTTTCTCCTGTTAACGCAAAGAGATACAGAAATGCTCCCGCTACTGAAGGCTGGGTGAATTATTATGCTGGCTGAAGAAGGGGTTTGTACTGAAATTCTAGCGGTAAGTCACTGGGAAAATGAGTTTAGTTTCGTCCTAGACCTATTTATTTTCACCACACTTGGACCAAATCACTTTTGGGGACACTTAAGAATATTTGTGTTCTATAAAATGGCACAAGTAATAGATTTATGAAGGTATAATACACTGCTTTGAGGCTTCTGGTGACTCACAGGCCTTATGCCTGTCTTCTACATAAAACATTCATAAGATAAAATCTGTGTAATTCACTTCCCACGTCTTGCCAATAGTGTGAAACCACAGTCATCCAAAATGCAAAATATTTGTTATGGCATGCAAAATTTCCACTTTGTCCTGTGATTTAGATCTTAGTTCATTCGGACTATAATTATTATCCATCACTCTGAGTTATTGCTTGTTAATGATGCGTTTGTTTCTTTGATTAAAGGGTTTAATGTCAATGTATGTTCTAGTTACAGTTTATCTCAGACTTCTTAATCACCGTAACAGCCACCACAATGCCTGATCAAGTAAATCCCATTTTGAGCTGCTTTTTCCCTGAGGGAATGCATTTTCAATTAAATTGTGCTTTTAAAATGTTGGAGTATATTAATGTGGCTTATCATTCTCTCCAGGACAAAATCGCTTCCAGCAGCCCTTAGATAACCAGTTCAGCATCTCTTCTTCCTTCAGCCTAGCGCAAGGTTCTCAACACCAGTTTGTTCTTGATAATGTCACTGGACATGAGGCTAAAGGCAGGCAAGTCGGGTATTTGTTGGTGTAGTGTGCGAGTCTCCCAAAACAAAGGTTCTGTAACTTGAAAACAGCTCTCCCATTAATTTTATCATCTCTCTGCACCTCCCAAATTCTGCACTCCCAGATCTGCGCTGGTGCTGCAGGCCTGACCCTCTGGAAAATGTCACGGTAATCTGCTTTTACACTCGAGCTTGTCTACAGGCGAAAATAGGGCTGCTTGAAATCTCCTGCTATCCAGCAATGTGTGTATGTGATCAGCGTCCTCTGCTCTTGCATAACTTTAAGGGGCATTGGCTGGAAATTATTCGGTTTGGGGTTTTTTTCCCCATATTAAGCAGAAGGATACTGCTCTGCACCGCTTTGCTGGGGAAGGTGCTTGGTGGCACTTCTGGGTTCCTTATCGAGCACTTGTAGCAATGCAGGGCTGGCCTCCGTGCCCAGCATGGGGTATAGTCTGGATAGTCAGCAGCTTCACAAGTGGGGTTAAGACAGAGAGAAGTGGTGGTTTTGTAGACGTATCTAAAGCTAATTTAACTTGAAACTTGCTTGGGTATTTGTAGCAGGAAGTTCAGCACAATCTGTAAAACTTACCAAAGGAGACAGGTCAATATCTGGGATGCTAGTGATGGTGTCCCTAGTTCCTGTGGTTAAATGGCTTTCAATGCCTGAGCTTGCTAGGGTAAAAGTAACTCGGACAGGTCAAAGTGAAGTGCAGACAGGGGCACTGAGATCAAGTTTCTTATGTTATATGGTAAAAATTGTTTTCCGTAACTCATTTGCTTTAAATTTGCTTTAAACGTGCTTGTTCCTGGGTTAGCTGTGTGCTCTGGCGTACAAATGCTTCAGATGATTGATAGAAAAAGACAGCATATGTGAAACTGTTACCAGCCACACTTCATCTATAGGTCTTCTCAGTCAGGATATAAGGGTGAAAAGAGAGGTGAAGAAGGCACATGTTCCTCACAACAGGGCATCTGGACCTCAAGTTCCTACCAAAACTGTCCAGCATTTGATAATCCATAATTCAGAAATCAAGTTGTATGTGCATTTAATACATAGCAAAGCACTGGGTAATTTACTTCTTGCTACCTTTTTTCTGCTCTATATAGGAATAATCTTTGCAAGACAGGGTTTAGAAGACTTGTTTCCCACTTCCCTAATTATCAGTGGATGGTGTGGCAGGCAAGAAGGGGTGCAGCTGTGCAGTCCGCTGCTTGGAAGCTGCTTTGTGTGGGGCCAGAGTCTTCTGTACTTTGGAAGAGGGGTAAGAATATCTCTAGTTGCCATTTCCAGGCAGCAAGCTCTTTTCACCATACAGTTTTCCACATCATATGCTGGTGGGTCAGTTATTCAGTGAGCATTAATCTCCAATTATGGATATGAGTGGCCTCTCTTTACTACTTTCACTCGTGTATTTTTTTATACTTTGCTTTTTCATGACGGCGTTGTGCAGGAAAGAACATTTGCGCGTTTCTGTTCTGCCTCCTCAGCACTCGCCACCTCCAGTGTCCTCTCCTCTCCAGATCCCATCCTGCCTCTGCAAAGTTATCTGCACTACAGCTCCTCACTCCTTCCCTGCCACATTCAGTTTTTATTCTTATGACAACCTAAACCTAATTTCAGCTGACCTGGGTTAGGTACCTTTGGTGGGAAGTTAAACTCTTTTTAAAAAAATATTAAATTGTCACTTGCTGTTTGACAAAGGTTCAATAAATCATGTCAGTTTTCCTCTGCCTTTGGTTCAAATAATTCAGCCCTCGCTTACTATCCTCACCCAATAAAATAGTGTGGGGGTTTGAGTTATCCTGGGTGTCTTCCCTCCAAAAGCCACACAGAGGATCGTGAGTCTTTGAAGCACCCTGGCAGTTGGGAGCACCATTCCTAAATGGCATCTCCAGTGACAGCCCAGGAGCAGCCTGCTTCCCTGGGGTCGTTCAGGGGTGTTCTCTCAGCTCTTCCCCGAAATTTTACAATGCACCCTTCTTTAGGCTAGACTTTGAGGTTGCGGTTATCATGGTTTATGTCTGCCCAGCTACAGGAGGAGTGCTGCAGTGCTCTCCTGCTGTGCCTGTATGTGTCCCCTCTTCCTTCACCTCTCTGGGAGGGGACCCAGCCCTCGCACTGGAGCTGTCCCACTTCCTTACTACCAGTCCTGCCGGAGTGAGAGGCCTCGTTGCCATTGGCACCTACATTGTACTCCTCCCTGCCATGGTTACTGCTCTTTCCAAATGGCCGTTTAAAAAAAAAAACAAAACACCACAAAACCTTTCAGCAAATATATATCGCTGATAATGGAAGGATTAAAGCCCCTTGGACTCTATCCAGCTGGTGCTTGCTTACAGCTCAGCCCATTTGTCAGGGTCAGTACATCTACCAGACCGTCTTCCCAACAAGCAACATGTTCCAGTCAATGAACCAAGTGCCAGAAACTTCAGGTATAGCCTGAAATGGCAAATTCTGATTAAGCTTTCTAGAGATATCTAAGTTTGCGCGCTCAGATTAGGTATGAGAACCCTTGCTGAGTGCTGCCTTGTCTGTGGTAATTGCAGTCTCAGTGATACTTCCCAGTTGACAAATGTGGGATTTTTGTTGTTGTTGTTGTTTGTTTGTTCTTGGTTTGATTTGAATTTTTTTAGGGGGTTTTGTTTGTTTTGGGTTGGGCTTTTGGGGCAGTTTTCTTGCATTACACTTTAAATATTGCTATTTATTGATCATAAGGAGACTAGTTCTTTAAGAAAGAAGTTAACAACATTATATTTGTTGTTAGCATTGCACAGTGGCAGCTCTTACCATATGGACAGTAGGGGCTATGCTCACCAGAGCTGTAGAAGTCTGCATAAAATCTGTCTGAATCTTTTCTTCTTCTGGCACTAAAGGCGAGTGTTGCGTGCAGTAGCAGCAAGTCTGGTATTACACCAGCAATGGAAGTACTTTGTGAATATGCAATAGCAAATGGTGTTTGTGTACGATCAGGGATACCCACTAACCAAAAAGCATGAGAGCCACTACTGGAATTTTGTTACAATCAGTAATAATTTTCTTCTTGCTTTTATAGCATGTTGTGCTATAAGGCACATGCAGGGCATTAGAGGTGTATTTGAAACAGTATCACGGTTCTCTTTTTTTTCTCTTCCTCCAAGTCTTCATTACTCACCATCAATTTTTTATCACTGATCTGTAGGAGAGGTTTCTACTTTTCCACAGTTCTGTAGATAGAAGTCAGTTATTAATTTATATGTATTTGTTGATCTGGCAGGAATGGACATGGTTACATTTCACAATTGTCAGGGCTGCTGCGGTTGGTGATGGTCAATTCATCTGCCAATTGTTCAAGTTCCCTTTGGCATTCCTTTTCCAGGTGTGTCTCTAGTACATTGGATTCGCATTTCAGGTTCAGCTCTAAATTCTTGCTTTGTGTTTTGCAGAAGGTCAGACTGGATTAAAAAGTTTCTATGGCTGCTAATAGCTGAGCTCTTCTGCAGAGCTGATAATGGCATTCATTGCCCTCAATTTTACATTTAGGACAATCCAAGGTAGAATCTGACTTCCTGAGATTTCTGAAAGATCTAGTAAAAGCTCCCTTGTTTGTCCAGCTTGGGAAAGATTTGCTGATAATTTCATTGCCTTTGCTGAAGCTTCACACCTTTCAGCTATTCTTTACCTGTATAAGTTTTTGTAGCAATACAGGCCAAAACCTTGAACAAGCCAATTGCTGTTCTGCACAAATCAATTCCAAGGCAACCAGTTCCTTTGTCAACATCAGTAAATCTTGTCTGGGTTTACCTTCCAACTTCTCGGATATACTGCAAGATATATTATTGCTGAACCTATTGCTAGGTGTTCCTAAATCCGGTTGTCTGATAGGGAAGAGGATGCCACCGCTCCATGTCCACTGGTCCAACTAGCTGTGGGGCTGAGCATGTATTCCCAATAGGTGTGTACACAAACACATGTACACAATGCACTAATACATGTACACATAGCAAGTCCCACAGATGACATCAGACAGAAACACTCATTGCTCATGCAAACGCAAACAGCACCAACAACCTCATCCTATTCCCATTTCTAGCTGATCAGGATGAAGGTCTGTTAGTGGGAAATACATACAAATACTCAATGTGGAGCCATCCAGATGATGGCCTTAGACACTCATTCTGCCCTGTAAAAGGCCCTTGGGTCATATCATTTTCATCTGCCTCATGCATGGAAACATATATACTATCACACACACGTGCATACGTGCAAATGCGTCGCTCAGTTCACCCAATGGTCTCTCCAGCATTTGGTCCAGATCTCCTGGTCCCTCTGGTAGCTGGCTCCTCTGTGTCTCAGAAGCACATACGCGCGCACCCTGGCTTCCAGGCCACTTACCTGCCTCACTGGCTGTCCGGCCTGATACTTCCTGGTGATTGCACATTGACATGTGCACCCTCGCTTGGTGCAACTATGCTGAAGACAAGTGTACTGGCCAGCCCTGCTTACACGTGACTGGCCCTCTTTTTCCTTTTTATTCCTCTATTATACTGAGCATGTTTTTCTCCAAACCATCTTGCTCCCTCCCTTCTCCCACCTACAGTTCGTCTGTCAAATATCCCATTATAAGTCCTGTGCAACCCCTAAATGCTCTTCCCCTGTGTCCCATAACGACTCTCGCGCTGCCATAGGTGTCCTCCTGGCCCCTGGGGCAGAGGCTCCCTTGGAGCTGGGGAGGTCCTAGGGCTGGGGCTCCTCTCTCTGTTATCAGGTTATTGAGGTTTCCTCTGTGCTCCTTTCAGTTGGTGGAAATGAGCCTTTTATCGCATAGCCTAACACCTCACACAGCTCAAAGGCTTCATTGGTGGTTGTGACTGGTTGGGAGGCATCGCTGGAGGCACTGACTTGTGCAGTGACTTCATAGTGATTAGTGTGCTCCTGATGACAGCAGTCTCTGAATTCACCCTAACTGTATTTTTCTGTTGTAAACCAACTTTAGATTATTTGAGAAGCTGTTTCCTTGACTGGGTGTTTGGTTAGCTCAAAGCAGAGGGATTTGCCTGTGGGACCGCAAACTTTGTTACGTAATGTAGTCTCAGTCTTGGTTTGCTGTCATGAGTGGTTGTCTGTGGATAATGAAAAAAACTTGCTGAAAAATAACATACACATATGGGTAAGTGTGGTTTTTGTCTGTTACAATTTTTAAATGTTGAATAATGCATTTTCCCTTTCTGTTGCTTGAGGCTTGTGGCTGAAGTGCTGCACCTTACACTTACTCATCTAATTAGCAAACATAACAGAAAAGTTCGGTAGTAATTAGGTAAGTAAAGAAGCAGTTGTTCAGTAAGGGTTGCAAATAAAGCCAGACTAGATACTTTGCATGATTTCACACCCTGCTCCCGTGCCTGGAGAAGCAGCCTGCAGGAAAAGTTTCCCGTCCTCTGAGAATGGGTCAGCCATCTGGTAGAGCCACAGTCCCTTTACTGGCAAAACCAGAGGTTTTGCTGTCTGTCTTCTTCACCACAACATTTTATACCACCCTGCAGCATGTGGCATCTTTCACTTACCCAGCATTTCATGAGTCCTGTGGATTTTTTTTAGGTACTTGGTTTAGTTCCAGCAAAAGATGTATTCTGCATCGTAATGTAACATCCTTAGCACACCTGGAGCCTGGTGACTTCTTAGAAATTTCTCTCTTGGCCTTTGTCAGGGTCACTGCTGTCCTATTCTTTCAAAATGGTGGCATCAAAAGTGGGGTTTTTTTGCATATGGTGCAGAGTTTCTGATGGTATTGATCTGTGACATTTTCTCCTTATCCAGATTTTGGCAACAACCAGCACTCAACCGAGGCTACAGGTCTGAGCTTGTAGATGGAGAATATTCCTTCAATTTATGTGCCTGGGCGACACTAGACTGGCACCAGGATTTTCTGAAGAGTTGTGAATCATGCTTCTTCCATTATTGTTTGGAAAGGCATTGAACTGCTTGTTCCTCCCTCCATAGCTTCATAGCTATCGTTTATGCTTCAAGTTTGCAATGCGTTTGTACGGTATTCTGAAATAATAGGCTTTACTCAGATCAGAGAAATGCTAGCAGGTATGCAAGCCAAACTGATATTGTGGGGTTTGGTTTTTATTTTTATTTCAATGACCATCTGAGAAAAGCAGCTCTACCAAATCATACCAATAAATCTCTCTGCCTTAATTTTTTCACTTTAGAGCATGCTACCATGGACTAAATGCAAAAATATCCTAGGTGCTGTGTGAAGGATGAAAATTTTTCTGGTATTTTGTATTTTCAAAACCTCTCAAAACTTTTAGCAGTAGGCATGAGAAGCATGATTGAGGATTTGGCCTTCTTGGGAAGTAACTAATGTTTAAAATTAGAATACAAAAAGACTGGAGTGGATAATATCTCGGAAAAGATTTCTACAGGATCTGTAACTTCCCATAATTAATTGCTTTAATTTAATCCAATAATTATTAGCTACATTTTGCAGTCTTTTTAAAAAGGCTGAGGAAGGCTCTTCTTTGTGTTACATTTATTAATAATTTCCATTGTCTAGGCTCAGGTTTGAAAAGCCTATGGAAATGCTTTCTAACAGACTAAATAAGACTTCAGTTGGCCTTCTTAGTAAGCTCAGTACACCTGAAACTCTCTCTTTTCATTTAAACTATTTCCCACACTGCTCAGTTTCTGATAATCCAAGAGAAATTGTACGGAATATACAGGAAATAAATCATGAAAAGAGCTGCAAGAGCACTTGAATTTGATACAGAAAAGGCATTTAATGGTGTAGGATGGGTTGCCACACCGCATGCCACAGACACCTTCAACACTTCTAGGTTTGAAAGGTGAGTGTCTACGATCTGTAGCAATCCTGCAGTGGAACCAGACTTCCCTTAGGTAAAGCAGAAACGCTTGCTACATTGGTTACCATGATCCTGGACTTTACAACTTCTAGCTACCAAATAAAGTAGCTTCTGCAATTACTTCCACTAGAAAAATAAACCAGAAGAGTGGAGTCTTTTGGTGAAGATACCTTTGCCTTTTTCATTTATGAAAAAATAATGAATAATGCAGCATGTCTTCATGCTGGAGAAGGTAAAGTCAGTAAGACAGCCCTCCTCCCCCATGCTGTTACACTGACACTCATCCTGTAATTCAGATACAGCAGATGTCTTTGGTAGTGACCTGATATAACCTGATACAACTCCGCGAAGGCGGAGCTGCTGGGGGAGATGGTGGTTGGCCTGTTTCTCCCTTACGTTGACACTTTGCTCCCCTGCAGTATATCCTGCGTCAAACTCGGTTCTTTGCTGACTTTGCTGAAAGACTTTGACGCTCAGTGTAGAATTAATAAAGGGATTTATTTTCTCATATTAACTATGTGCAAAGTGGTGCCCTAGCCCACTGCATGAAGGACCCCGATAAGGGGGTGAGGTGAGTGACCAATCAGGGGCATGTGATCAGGTGCCAAGGCCGCGGTTATACGCGTGGCCTCCTTAGGCAAATCTCCTATTGTTTTATTGTCAGTATGGGGTGTTCCCAGCTGGTGAGAGCCTGTTTAGGCTGGGTCTTCAGGTCATGTCGATTCTGAGGTTGTAAGTTCGTAGTCCCAGGTAGTGTTCGTTCTTCTAAGCAAGTCATATTGCAGTTAGCGCCTTGCCTTTCATATGTGACTCTGAAGACTAATGCAATTCTTGCTCTTTAGCCCCTAAATGGCCATTTCTAATGTTTGTTGCACTGCTTTAATTGCTAACATCTGTCTATACTGTGGAGTAACTGCACTGCTGCTCTTGTTTTCCACTGTGAATCACGCTCAAAGCATCTGCCTTTGGAGACAGTCAGTAGAGGGCCTCCTGTCATGCAGATGAACCTGTCTGCACATGTCTTGGCAGAGTCAAGAACCTGATGTCTTAATTTCTGCTTAAATTTTTTTTAACAAATAAAGGTCATCAAAGGAAGCTGCCAACAAAGAAAGAAAAGAAAACCTGAAAGAAATCATCTATTTCCACAAGGCCGCAAGCTGCTCTGTGAGCACTCAGAGGTTAGCCATGACTTCTGTCAACTTGACCTCAACCTTTCCTGAGGGTCATCATTGTTGTTTGTAGTAGCTCATGTGAGAAATCTCCGTCTTAGTTCAGGCTTGCAGGAGACTTCAGCATCTCTGGTCCCAGGCTGGTGAAAATGTGCTAATAAAATTGGAGAGTGAGGTGAATCTTCTCAGTGGGTAGCCCTCTACATATGAAGACATCAAAATGAGTCAGTAGAGTGCTAAAATTAGCCAATGATTGTATGTGAATATCTTGAAAAGTAGGTCACAATGATGCTCACATACAAAAATGATGGATGCTGCTGATAAGGATCATGGGTAAAGGTTCACAGATAATAAGGCATGAGGAACAAGTGTGCAACAGACAACAGCATTTTATCCAGTAATTCTTGTGCACAGACAAGATGAGTCACGTGTGGGCTTATCTTTAAGCATGTGCTGAAGTATTTTGTTAAAAGAAGACTGGCTTTTTTTCAGTGTTACTGTTTTTACTCTCTCCTCCTTTCCTGGAGCAGATACAGGGAGAGGTAGAAGAAACCTCTTGGTAGTCCTCAATTAATTAGCACAGTTAGAGGAATGAGGAGGAGTGAGGAGCAATGAAGAGAAGTGAAAATTTTGAAGTATACTGTTCAGGTCACAATCTCTCTCACCTCCCTTGTGTTTAGCTTTATTTTGGTGGTGTTTTGTCTAGATTTGTATCTTGCGGAACTGAGATTGTGATTTTGGGGGAAAATGTATTAACAGTGATAAGGTAAAAACAGCAAAGCATTTTGAACAAATCTCCTTTAATTAAACTGTTTTCTTTCTAAAAGATGCTCAATTGAGAGGCAAATAAGTTTGGGGTTGTGATGTACATATAGTAATTTCCTGTGTCTGCTACTGGTCTTCATCATTGCCTACTACAAGAGGAGCTCAAACAGAATAAAAGCGATTTTTGGTGGTTTTACTTGCAGCTCATTTAACATGAATTGATGGCTGTTTGGGTTATGCATCTGTTTGCATAAATAGATGAGAAATGGCAGCCCATTGTAGGAAAGCTTAAAAAACCCCATAAATGTAATTTGCCTTGGTGAAAGACAATCTAAGAAAAACACAATGAAAATGAAGAAAGGATTTTTAGTCTAAGTGAAAAATCAGAGCAGGGGTGAAGATAGCTGGATGACGTGCAGTATAAAGGACGTTTTGCATAGAACATAACAATATGAATAAATCCATCAGAAAAGAACAACAGAAAGTAAATACACATACTCAGATTTTTGATACTATTTTCCTAAAGGAGACATGTTCCGATGAATAATTGAAAACTGGTTCTTTGGGATTTGTCCCCAGAAAGGAGACAATACTTCAGCAGCATTCAGTAGTCGTTTATTTAATAACCCAAATAATTCAAGCTAAGATTAAGGCAAAATTGTTCACAGGTAATGAAATGTGCAAACTATGAATAACTGAGGAACAAAGGGCTCAGTCCTATATTTGCTTAGCTTTATAATATATATAGTGCCATTGAGGTCAGCACCTTAAATGAAACCACTGAGGAGTACCTAAAATGGAAAGAAAAGCATCCTAAGTTCATAAAAAAGAGTAAATGAACAGGAGAAGAAAGCATACATGCTTGTCAGGTTGAGCAGGGAGAAAATTAGGTTATAATTAATGAGCTAATGGATAAAGCAGAAAAATAGCTTAGCGAAAAAACCAAAAAGCCTAAAAAGCTTAACACAGTAACAGGACGTATTTGAACAATCTGAATCCTTGATGGACACAGAACAAATATTTAATATAAATTCACTCAGCTCAAAAGAAATTAGCACCAGGTAAAAATGCTTCCAGAAACATCTGAGGATATATTTCATAGAAAGGAAAAATTAGTGTGCAAATCCTATTTAGACACTATTGGTATATCACTGTATGTGTATATTCAAAATGAAAATTCCTGTGTACTCGTCAACATATTTTCTTTTGGGGAGCATATAAAGTACCTTTGTGCATTTTTGTTTATTTCTATGATTGATTTAAGCCAACCATTAATATGATTGATGAGATTCACATAAGATGTGAATATTCTATACTATGGAATTTTATGTGATCATAGAGCCAAGTTGGATGAATAAGGATTTGCATTTGCAAATACTTGTGTATGTTAATTTTAATCAGGCATCTCTGAGTTACTTTACTTAAGTGCTCCTTCTTTCTTCAGTTCCTCAGTATTCAGAGGTGTATCGTTGAATGATTTAAAATCTTTTTATCACTTTTTAATAGAAACTATGACAGTGAAATCAAGCTTAGAGTTTAGGTTTGTGCACCTAGATTTGTAGTGTGATAAACTGAGGTGGTTAATTGTGGCTGCAGAATATGTAATTTTATTTTTATTTAGAGATGACTGTATCCATCTCTACTTCAGAAGTCAATAGCAAGTTTGGTATAAGAATTACATTCAAGGTCCGTGTTGTATACTGTCAGGATAACGAGGTTTAAATTAGCATGTTGTCTCTTTTCTAGTGATTAGCTTACAGATTTTTATACCATCTTGGAATCCTTAGCTGTTATTTTGAGAAAAGAGTAAATTATATAAAAAGAGAAGAGGAAATGAGCTCTGTCTGATCACTCAAACCTGTTCACAACTTGTAAAGAACAATGTGTCTTTCACCTTTTTGTGGTGTTTTGTTTGAGGGGTTTTTGGGTGTTTTTTTGTCTATTTGTTGGGGGTTTTATTGTCAAATTTTGTGGATCCTAATCTAGAGAATTTAAAGGGACTGCAAATTTCACAGAGTCCTAAATTGTAACAGTAAATCAGTGCAAGGAGAAGCCTGTCAACCACAAAATTAATACTTGTCAGAGATCTTTAATGTATTTTATTTTAGAAGTGACAGGAATGCCACAACGTAAAAAATTCTGTAAAGCAAACTTTCATTTCCTATGTGTGGAGATAACCAAATTATAATCCCAGCCCATGGAGAAACTAGCTAGTAAACAGGGTGAAAATAACCCTTTTTCTGTTATCTTCAAACACTAAATCCATGGCATTAAATTAAAGATGTGAATGGTATCCCTGTAAAATGAACAGCAACAAAACCAAAACCAATCCATAGTAAGAAATGAATCACTGAGGTGTTTTCCTCAAGCTTTGTGATAAAGAATAACCACCTAAAATTTCCATTGTTTTATAAAACTCTAATGATCCAAAAGTGACTATGGGGAATTTAGTGAGATTCAGGATGACAGCAGATATTTTATAAGTTTTAAAATGTTCAGTGAAAAGCACTATGTAAACCTTTATTCAGTTAAGAAGTGAATCCAACTGAATTCATCTACTTCGAGCAACCTTCCTACAATGCTTTAAGCAATATTAGTGAGGTAATGCTAAAGTTCTTACAGAAGTGAGAACACGCTTTAACAATAAAAAGGTTATATTTTAGTACTGGAAATATTTTTAAGTGTAGTCCATTACATTAATTGAAATAATTTAGTAATTCAGTGTAGAACAAAATTTGGGAAACACTTTCTGGTGCTTGAAGCTAGGCTAGATCAAACTTACTTGAAACAAAAATCAGTTATTAGTATATATGAAAGGTGAGTTTAAAAACACATAATCAAATTAACTTCAAGAGTTTTGTGTGTGGAAAGCAAAGTCAAACAAGAAGCTGTAACAGTGACTGCTGGATATTTTGAGCAGAGTTGAGAATAAAAAGTGGTGCTAGAAAATCTGCATTTTTAATTAATGTGACCAGGGTGTGGAGACCTATAGAAAATGTTAATGCTGGTATGGCATGGGGAGGGTGAGGGCCAGCGGCTCTCAGCCATGGTGACTAGGCTTAGTTGGGTGGCTGGGCGGGTGGCAATGCTGAGGCATCTCATGGGTGAGGCGAGAGGTGCCTGAGCAAGCAAGGCGCTGGGCAGCACAGGGGACTCTCCACAGCATAGGGATGATCCTAGGCAAGGACCAAGGCATAAGTGCAGCTCCACATCCAGGGATGAAAGCCCATACTGAGGCTTCTCACACCTCCTTACAATTTAGCTGTTTCCACCCAGTCTGATCCAAGATTACGGCTGCCTTGTATCAGTGCTCACCTAGAGAAAGAGGTGGCAGGGCCTATTGGTGGTCCAAGGTCCTACTCTAAATGGGGATATCTGGGTACGGGATCATCCACAGAAACAAGCAAATGGGGGATGTACAAGAGGTGTGCTGATAGCAGCTAGGTTAGCAGGTCATCAAGATCCCAACCCACCTGCATGCAGTTTCTCAAGACATCTCGATGAAGAAAACAAAGGTCAGCCTGAAACAAAGGCCAGCCTGCAGCCATTAAGACATAAAGGGGGAAGATAACAGGACTGGAGATAAGACACTCCTATAAGGAGAAAAAAGAGTGGTGTGTAAATCCTAATGACTCACAGGGGTGAGAAATGATGAAGAGAGAGAGAATCACAATCCCTGTTCCTGCAGAGCACATATATCCAAAACCATACTGAGAAGAGCCCTGAAGAGGTGGTGAGGATTTGATAATTGTACACCTTGTCCTCCACAGCACATAATCGTGGCCAGATGTCTTGGAGACATGCAAGCCCGGTGCTCAAATGCACTTGGGCATGCGCATCTTGGTCCTTGTAGGTATGACAGTGTTAGTGGGTGAAATCTGTTCTGCTTCAAAATAGTCACTTTCCCTTCCTATAGAGTCATGAATTGAGATTTACTACATTGATGCTATTGTGTTGCAGCATTAATTGTGTTCCTTCAACTGTGTGGATAACAAGGTAAAAATTGCAGAGCTTTCAGAGAGGATGTGACGCGCTGATCAAACTCTACAACTCTGATAGAGTTATAAAGCAGGTATGTTTATTCAGCGCTGGGTGCGTGGGGGATCGCTCCTCCAAAGTACACACGCACCAACAGCACATTTTACCAGAAATTTATACAATAAAGATATACATATTCATAGGTTTCAACATACATATGCATTAGCATAGGTGGGATTATTACAAATAGTTCCGGCATGGGCGTGACTATTATAATTCTTTCCGGCTACTCATTATCATAATTCTCCTCCTCTTGCCGCATGCGCACTTCCATCTGGTGGTCGTGGGCTGGGGTCTTTTGGAGGAAGGCTCGTAGTCTTCTTCACCGTATACTTTTCACCTTTGGCCTAGAAAGCTGAGTTGACTGGGCTCCAAACCGCAAGACCGGTTTTAACCAGATGGTCGCTTCTTGCATAC